>VZTR01022393.1:21303-71179 GCA_013400775.1 Chaetops frenatus | reverse complement strand
AATCAATCAGCTACAAACACGGTTTTTCTATAATTCTTTTACATCTATCCTGGCTTAACACAAATGTGTTAAAACAGCCATCACTTTTACATAAAAATCACATTCATGGTTTATCACGTTCTACCTGTCTATCTAACAACATTACAACTATATTTATATTATGTCTAAAGTGTGGTTAATGTTATGAAGAATTGTACTACTGAACTTAAACTAAAATTCACATCCTTGTTTCATGTTGATGTGACTTCATGTATCTCAATTTTTCTAAAGTTCCCAAAGCAGCTCTTGCATTCCTCTGCTCCTCCAGGCCTTCGTGCACTGGATACAGAGGAATTTCCATTCCATCTCCAATGCAGAAGCAGACCTTGCATTAAAAAAATGAAAGTTTTCTATTTCAGTCAGTGGTTTCCAACCTTTCCTAGCTTTCTGGCAACATTACCTGAGGAGAAATATGCTGCCAGCAACATCTGACCTTGCTCTGCATAAACACATTTCAGCTTTACCAGCAGCCTCCACTGGCTGCTGGTGTTGAAGGATCATGCAGAGAACATTGTCAATAAACTGTATTTAGAACCATTGATAAATGTGAATTTGTTTTGTGCTCATCTAGCACTCTGCATTTTACAAACACGAGTGCAAAATTCCTGTTTAGTTATACACTAGCCAAAAAAGCTCCAAGGTAATCACATTCTTTTCAAAAATCAAGTTAATGATGAGCAAAATTCAAATGCTCTCTTTGTATAGCCTGGGAAAGCAAAAGGTTCAAAGTAAAACTCAAATAACTGTAATTAAAAATCAGGTGTTAATTCCTTATTGCATTGTAGTCTGCCTCCTTCAAATATTTTATATGCATGTTTTCCCAGAGATTTAGTTTAGTTTGAATTCAGAGCAGTATTTATTTTCTGCGCTTATTTTGGATGCAAAAATTTACCACTATATGTGTTTTTTCCCCATTGTTTTTCTGTTTACATCTTCAATGCAAGAATTATCTCTGAACAGTGCTTATGTTTCTTTAGTTATGCTTAAGTTGGTTGTACCTGCTACATGTCTAAGTATTTCCTGAAAGGGGAAATATGTTGAACGAAGAGCTATATTATAAACTGCAAAATTGTTGTAGAGTTAACAGGGAATAGTGACAATACCTTAAAGACAGTCAGTGATTCCCTTGCTAAAAACCCCCCATGTTACATATCTTAAAGTCTTCCGCAAAACACCAGATTTAAAACTGAATATTTTTGTCATTTTTATTTACTGCAGACAAAGATAATGTTGTACATAGCAGACTGTGGCTACAGAAAAATTAAAATTATGCTAAATCTCCTACATGTTTACAGTTCAGCTGGACAATCAAGCTAAGGGCTCTCTGCACTTTGGAAAATGTCGTGGGACGTGTAGGGCTTAAAGTAGCCAAGAACTTAATTGTGGAGGTCTTCCAAAGTATCTTCTGTCCTTCTGCTGCAGTAGCTGCAACTTCTGGGATGAAAGCACATTTCACTTAACACTCATAGTTAACATTGTCTCAGTGGAAATGGCAGCATCCATTGAAGGAATACTAGGAAACAGTTTATTAGTGGAGAAACCCCAACACTGCTCACACTCACAGCAGTCAGTCTTGAAGGAAGATAAAAAAGGGCTGAGCAAAACCCCTGAGTGTATGTAAAATTATTTGATCAATAATTTTTCAATTTTTATTTAATATCCAACAACCATGTGGCTAATCTAAATATCTGTGATACCCAGTGCACTCAAACAATAAATTTAATTATTGGATCATTCAATTACCTATCAGAAGAAGGGCCAGTATTTCATAATAGCCTATTATTCCACCTAGAATTGTGTAAATAATGATTTATATGTATATTTATAATTTTCACCTATGTATATAAAAAGAATTCCATGTGTTTATACTCACATATATTGAAAGTTTAGGTGTTCATTTTTAACCTTAATCACAGTGTAAGTACTAAAAATCAGCACGAACCTCTGTATTCAAATTTGGGTATGCAAAACAATCTAATTGAATCAGAAATATTTGCCTCTTCTGCATTTTAATGACTGTCAGCCGTTTCATTTCATCAGCAGACTGTGAACATTGTTTATCAGATTTAAAGCCTTAGAAAACCATATCTGCATCTCAAAAGGATTATAAAGATAAGAAAAGTTAGTTTACCAGGATAACATTTCCAGGATGAGACCTTCATTTACCCTTCCTTTCATGGGTTTGGGGTTTTTTTCATTTTATAGTTTTTCATGTTCAGTAAATTTTTTTTTTCTGATGATAACACATGAATATCAACATGTCAGCATCAGAAGATATTGCCGAAAATAGGAAGTCAAATGGTCTTCTTGATTTTGATATGTATGATAATCAAAAAACCCACAGAGTTATGAGAAAGTAGGAACTTCCTTAATTTAGATATTTCTGCCTCTCTGCTCGAGGTCAAGGGGAAACCTGAAGGATTTCTGATTTAGTCTGGAGATATATACCTAAAAAATATGGGGTCACTTGAATGTTTTTGGCCATCAGCATATGTAATCTGTAAAACAAATGTCCAGATGCATCTCCAGAGTCCTCATGGTTTCTGCTGTTTTTCCTCTAGGTCTATGGGGACAGAGACAAGTGTTACACCTAAGGGAATGCTGCTTCCTCCAAGCCATTTGTCAGATACATTTTTCTACGGAAAATCAAGTTGAACATTGTCACTAGGAAGCACAGGCTGAAGCAGGACAGTTTATTTATCTTTGGCAAAACATGCAAAGGTACCCTAGAATGAATCTGCTGTTGTTGATGCTCCTGACACTTCAGTTTTGTACAAGAAGGAGGAAAAGCTTTTGTAAACAAGTAGATTAATGTATTTGTATGCAGACGCTGGAAGTCATATCCCTATTAGAGGAAAATTTTGCTGGTTAGAACAGAAAGATTAAGTAATTTAGGAATTTTTAACAGAGTGTTAAGAAGCAGTAAGTAAATAAATAAATAGAATCATAGAATGAATTGGGTGGGAAGGGGACTCTAGAGATAGTCTAGCCCAACTCCCCAACACAGAATATAAATATTCAATACTCTAGTTAGTAAAATGTATCTAGACTGGGAAATTTTGAATAAATGAGTACACAAAGTAGGAAATCCACTGGACCAGTCTGTGTTATATGAAGGAACAATTAAAAAGTAACCCACCAGTTTTATCTATTGCCAGTTGTTATCTGTTTAAATAAAGGTATCTTATGTCTCACACTCAGTTCTGAAAGCCTGAGACTTCCATGACAAATATTTTCACTCTCTGATTAGAGAAGTACTTAAAAATGTAGACTGTTTAGTCTTTTTCTTTCTGATTCTGTATTCATAATACATACTGAGCAGTTATTCATAGCTGATATACTTCATTCTTATTCATTTTATTGCCAGAGCTGAAATTGCACTTCCAATTCTACAACTTGCCTTATCAGTTAAAGGTGTGTAAAATAAAATAATATGATCAGTTGGGTTGGCTTCAACATAACAAAGTAGTTATTATTTTAGTACATTGATCATAGTGCCTGTTATTTCTGCCCCCTTTTTACTGAAGATGAATGAGAGACCTTACTTGTGTTGGTATCTTTGCTGAGATTATAAATTCTACTTTTCCCAACCTGATAACAACCACAAGAAGCTTATTATATTTATGTCAGGTTAGCTATTTAACTTACTTAGTCACAGGGTCACCTCTCTGATTTTAATATAAGTGTCAAAACATTACATATTTTCAAAATAAAAAAGCTTTACTGAAAGAGAAGAAAAATGATTTATGTGTTTTATTTAGGCATTAAGTCCCAACAGATAGATCTTGTTGCTCTCAATAGAGCATCAAGTCCTTCTTTGTTTCTGTCTCAGCCCCTGCAGTGATCAGACTGGGGGTGCATAATCAGCTGGGAGGAAGCACAAATGGGCAGATGGCCTGAGCTTACCAAAGACACATTCCATACCACATAACGTCCTAACCAGCAATAAAAGGGAAAAGAGAGAGGTTTAGGATGATTAGATATATTTTGCTCAGAAAATATCTGTGCAAGAGTCTACCCATAAGTGGGTGATTGTCTTTTCATCACTTGTTTTGTTTAATTTTCTCTTATTCCACCTACCCTTCACTTATTAAACAATTTTTCTTTTAGTTTTTTTCTTCTTAGCCTTCTAACATTTCTTTCTTTTGTTCTTTCTTTGCTCTTCCCCTGTTCCACTGGGGCCAATGGGGGAGAAGTGAGTGAACAACTTGGCAGACCACCAGGGTTAACCCTAACAACTATTTATAATTGTCACACAGAAATAAACACAATATCAAACTGTCAGTATTATCAATAAAAATATCACTAACTATACCAATTATTTGTAAAGACACACGGTTCCAAATATCTGAAGACATTATATTAATTTTCACTAACTGGAGGTCAGATCACTCTATAATACTCTTATTCGTTTGTTCAATCTCATATGGATGTTCTATGAATCAAAGTTGCATGAGATGAACTGTATGTCTGTGATGTTTGCAATAGCAACACTCTGGAAGTTAACAGGAATCTTATTAAAGATGCAATAAGATGCATTTTTTTGGAATGTAATACAGAACAATTAATGTATGTTTTTATATATGTGAAAACTATGTTTTCATGAAAAAATCTCTTGCTGTTCAAGAAAAAATTAGTTCCAGTGAGATTCTCATGTCTTGAATATATTTGGCATGCTGCCTATTTTGTTTTTATTATCTAGTGCTTTGAAAGGTAGGTTTTTGATTAAATTGATCCCTTTTAATAAAATCTGAGATCAAATGTAGAAAA
Organism: Chaetops frenatus; assembly: GCA_013400775.1. Taxonomy (NCBI): domain Eukaryota; kingdom Metazoa; phylum Chordata; class Aves; order Passeriformes; family Picathartidae; genus Chaetops; species Chaetops frenatus. Next base: position 66,370 of record VZTR01022393.1, on the reverse strand, counting down.
ACAAGTAAGAAACTACTGTTTATTTTTAGAAAATAGTGGTGAAAAACAGTATAATGAATCAATTAGCCCTGAAGATTTGAAACTGTGGATCTTCTAGCTGTGCATAGGTTTTGTCAGAATTGGATTCACTCTTTACAGCTGTCTGGACAGAGTTGTGATAATGGATTTGTTGTTTCTCATTTGGAACAGAGCATTGACCACATCTTAGAATCACTGGGCCAATGACAAAAAGCAAAACACTGGGGATGGAGGTCGAAAGAAAGGGTAATGTTTCAGACCTGGCTGGCTGCATGTTTACCAAAGTTGTATCATTTTGCACTTAATTTAATTCCTAGTTTGTGTTGGGAATGCCTACCTCCCTCCCTGAGGAACCTTGTCTTTTCCAGTTAATAGTTTCCACATACTGCTTGCATATCAACAGGAAAGTACAGTATTTTTTTCTCCAAAACCTCTAAGAATTGGATAAAGCACTGAATTTGGTGAGATCTGGCATTAATTATGCTAGTTCAACGCTTGAGCCAATTAGTCAATCTGCTAAAAGGTTTCCTTTTGAGTGAATGATGGGAAAAAATAAATAAAATACTGCACAGGAAGATTCCTTCCATACTGAGAAATGTCTGTCCAACAAGATGAACAGCCTTCCAGCAGTGCCTCGTTACCTGCATTGGCAAGGGAAAGATCTATCATGCCTTGCTTTAACAGGATGCTAACATTTAGTCACTTGTCTTTCAGTGAGAGAAAGATCTTGGGAGCTTCTGCCTCTCCTAGGCAGCTGACTGGTTGATTAAGTGCCTAATTATGTTTGAAGTTCTGCTTTTTGGGTCTTGGAGTTTCTACAGGCAAAACATTTCTGGAAAAAATTGTTTTCCAGTATTGCATCAAGGAAGTACTGTTTTCTATCAATTTATAAACCTATTAGCATGCATGAATAATTAGCTTAATGCTGCTTTTCTTCTCTAAGAGCTATGAATTGGTATTGTTGATGAAAAATTATACAAACTATAAACATCTTATAGATGGATGTATATGGACAAACACTATCAACATTATTATCAACTGTAACTATCAACGTTACTAACATAACATAACTATCAACATTAGTAGCAGCAGATGTCACATTACCTCAGGCAGCTGATTCCAAACCCCAAGTATTTCACCATCAGTTCCAAGGGAACCCTTCAAGCTCTGCCTGATGGTAGATATGAGGGGTTTTTTTTGGCTGGATCTAGATATTCTATAGAGAATCAAGTTCTTATGTAGAATGTTACGCATTCCTTTCAGAGCATGAAAAATAAAGAGACTTCTGATCTCTACCTGGCTTCATATGCAGCTTTATAATTTGGGTATTACCAAGAGCAAGATCATTTTGACTGCCTCAATGTTTTGTATGTATTGATAAAATACAGTTTCTCTGATGATATTTTATGAGAAGAGACTGTCAAGAAACTTTAATATTTTCCTAAAATTACTTGCAATTCAGCATGCATCAGAACTGCAGAATGGCAACTCTGTCCCAAACACGGAAGATGATCTTTTCTGACAATAGTGCAGAATTAGAAGTGCCCATGTTCCAAAGAAAGAAATTTTACCATCATCTTGTTTCTGTCAAACATCAATTGACAAATGTGAGTGAATAGAGTAGAATAGATAAGTTTTTTTTAATGTGGCCTACAACAATCATCCAGTCCAACTATCTGGACATCTCCAGGGCTGTCAAAAGTTAAAGCATGTCCTTCAGGGCTTAAACACTGACACACCTGGAACACTGATGACCTCTATAGGAAACCTGTTCCAGTGTTTGCACACCCTCTTAGGAAAGAAATGTTTCCTGATGTCCAGTCTAAACCTGCCCTGGTGCAGCACTGAGCCACTCCTGTCACTGGGTACGAGGGAGAAGTGCTCAGCACCACCCTGTCCATCTCCCCTCCTCAGGAAGCTGCACAGAGCAATGAGGTTGTCCCTTTGTTTCCTTTTCTCCAGACCAGACAAGCCCAGAGTACTCAGCTGCCCCTCACAGGACACTCCTGCCAGCCCCTCAGCAGCTCTGTTGCCCTCCTCTGGAGGCATTCAAGGACCTTCATATTTTACTTAAGTTGTGAGGGCCAGAACTGCAGAGTGCTCAAGGGAAGGTCACACAAATACTGAATACAGATATAAAATCACCTCTTTTTCTCTTTTGACTGGCTGGTTATGCTGTGTTTGATGCACCTCAGGATGCAGTTGCAGACCTCTCCAGACCCCCAAGACAGATGATTGAGGGAGGTTATGCTGTAACCTCTGCTCGCTGCTTTAGTGCTCAGGGATGAATTCCATTGAGCTTTTAACTGATGCAACTCTTCCCTTACAATTTCAGCATTCACAAATAAAAAATCACTGTACCTGTAGTTGTGGTCCTTGGAGGACTGAGCAGGCCAAGTTCATCCATATTATTAAAGACTGATGTAAAAAGACCCTTTTAAAAAATGCTTCAGGACAGCCTGGAAATTTATCTTAGATTTACCACATAATCTAGATCAACCAGGAAGGGCAACAGAGAAGTTAAGGAATAAAGTAAGAGACATTGCTTCCCCTTTTTATTGAAGGGCAACAGAGAGTTAAAGGAATAAAGTAAGAGACATTGCTTCCCCTTTTTATTTACCATGCAGATATATGGTAGATTTTTTTAGCATGACTTATTATTTACAAGACATTTATTTGTCTATTGGTTCTAAGAAGGTATTTATTATAAACTATTTATAAACTAAATCTAAAAGTATGAATATTTGTCTTAAATGTTGAACTCTGTGCCTCATCAGGAAACCAATGACTGACTTGCAAGGTGTTCAGGAAAGATAAAAATCCTTGAAAAGAATTACATCTAGGAAGTAGAATTAGTACATATTTTTTCCAATTATATGTAGAATTTTATATTGGAATTTTTTTCATAATAATAGTTGCAAAGGAGACAATGCTTTAGCATTTACATTTATGTCAAATTCAGACAGTGATTATGGATTACCTAGGCATTACCCTTGCATTACCTCCTGTAATATATGTTGCTTTGTTAGTACAGAAAAAATAATTGCAAGTTTTAAACATTTTACAGAATACATAATCTTAATATGAGAATATTTCTTGCCTAATACTAATGTTTCTTGTTCTGCCTGAAAAGCTACATTTTTAGTAGTTTTCTTCAATCAAAAGGCAACTTGTTTTCATTTAATTTATTTCCACTAATCTGTTGCTGCTAGGGATTAATTTTTGATTGATTGTTTCCTCACAATCAATGCATGTTAACAGAAAAAACTTCCACAGCAAGTAAAAAAAAAATTAAGTAGCCCTTTTTAAATAAAAGAGAACTAACAATCAGTTATACTAAGTTTGGGAAGTTTTGTAGGTGTAATAGAAAAAGTAGAGAGAAATTTATCTCAATTAATGGGTTTGGAGGTTATAGCCATCTTTGTTGGTGGAAGATGTAAATCCTGCTCTATTAGAACTGGCAAGGTATGCATGGTTGAAAGATTTTTTTTTTTTTTAATTCAACTAATAACATACAAGTCCTGCTCTAAGTGCAGGTATTCAAGTATTTGGAGAAGGGAACATGGTTACAGAATAGTTGCCTGAAACAGAAAGGGAATTTGAAAAAAAAAAAAGTATAAGGAATATATCTTTTGAAGAATTCATGGACACTCTTTTTTCCCCAGAAATTTTCGACTACAACAGTATAAGACACTTCCAGGGGAAATATCAGGTGGGCAGGAGGAGTGAGAAGTCACTATTGCTAGTTAACAATTCTGTTTAGAATTAACAATTCTGTTTATATTCTTTGAACAATCACCATTTGGTATTTTTTAGTTTTATCCTTTGACTATCATCTCCCATTCCTGCCAGGAAAGTCCAAGCTCTGAATGAGCAACCTGCTGTCATGCACTGGAAGGTTTTCAGAGACCCCAGGGGGCTATTGCCAAAAATTAGTTTTTGGAATGCACATCTGTTGCCCTGGGAAAGTGAGATAATAGTGGTCAGGTTAAATTTATGAAACTTACACATGTAAATTTCAGGTAATCCTTTCACAGCTAAGATACTGGATTACTTTTTCTCCTTATAGATAGAAGAATTACTACATTTAGATCTAATTTTCCCCTGGTTTTCTGCAGGTTTACAGTGTGTATTAGAGGGAATATGTCTTCCACTCTCACAGCTTTTGCCAGTGGTATAAAATAGGGTCTCACACAAAAAGAGCTACTGCAACCTGATATGTGCAACAAGGGCTGTGAAACACTATCAGGTTTGATTTTTTGGGGGAAAGTTTCATTTTGTTTTAAGATTCCTCTAGGGCTGACACTGCAAAAAGCTAGGGATGAGCACAGAATCATATCAGTGTTTCATCTGTGCTCTTCAAGAACTGCAGGAAGAATACAAGAGCAAACAAACTCGATAATGAATGCACTGCCCACCCTTCTCTGTCAACTTTCTGATCTTCCAAGGCAGAAACCTCCAAACACTCCTTTCAATACTGCAGAGGGAACAAAAACTCAATATAACCCCAAGTAAACAACCTTTCTTATCTCTCCTGTCAGTTTTGCTCAAGTATTTTCAGAAGGCTGGCTCCCAGTAGTTAGGTTAAGGGTAGGTAAAATTGTTTCTTCTAGGAGAGCAAATATGACAAAGAATGTGTTTTTAAAATGAGACTTACAGGGATCATATTTTCTTGAAACCTTATTGAAACAGTAAAACTTTTGAGGTTAATCTAAATTTTCCTTTAACCTTCCAAAGTATTTACAATATCAGAATTTTTTGTTGTCATTTCTTTCACTCATTAAGGACCCATAGACCTGTCTTTTTCCAAGGAAATGGAATGCACTTTTAAATATTAAATTATGAAATTACATTTTTCCCCTCAGCAGAATTCTTATTCTTGTGTCATGTTTAGTTTTGCAAGGTTTGCCAGAGTGACTTTAATTAAGGTCTTGAATGTCCTGTCCAAGCCGTCTGAAAGAATCTACTGAGATTATAATTCTCTTGGTAAAATATTGATGCACAAGCTCTCATGACAATTAGAAACTCAATTTTGCCAATCTAATATTTAATTATTTCTCATGTTTTGTTAATAAACAAGAACCAGAAATAAGAAGAGAGAAACTGCAGCAGCTTTTATTATTCCGCAGGCACATAGTCTGCTTGGGGGAGCAGAAATGACTTACTCACTCTGAAATGTATAGTGTCAAGACTTATGTTATATGTGTCTCTCATTTGGAGAACAAACAGACCTAGTACTTATTCTGCTTCTGAACTGTGGTCTCTGGGTAGTTGGGAATACTCGTGAGTTTACAGAAAATTATGGGTGTCACCTTCCTGTCACCTTCTATACTTCTTTAATATTTATCTTAACTTTTGGTCCTGGTCAGAGTCCTCCTGAGAGAATTGTTCAAAGTCTTTTTCTGTTGGTTAAGAGATACGGTCATCTTTGACAGTGTTTGTTTACTTGCTCAAGTTGAGCTTTCTAGGCTAATGAGGAAATTTTATCATTATGAGGCTTCAAAGACATCTCCAAAGCCTGTCTCCATTTATGCTTTCCTGTTATCTGGTCTGGCTTCACAAACAATTTTTATTTCCCCTTCCAAGTATCTCCTTTCAAGTGTCAAATCTGTTGTATGTGTGGCAGAATAAAAGATTTTTTTAACTCTTCTTGGCCAAGGAAATATTAACAAAGAACTTTAGGTTTTCTAAGCAGTCTCCTATAAATATCACAACATGATTTTTACCATCACCGAAGCATGAATTTAAAATGTGCTTACATGTACATTTGGAATTAGACAAGGCTTCCACCAAAAATACATTTATAGATGATGTTAAAATTCCCTTTCAATTCCATAAACTGCCAGCCAATACAACCATTTAGTTCCCAATATGGGCCAAACCTTAGTAATGCTCTTTATTTATTTTGCAAAGGAAAAAAACACTGTCATCTTTATATCTCAAAGCCACCCTTACTAAGCCTTGCTTTAAAATTCAACAAAACACCATAAAAATGAAAACCATTAAATAATGTAATTTCAGCTAACCAAGTCTAAGGCACTTCATTTGGGGGCTTTCCATAGAAGTATGAGAATATCTAGCAGATTAAATAGCTAGCTAAATTAAATGTCATGAATCTTGTTCCATGTTCCATACAAAAGGCTTTGCCATCCTAGGAAAGGGATTCTTAAACTTTTCTGGTGAGAGGAGTCTTCACAATCACTCTGAAATCTCAAGGATGTCTTTTTTTTCTTATAGCAAGAAATCTAAAGCCAGCTTCTTTTCTTCTTTGGCGAATTATTACTTCTTGTAAATGCTGTTATACAGAAACTGAGTTCACACATACTGTGTCAAAACTGTCACATTTTATCCTTTTTTAACAGGAAAATTTTCCAAAGATAAGCATGGGAAGGAATTTAGAATTTCAAACACTCAAGTATGATTTGCTGTTGCTGTCTTAAATGATTTAAAAAATATTTTATTAAATTTGGATAGTAATTACTAACAATTACTTACAATACAAATAGAGTAGTAAAAAATTAAAATCAAGTACCTAGACATGAAAATACAGGAAAGACAAAGTACAAGAGTTACAACCTGCAGGTGCTACCACACAATCCCAACTAAACTGTGAAGACATATGTATGCCATGTTCCATTTACAAGAACAAACACATATTATTGTCATTAGTATCTTCAAAAATGTCTTTTAATAATTACACTTTGCTACAATTTCCATGTAAAGTTTATATAATACTTCAGTCTGAGAGCTTGCAAATATTTTGATTAACTGATGCCACATTTCAATGTTAAAAACTTTATTGTTATTGATGGACCAAAGTCATCCAAGGCAAAACATAATCATATCCTGAATCACAGAGGTCTTCCTTCTGGTGTGCACTGGATTTATTTAATCATGGCATTTGCTCTATCTTTTTAATAGCACTTGGAAGGCAAAGGAGAGCTGTTGAAGTTTTGCCAGCCTTTCAGCTCCTTCGTGTTAGAAATATCTCATAAATCTGAAGGTTCATGACAGTTTTTGCTATTTTTTACTTTAGCATAAAATCTTTTTGATGTCTTGCTTTACACCATTTGTAAAACTTATGGTTGCCAAGATAGTAGCAATATTCCATGAATATCTGTCTTTCTGAGGTCTATAGACATTTTGAAAAGAGGCTTTTAAAGATTCATTTTGAGACCAGAATAAAAATTTATATTGAATAATGATTTCTCATTCTGTTTCTGTGTTAGATTTTGTGTTAAGAGTTTTTAAATAATAGTAAAATCTCAGATATTTGAAGAGAGGCAAATGATTGTAGGAAAAAAAAAAAGAAAAAAACCCCATAACTTATTTTTTTATTGAAGAAATTATTTTATAAATTAGGCATTCTACTTCAATATTTTCAGTTTTTTGTCAGTTTGAAAAGTATTAAAATTGCTTCAAACTTTGCTATGAATTTCCTTTTCTTTCTTTCTTTTCCATGCTTTGTTTAGGAAAAATACAGGTAGAGAAAAGAGAAATCAAAATGCTGGGAGAATCTTGTTGATTGATCAAAGACAGATTCTCCCAAACCATAAAACAAAGATTTGTTATTTCTGTTTCAGTTTTAAAGCTGAAATATGAAAATTAAAACTTGACCAACATTTTCAAAAATATTTTTGAATTAGTGAATTTAATGGAAAGAAATAGGAGAGGGAGAGAGTCCTTTTAGAGAGACCTGGGCAAATCAGAGAGATGAGCATTCACTGACCATATGAAGTTTAACACAGGGAAGTGCTGGATTCTGCATTTGGGATGAGGTAACCCTGGCTGTGTGCACACACTGGGGAATGAGAGGCTGAAGAGCAGCACTGCAGAAAGGGACCTGGGGGTCCTGGTCCATGGCAAGCTGAACCTGAGCCAGCAGTGCCCTGGCAGCCAGGAGGGCCAACCCTGTCCTGGGGGGCATCAGGGACAGCATGGCCAGCCAGGCAAGGGAGGGGATTGTCCTGCTCTGCTCTGCACTGGGGCAGCCTCACCTCCAGTGCTGGGGACAGTTCTGGGTGCCACAATATCAAAAATACATTAAGCCATTAGAGAGCATCCAAAGGAGGCAACAAGGATGGTGAAGGGCCCTGAGGGGAAGCTGTGTGAGGAGCAGCTGAGGGCACTTGTTCTGTTCAGCCTGGAGGAGACTGAGGGGAGACCTCACTGCAGTTACAGCTTCCTTGTGAGGGGAAGAGGAGGGGTAGGCACTGATCTCTGCTCTGTGGTGATCAGTGACTGGACCTAAGGGAATGACCTGAAGCTGAATCAGGGTAGGTTTAATTTAGACATCAGAAAAAGATTTTTCACTCAAAAGGTGGTTGGGCACTGGAACAGGATCCCCAGGGAAGTGGTCACAGCTGCAAGTCTGACAGAGTTCAAGTAGTGTTTGGATTATACTCTCAGGCACATAGTTTGATTCTCAGGGTGTTCTGCACAGAGTCAGGTGTTGGACTTGATGATCCTTGTAGTTTCCTTCCAGCTCAAAATATTCTGTGATTCTGTGGGGTTCCAACATTGACTTGGTAGAGCTTCTATTAACTTTGATTTCTTTCCTTGGAAGACATTGCTGGCACAAAATTCCTTATATGACAGGTTTAAGTCTCTTCTGAAAAAATATGGTTTCTGAAGAAGACCTCAAAGAGAGTTTTAGCAGTCATGCAACTGCATTCATGTTTCCCTGCAATATCTTTCTAAGGAAAATATTTTGGAACTGATATTCTTCCCTTCCCTATCAATGAGAAATTTCTGCCAAATTTTAAAAGATGGGCATCTTTTCACAATTCTTTCACTCAATTACTTTCTTTCCATTTATTTGAGTGCTAGTCAAAAGTAAATTTTACCAATTGAGGAGGAAGCTCTACATCCTCTCTAACTTCTCACCTGGTCATTAACATAATTTTGGAAAAAGTGGTTAATAAGGTTCAGATTAGAAATAAAATGCCCGAAGAGGAATAAAATTCTGAGTCTCATCTTCACAACAGATGATTATGTCCTTTTTCAGCCATCACAACCCAATTTACTGTAAACAAATTGGTTCTCCACCTATTCACTCTTCCCTTTCTGGAGAACTTGTGCTTACAGCTGCTGAAGTTGTACATAACATTTCAGATACTCTTTAATAGAGTTTGGGTATTCTGCATCCTAACCTCTCTATAAATTCTTATGATAAATATTTAAATATATAGAGTACTTGTTTATATAAGACATAATGACTTTAAATTGGGCTGATTATATATGCCTGACTGAATGTATGTTAATAATTTACTTTCCATCAATTTGTTCCATTGCCTAGAGGGCTCTGAGAACACTAAACCAAAAATCCTAAAATGTTAAATAGGAAAACAACTCAATTTATCTGAACAATGCATGTTAGTTTGAAGTAAATAAACACACCCCTTTCATAATAGATTAATCTGTTCAAAATGCAAAGGACCAAATAATTTGAAATCAGACCTCTGGGCAAACTGTAAGTAAACAACAGAAGAAAGGGAGTATAACTGAGAATTACTTTTTTATACAATGCTGTGAGTGAGATTTGACCCAGAGTTTTTGACCAAAAGATTTTCTGCTTTCTGATGATCTTGACATATACAAAAGGAGCCAGAGATTTTCTCGAACACAAAATACTGATCTTCCTGCAGTATATACTCCTGATCTCATTAATTTTGCTATTCTGAATAAGCCATACTAGAAACTTGGAAATATATATTTAGACAGAATTCCTTCATATTAATATCAAAGTGGACTAAAAATTTCAAATAGGAGATCATGTAGTTCCTCACAAAAATTCATTGCTACTCGGAAGTACCAGTCTTTGAAAGAAAATTATGCATCTAAAATGAGGATGCTTTTAGACACTGCTGATGAAAGTCTAATTTTTCAATTACCATGAAAAGACATTAAAAGATATACGAATAATAATATCATTGACTTTTTTTTCTTGCCAAGTCTTGTAGGGTTTAGCTCCCAGTGCATCCACCTGGCAGCATTACTGGGCAGCCCATGTGCAGCCACATTGTGTCACTTGGTCTGTGTCAGAAGCTCACCTGGCTTCTAGCTGATTCCCCACAAATCCCGTGTTTTATATGTGAGTCCCACCCAAAGCAGTTTCACATCCTAAAGCATTTCACGTGGCATTGCAGATGTGTGTGGGGACAGCTGCAGTCAGAGGTCAGCATTCACAAGTTACCAGTCAATGATCAGTTAATGAGGCCAGTGTTTACTTCAGCCAGTCAGCGACAAAAGGCTCAATTCAAGTGCTGCGACACAGACACATCCCTGGGGCTGGGGGCGTGGAGGGCCTGAATCCCCCTGGAGGCTGCTGAAGACCTGGAGAAATGCTGTCAAACATCTCCAGTGGCATTAGCTCCTAAGCTAAAGCAGGGAGTTTAGTTTAGGCAGGTAAATAGCCGTGTCTAAAGGTGTTTGTAATGTGCCAAGTGCCCAGGAAGGAGGCTGGTTCTGCATGAAGGCGCTTAGGATGTTTCACACACCTCCTGTGACATTGTGCCAGCCCATCTCTCTTCTTGGGAAACCTGACTCTAATCTTTTCCTTCTTCCACCTAAAAAGAGTACTGTGACTTACTATTCCTGCTCCTAGTCCTCCTCTGCAGCCACTAGAAGAGTACCTAAGAGCACTGTACATTTAAGACCAGGGGGAAACTGTTTTCCATGTAACACATGGGAAGAAGAGTGTGCTTTGTTGATCAGACACTTCACTAAGCTGGCTCCTGGATTGTGAGTAGATGTTGAAGAAATCAAGCAACAGGTTATTTTAGGAAAATTTCTTGTTAGCTTACCCCTAAGCTACTTGTTATTGGATGTTTCCCAGCCCCAGACTTAGGATATATAACTAGACTTCAACAGGTTTAATGTTTTTCTCACATATACATAAAAAAAAAAAAAAAAAAAAAAAAAAAAAAAAAAAAAAAAAAAAAAAAATTTGGCATGTTTTATGAAAAATGGGAAGAAAACTGACTAAACTATACAAATGTTTCATCACTGTCTACAATTGCTACTAATTCTTATTCTTTTAATACAATTAATTTTTGCAGAAGCACCTTCAGCCTTGACTATCCCATTTTCATGTTAAAATAAGACCACCCCACAAGTAAAGCCACCCAGCAAGTAGGACTCCTAGGAGTTCTGTCTTTCCTCAGTGTGTAAATATGGTTCGCTCTTTGCACCTTTAGTAATCACAAAGGCTCTCCAACTCCTTGTCACTGATGTGAGGTAAAGAATAACAATGTGAGTCTTCTCTTTATGTGGTTGTCAGCTTCCATGCAGAAGTGGCAAAGATCTGTTTTTTCTGGATGCAGTGGAGCCCAAAAGTTTAAGAGTTGGTCTGGAGCAGATTCATTGGAGTACACTGACTGTTTAACATTAACCCTCAATATTAACTCTCCATATTAATGACCCTTGCAATACCTCTGAGGTTTTTCTTCCAAAGGCTTTTCCTGAGGGTATCTCCTGTGAAGATAGCCTGAGAGAGTTTAGCTTGTTCAGCCTGGAGAGGAAAAGTCTCTGGGGACACTTCATTCCTTCCACTACCTAAAGGAATCCTACAAGAAGGCTGCAGACAGACCTTTTCTATGGGCAGACAATGACAGGACAAGGGATAATGTTTTTAAATTGAAAGACGGAAGGTTCAGATTAGACTTTGGGAAGAAATTCTTTCCTGTGAGAGTGGTGAGGCACTGGAACAGGTTGCCTGGAGCTGTGGATGTCCCATCCCTGGGATGGTGCTCTCAGCAGCCTGGTCTAGTGGAAGGTGTGCCTGCCCATTCCATGCTGGGAATTAGAAAGTCTTTAATATTCTTTCCAACAAAAAACATTTTATGATTCTATAATACGTAAAACAAGCAACCTCTCTCCAGTGTTGACTGATTCAGTTTTGCTCTCATGATATGAATTGCCAAGGTACTAAAGCCATCAAATTATGAAGCATTATGCACACCATGGTTTGCATCTCTGAATTTTGTCCCTCTCCATCCTTCCTTTCTACTCTATTGTTTGCTGTTCCCTAGAAAGAATTAAATTAGCTCATTAACCAAGGACCATGGAAAAGTTATTTTAATAACACCAATGAAGTGTCTGGATTTACACTGAAAAAATACTTCTTTCAGGTTTATTTTCAGAGTCTTTTTTCAAAGCCAATAGTCTTGATTCAAAATGCAGTATGTTTTAATCACATGAAATATCTTTATCTTTCCCTCCATGATACTTTTTCCTTTCTTTTAATTTTTGGTATAGTACTAGTTTTAGAAACTGCATAATTAAAAAAATGGTTCAGAAATTAAAAAGAAAACAAACAGGAAAATGGAATTGTTTCTAAAAGAATGCAGCTTACTGACCCAAAGCCAGTGAAGTAGCTCTTAACATTGCAAAATACAATGTGTGTGCCCTGGAAGGCCAGGTTTCACTGCAGCTATTGGCATCTTCAGGGATATGAAACTACATTATTAAAGCAACATGATGTAATAAAAAATATCTGGTTGTCTGTATTCGAATGAGTGGCTGAAGATGATAATCACGGTGTGTGTGGGGGTCTCTATTGGATTTAGATCTTTGGCTTCATGAAGCATGCTGACAAATGTACAAGCATTTCTATAGCAACTCTACAGAGCAGGATTCACAAACTTCACTGTAGGGTGATGAAGTGCATTTAGCAGACAGAATGAAAATTCAATGTTACCATGGACAGCTCTAAGTTGTGCAATCTTTACTTTTCCCTTGACTTCACTCACTGTGGTCACATGTAATTAGGTCAAGACTAAAATACAGATGCCTAAACTACCTTTCTGTTTATCCACAGTAGAAAAGGATTAGCAAAATGGTACAAAATGGTATAAATAAAATAAATGCATCAGAATAAATGGTATCTCTATGATAAATCAAATCTTTTACAGGATATCATTCAGTAAATGGCATGGGAATATCCTGCTTAACCTGCATTATCTTTCATATGCTTCAAAACCTTACATTATCTCTACTGGTAAAAAGCAAAGAAAATATAGGTGCATTCCAGAATGCCATCACAGGTTTGTAACTGACAAGAAAGCAGGACTACCTGTCCAGTCCAAATCAGACCGAAACGGAAATTTGTGAAATTTCACACAAAAAGTAATTTCAGCACTTCTGACAGGAAATGTAACCCCAGGGCTTTCTGCAGCTGCTCCATGAAATTGATACTCTTTGTAGTTTCCCTGAATTGCAACTTGGAATCCTAGGCTGTATCTATATGTAGGGGAAAAGCAAAGAAACCAAATGAGCTGCCTTAACCTGTGACACTACCACAAGCAAGTTTGCTGCTCTGTGCTGCGTGCCATTGCTGTCCTGATTCAATGTCACATTTACCTTATGAAACTGTTTCTTTTTCAGTAAATTCTTTCTCATAGTTCCTTTTTTCTGGTAGGAGCAATATATCACTTTTTATAACATAATCTTATTTACCTGTGTTTTCTACTTATTTCTAAATAGTATTTCCAAAATCACTCAGTTATTACATTTGCTTATTTGATTTCTTTATTATAAGCCATGGAAGATCATCAGCTTGTTCATTGTTGGTAGCAAAAGAATTGTTTTCTTTCATTTTAGCCCAATTGTAACTCCTGCCTGAAATTTCATTTTGAGTATGTGTTCTCATTAATATTCAAAAAGGCTGTTCACTGCAGGCAAGGTTTAAAGCCTGTATAATTGCAATTTTTCTCACAGTATTCTACAGGACAAAGAGAATTCCAGAAAATAAAATCAGACCTTGATATATTGCAACCATTTATCATTTTTAAATTCCCGTTATTTCTGGAGTGAAGGAAATGTAAATCAAAATTAAGGCACAGGCACAGTACTGGCAAACAGTGCCAGTTTCTCAGAATTCAGGCCCCTGTGGTTTGAGAGTACTGAAAATGACTATTGCATACCAAAAGTAGGAGGAGGTCCCTGTGTCTCTATGCTATTTGCATAATTCTGCATTACAGGTCTGTTATGGACTCTGGTTTAATTAATAAAATTATACAAAATTCTGGAGAAAGGGGAAACCCCTTTCCCCTGAGGGAGCTGCAGTGCAGTATCTAAGGTACAGAGTCTCTTGGTTTTGCTTTCCTGGCATCAAGCTTTTCCTGGCTTAGCTTTCTGTTGACTCCAAGCCTTGAGAATCTGAGCAAAGGCCCCTTTCCCCAGTCCCCCTGTCCTTTCTGCACCCTGATGGATGGAGCATTCTGCCAGGAAGCAGGTGATATGGGCTTGAGTGTTCTCAAGCTGGAAACACACAGGTATGGACTCTCATCTTTATGTGATGGTGGCACCATCACCATCTCCTCCAGTGCGGGTTCTCCCCTTCATTGTTTGCCAGTTCTCACATAACCTCTGATGTTTTTGAACAACCCTCCCTTCTGAGACATTCCCTGTTTCTGTGTGCTGCACTGAAGCACAGGTAGCTATGTGATATGTAGGTATGAGAGTCACAGTGGAAACAAAGGTGTGGATTTATCTACCCAGTGTTATGGTCTGTCATGAGAAAGCTCAATCAGCATCCTAAATTGGGATGATCTTATGCTTGTAGAAGCAGGCAGGTAATATCCAGATGGTAGCTGAAATGTTTCCTCTTTTCCCATTTTGAGGGGTAATCTATAAGAAATTGCAATGCTTAATAGACACTATTTTAAAACTGTACAGTTAGGTGGGATGGAATCAAACCCTCATTCTTGGAAACTAATTATTGGTTCTAATTTAAAGACCTAAGGCACTGGGTTCTGCACTACACTATTTCCAAACTGTGCAATATAATTTTCTTATGTTTTCTCAAAATATTAGCAAGGTAAAATGACTGCCATACAGTGCTGCAAATGTCCTGAAGCCATTTTTCGTCCTTGCTGCTCCCTAATTTGGCTCCAGATCCCAAGAGATTGATGCAATGTTTCATAATTAGGGCTGCATTTACCTCTTTCCACATTGAAAATGTGTCGATGAATGTGTCCACCATAGAAATATCTCCCACCACTCAGTGCTTTTGGAAATCTGAGCTAGTGAGCATGCTTGACCTTGTCAGCATTCTGGAGAATAAAAGACAAATAAAAGATTGCTTGTTGGCTGACCTAACTCCTGACTTGCTTCACTGAGGGAAAAATATTTGGTCCTGCATTATTTTAGGTCATAAGCAGTAACCACAATATTGCATTTTTACTTTGCTTTGTTGTTTTTCCTGGATACAATCTTTCTGTTTTGGGTGGTTTGGTTTTTTTTTTTGTTTGTTTTTGGTTTCGGTTTTGGGTTTTGTTGTTGTTTTGTTTTGTTTTTACAATGAATAATACCTAGTAATTTTTGAGCTCAACATGTGTTCAAATATCACTGAGACATCTCAGCATTCACCTGTACAGTCATGGCTTATCTGTAACTATTTCAAGTGAAAGGTCAATAAATGCTGCAGTGGAAGCATAAGCAGAATTCCACTGCTTTGTCTTGTTCCTTCCACATGTGAAATGTGAGTATTGTGTTTTCAATACTTTGGATGTCAAATTTGGTCACCACTTATGGATTAGATAGTACTATGTGAGTAGTGAGTATTTTCAGGTCTCCATGGCTGGTAAAAGACTGCAGTTTTCATAATGAAGAAAGGATGGAACCTGTCCCTCTTGCTTCAGAAATCATAAATTTCTTCAGCTTTCAAACATGAAAACTCAATACTTACTGATTATTTCCCACCATAGCATAAAACTGTGATACATTTAGGGGTCCTACAAGGACACAGTATATTGCTGAAAGTTGCTTGAAAGCAGGTTAGGGGTTTGATTTGCCTTCTCTTGCTTTTCCTTGGGTGTCATGGGAACATCTCCCCACAGGCACTACCTCATTGACCAGCTTCCAGACCCTGGGGAATGAAACTGTGTGCAGGAATTCCCTTGGGAGATTCCAGGCACTTCAAACATCCACGTCTCCTTGCTTCCTGACTCTTCAAGTATCTGAAGGTTGGCGCTGTGGCAGAAAAAATCAAGCAAAAAGAAAAATTAAATTAAATTTGTAGAACTGGAGTTTTGTTTATGTTTTTGTTTGGTTTTTTTTTCGTTTTGTTTGTTTGTTGGTTTGGGTTTTTGTTTGTTTGTTTGTTTGTTGTTTGATTTTTTTTGTTTTGTTTTGTTTTGTTTGGAGGTGGGGGTTTTGGGGGGGGGGATGGGGTTTTTTTGTTTGTTTGCTTTTTAATTTACTTTAAAATTTTCTCCCTGTTTGGAGACACAGGTCATTTAAAATTATTCTGAAGGGCAGAATTCTACATTTCAGTAAAACCCGTCAAGCTGTGCTAAAGTATAACAATATATTAAACAGCAGCACTATAGCATCCTTGTCAACAATAAAGTAAATACATAAAAACCTCCTTACTTAACTCTTAAATAACTGTTTAAAAAAAATTATATCCACTACTGGGTAATGATGATGAACTTCTTCATTTACAGTTTTGGTTTTCTATATCCCTGACACTGTTAATTATTTTTGTGGAATTCAGAACTAATCTCCAAAGGAAAAAAAATTAATATATGCTATGTTGAGTCTTGTGTACATGGAACCTCTATAAATACTTGTTGTTTACTTGAAAATATCTATGGTTCCATACATTTAAAATATTGAAAATTACTGATATGTTTGGATGAAATCACCTCTCTTTTAACTTTCAAATATTAGTTACTGTAAGACTATTTTAGAAGTTACATAAAACCCAATAAATGCTATGAGAAATGAATGCCAGGGTAAAACGTAGTGAATGTCTGTCCTTACAGAGTATTCTGTATGCACTGAAAGCATTTTAAGATGTGTAGTCCTTTTTCTTATCTGGCATAAATACAGTTTCAAAACAGGTTGAAATATCTAGTTGAAAATACAGTGAAAGATTATTTTTGCTCCCTGTAACATCTGTCCCTTCTAGCCTGAAGTCATGACAGACTTTTCAAAATATACTTTGATGATAATATAGAGCATCTTAATAGGTCAGCAGAGACAGGAATGAAGAAAGACTTTAAAACTATTGTAAAACTAATTGGTTTGTGGAAGTTAATAGTTTAACTATTGACAAAAGAACACTGATCAAAGAATAGCATGATATGAATCAGTTGTTTTAAAAAGGTAGCACAGAGACATGCATAATAAATAAAACAACATTGGCAGTAAATCATGTGAACATCAAAGATGCCATCTGAGACTAAAAGAGCAATGACATTAGAAATAATAGCATAGCAAATATGTTATAAGGAGCTTTAGATGTGTAGTCAAAGATGATAACAGCCTTGCACTTCTGTAGTAACTTTCATCATAGGAATTTAATGTATTTTAAAACTCCGCACTGCTCTACCTATTTTGTAGATGAAAGTGAGATTCAAGTTAGGAGCTGGATATCTTGCTGTTGGATAAAGATAGAACTGTACAGGTTGGATCTGTAACTCTAAAAAGAGTCCTCTAGCTTAAGTCATCTGGGCCCTTGTCTTGGGTTGTAAAATATAACCCAAATGTGTATTCTATTTTCATCTGTTGAACCCAGCTAGGAGATACTGTTATTGTAACTCTAGTGGAGGAGAGTGCAGATGCCTTCTGTTAATGAGACAACTGATAACACCAGATAAGGCAGTGCCTGCTCAACTCTTCCATCACCCATCCTTCCTCCTGTTAATGGGACAACTGATAACGCCAGATAAGGCAGTGCCTCCCCAACTCTTCCAACACCCATCCCTCCTCCAAGGGACATCACCCGTGAATGGGCCATTTAAGGCCTCTCACATGACTGATAACACTGCATCAGTCTATTGTGAGAGGCTCCACCCCGTGGGAGGAGCCAAAGCCTTTCCACCAGATAAAGCAGACCGGACAGAGGCCATAGGCAGCCTGTTTTCTACGGGACCACCAGACTGGACCTTTTTGCTTCAGGAGCATCTCTACTCCAACGGAGCCACATCTGACACCCCAGGAGGACATTTGGACTGCTCCCAACACCCTGACCAACAGGGTGTCAGGTTTGTGTTCTAACTCTGTCAGTGGTTCTTTGCACTACTGTATCTATTTTATTTTACTTTTGCTTATTGTTGTTGTTATTTGTTTCTTCTCAATTAAATTGTATTTCTGACTTGGAGCCTCACTGGTTTTGCTTTCAAACCAGCACAGCCCTTTCTGCAGTCAATGCAGACAAATAGGAACAAGATGATTAATATTACTTGTTTGACAAACTGATAAAAAAATACCAAATTAAGATGTATTTACAATTTCTAAAAAAGGGTACTTTCAGAATGTTTATTTACTGCATGATAAGAAGTTGTGGCCCTTCCCCTGGATGCTGATGTCTACATTGCAGAATGTCCTGAGTCCAAGGATATCAACCTCACGTGCAAGATCTTGAGTATCAATCACCAAGCATGAAATACACCAAAGACCTTCAGAGAAAACTTTACCCCTTCCTTTCTGGATCTGTCTGACCTTAATTTTTTCTGTTAAAGTAGTGCAGAGGGAAGAATAAAAGTTCATTCTCTTATGGTGTTTAACACTAGCTATGAAGAATCTTGAAGAGGTGACTATGCAGTTATCATCTGAGAAACAACAAAATTAAAATAGAGCCTTTTACATTACTGATCACTATTTTGATCTATCAGTTTGCTTTAAAGTCTTATAATCTGTAGCAACAATACAAACTGATGTTTGCACCTAATTTCACATTCAGAAATACACAGTATTTTTGTAAAAATACTCATTATTATGCAATATTTAGTCCTCATAAGTGGATGAAGGAATGTGCAGTTATTGCACAATTGACTGTTATTTCAGAATTAAAATGGGCTTTTGAAATCTTAGAGAATCATTAAAATTTCCTCCTAAAAACCCCTACCCCAGCTACTATGAAAGTCTCACAACAGAGACATTTTTAGCACATAACATGCCTCTGGCATATTCAAATCTCTGTTTGACATTTTCCAGAGTACCATAACCTAATGTGACTGACAAGTTCCACTATAGAAAATGGAGCTTGAAATAAACCTATATTTTATTAAGTGGTAATATAGACAAAAGAGTTGATTGTATTTCACTCTGTACAGTTCCTAAAACATAACTCAGTGAAGGCTGCTCCCTGTCAGGTGTTGAGATTCCTGCTGCAGGGTCCCTGAGGAACAAGAACAAGGCAAGAATGTGTGCATTTCTGTTAGGAGTTATGTTAATATGCTATGTTAAGGTTATTCTCATGTATGGAAATCCCTTTGCTATTTATCTGAATAGTATTGAGTTGTTAAAGTTTTAATTTAGCAGTTTTTTGGTTCCTTTTTTTCCCCCAAGTGTCTTGCTAAAGAATTAGAGGCTTTACTTAGATAACCCAACTAAACCCCGTTAACAAAATATTGATAATTATTCAGTATGAACAGAAAAAACATAATGAAATAAAAGCATTTTGTACCTTATATTAAAGTTCATGAATAACACTTCTCTTTAGTTGCTGAGACTAGAACTCATGAATCCAAGCTGTAAGATTCTTTTCACTGAATCAGTGGCAAAGATAATTTTATTGCTCCCAACAAGCAAAATCTTACTGCCAGTTTTTTTTCTGGTTTACACTTATAATTCCTTTGCAACAGCAAAATAAAATGACTAGCAGGTGTTAAATGTAAATATTCCCAAATATATCTGCTAGAAACATTAAAGAACCATTTGTCAGAAATTCCTATTGGTATTACAAGACCTCTCATACATTAATTTATGCAGCTTGTACATATTTATATTCCATGCAATACAATTTGTCCATTTTGTCTGCCTAAACTTCAATTACCCTATATTTTCATGTATTTAAAATATCTAAAATGTCACAATGAATTTCTAAATATTTTATGCAAGTGTTTTAGGGTCACATTGACTTAACCAGAGGAACATCAGGACGATGCAGGAGCAGCCAGCAAGAGCCACATAAAGTTCAAGAGCAGCAGAGGTAAAGTCCTGCACCTGTGGCCACCCTGTGCTGAGATACAGCTGTGGCTGACTCAGTGACAAACCTGCAGAAAAGGGTGTGGGGACCTGGTGGATGGCAGTCAGCTCTGTGCCCTGGCACCAGTGAAGTCTGAATCTGGTGAGCTGAATTACCAAGTGCATAGGCAGACAGATGCCTGGAGGACATGATTTAATTTGAACAAAAAAGGTTGCACCTGGAAGAGTCCAGGTTGGTCCCCTCCTCTGAGTACAAAAAAGATGTTGAGAAACTGGAGAGTCCAGCAAAGGGCAAGAAAAATGACTGGGGGAAGAAGCATTGGACATATAAGAAGCTGATCCTTCTAAGTGTCCTGAACATCATTTAAAAATAAAGTGTCCTGTTGTGAAACCCTTGAACATATTAGTAACATTTAATAATATGAATCTTTGTTTTTCATTTCTGATGGCAGAAAAAAATTATTTCAAACACTTGAAGTGAAAAGTTGTAAAGATGTCTTCAAGTCTTGAAGAAAGCTGCAAAGTAAGTTGGAGAGAATATTTTTCCTACCATTGCCTCAAAGAATCCCTTTTCATCAAAAAGATACTGAATGTTTAAAGATGCTAAATTGCTAGTAAGAATAAAACTTTGCAATTCCCAAAGCAAGACTATAATGAACACTTTTAAACACTTAGGGATATTATGTAGCTGTCAAAGCTGCTATGCTTTAAGACCAAAAGAAAAAAAAAAAAAGAGAGAGAAGTGCTGTGCAGTGAATAAAAGTATTATCAGACTCAGTGGGATGAAAAAAGGCTCACTGGCAGTTTAAGCTCCTCAGCACTGAAGACCAAGAGTTTTGCTGTTCTAAAGCACAAGAGCCCAGACAGGACTGAGCTGTCTGAGTAAAGGGAGGGGTCAATGCTAAAGAAATGTCCAGGGATTAATGCCATTACAGAACTGAAGGGATGGAGACTGAATTCTCTTTATGGACCCAGTTTGGAGATAGCCACAGGTCTATGTTGGCCCCAGCAGCAGGAATTCAGCTTCCCAGGATGCCAGAACTGGCACAAGAGATCCTGGGAAACACAGTACTGTACATCTCTGTCAGTCTGCTCCCTTTTCACTGCTGTGTCTTCAGTTACTAGCTGTTGGTAGATTTAATCCTATGACTCTCTAAGTGTATTTCAGATTAAAAAGGCCATGTTACAGGTCTCTGCATTCATTTCCAGTTTCTATCTACAAGGACTGGCACACTCAGGTACATACTCGGGACCACTCAACTAGGCTAGGATATTCCACTGAGCTTTTGATGTTTTCTCTCACCTTGCATTTTGAAAAGGTAGCATTTACTCAAGAGGCTTTGTTCTTGCCCATATCTGTATGAATATAAGTAATGACAGTAGCCAGAGCTGTGCCATGCTACCTGTCCTGTGAAATACACATTGTATACAGGGTCACTAGGGAATGCAGGGCCTCAGCCAGACCTAACAGTCTGTCATGATGAAATTAATTTTCTTCCACACTTGTGCTGTGTGCAGCCCAGCAGAATTTTTTACTGATACTTTCTCTCTGACTATCTGGTTTATTTCAGCTTCTGTTGTTGCTATGAATCTCACTTGAGTTGTACCTTGAGACAGCTAAAAATCAGTATATCTATCCTGTTGGAAATCTTCATATTAGAGAGCTTTCAGCCTGAAGGGGGACAAATATTTGTGAATTTGTTTAGTTGTGAGTTTTATTTGGACAATCATGGGCATTGTCTCTGGCTCTACTGCAACCACCCTGATTCTGTGTCCTTCCTTCATCATGCACTCACTCAGAACCTGAGTACCTGAGAACACCTGAAAGAAAAGCCTGGCATGAGACATAGCTGGTCACTCATCAATGATTTGTAGAATGACAAATAGAAACAAAGCAGATGCTCAGGTTCACCAGACTTTAAATCTTGAAAGCTAATTACCTTACATGCTACTACACTGTGGGTGCTCTGTTTGGCTAGAAAAACACCCAATAGATCTCCATTTATTAAAACATACAGGTCAAAAGAGAAAACAAAAACATTCATCTTGTACTCAGCTGAATTAAACAAAGCCTCAACTACGAAAGGAGTTAATAAGGATGGTTTCTGTATGTGAATGGTTACAGTCTTAAAATGTTAGCTTCTGGGGTTTTTTGAATAAAAACCATCTGGTAAGTCCAATTCACTCATGAACTTTCTTTGACACTTGGAAAATGTATAAGCCTTTCTTACTGAGTAACAGAGAAGGAGAAAACAAATGCTATGTTACTTTTGAGCAGGTGTATTTTCCAGGAGCTGAGCTAAGTTCATCATCTCCCAGCACATAGGAGGAAGTTTCCACACAGAGTAAAACTTTCCAGTTCAGGTTTTCACCCATTGAGTATTACCACACATCTGGCTTTAGAACTGACACTAAAATGTTTGTTTTGGGTTTTCAGTTCTTCTGTAGGGGAAAAAATAAAATATTTATTGAAGAGGATATATAGGATATGTATACTAAGTAGGTAGGTGTGGAATACAAATAAACAGGAAGGTTGTGTCTGGAAATCCACTACTTGCTTAGATTTGTGTGTTTACCTGAGATGCAGTGAAATACTTTAAGACATAAATCAGTTTGAAATCACCTTAGAATTTAATTATCTCTATTAGTTATCCACTTTTAGCATCAGACCTTATTTTTTACATAAAAATCCTCTGGCTAGGAAACCCATGTAAAAAGTGGAAGAAAGATTTTGGAATCTCTAACTTCCCCTGTGGAGTTTGTCATAGAATCAAATTTCAGACTTTCAAAAAATATGGAATTAGGACATTTCCTGTCAGATCCTTAGAGGCCAAAAGTTACCTCAAACTGTGAGATTACACTCCTTGAGAAAGGGAATAAGCCTGGTGTCAAGTCTAGTTGCAGTTACTAAGGGATTGGTGGTGAGAAAGTTTTAGGTTCTCTTTTTTAAAGAGAGATTGTAACCCCGAGTTGCAAGATGAGATGTACAGCCACCCTTTGCTTAGAGCTTGGTAACCCTTGCCTAATCTCTCCCTGACCCCAGATGTCTCGTTGCTTTCTGCATGGGTGTCCCAACAGAGCTGTAGAGGTCCCATATAATGTGAGTTTTGACATTATCCTGGCTTCCTGGGGCAGAGGACGTGAAAAGTCCAAGTGCTCAAAAGAAGTTTAAAATCCAGGCTCCCCTACCAAAACATTATCTAAAAACCCCTGATGTCTTTTTTCTTTTCTTACTAATCACTCTCTTCTCACAAGCCTGGTGAACTTTCTCAGGGAGAAGAAGATCTTTCAAAGCCCTCCTGCTGCTGAGGGTCTGAAATCCAGGTCTTCTTCATTCACCTTTCACTCAGGGGTATTGCACTGATGGTGTGCACAGGGATAATCCATGTGGGGAATTTTGATAGAAAAACATTCAGGTTTTTAAACCTTAAGTAAACCAAAGTGCTGCTATATCTCAGAATGTAAGGGGTAATAGAACTTCAGGTTGTGAAATCATCTAACAGAATACAACATCTTTGGTGTTGGGACAGGCAGGAAGGCAGGTATTTCACCAGCTTGTTTTCTACATTATGTGCCTACACAGAGGTTCAAAAAGTCACTAACTTCTATTAGGTTTAATTTAAACTAGATGAAAACTCCTGAGTGCCACTGAAAATCTGAATCCTTAATTTTATTTAAAGTGAAGCTTAGACACTTTTGGATTCAGAGAATTAATGACTATAAATCTGGGCTGAGTTCCAAGATCCAGAAAGGTTGAAAATTTGATAGATATATACCATTCCCTTTAGATTTCTGTTCCCCAAAGGATGTTTTATCCTGTTTGATGCAAGTGGAATATTAAAGCTGTTAACTTCATACTGTCAGTGAGTAAAAGTTTGGTGAAATAAAAGTAACTGTATCTCTATACAAGAAATGGGGCATACTAAACAATCCTGTATCTCTTGAAGAGAAAAATACTGCACATTATTCTAATAAGATTTATTTTTAAAAACACTCTTTTAGTCCTTTCTATCAAAAACTGGATCAATCAGAACATGTCTGTGTAAGTTTGTATGTATTTACAGGAGCCAGAAATATGTCCTTGGAATAAAGAAGACGAAGTGCAAAAATGGTCTGCATTAGGCAAAGCAGGTTGAAGGAGTTGGTGCTTCCCCAGTACTCAGCCCTAGTGAGGTGCATGTGGAGTTCTGTGTCCAGGTCTGGGCTCCTCAGTACTAGAGGAGACACTGGAGGGAATTTGGTGACAGAGGTGATTAAGGGCTGGAGAACCCCTCCTCCAAGGGTGAGAAAAGGCTGAGAGAGCTGGGGCTGTTCAGCCTGGAGAAGAGGGGGCTCTGGGGGGATCTCATGACTGTGTGCAGATACCTGGAGGGAGGGAGCAAAGGAAACAGAGCCAGGCTCTTCTCAGAGGTACTCAGAGGCAGGGCTGGAGGCAATGGGCATAAACTGAAACAGGAGGTTCTGTATGAACATCAGGAAAAACTTTTTTTCCATTGTGAAGATGACTGAGCTGGGGCCCAGATTGCTTAGGGAGGTGGTGGAATTTCTGTCCTTGGAGGTTTTCAAAAGGCATCTGGACAAAATCCTGATCAACTGGCTATGGGAGGCCCTCCTTGAGAAAGATAATTGTAAAGGATGATTGTCACTCCAGCTTCAATCTTTTGTGTTTATATGGTAAATATATATAGGGGGGGGTGTGTGTACATGTGTGTATACATGCATAGATGTGATTAACATAAATGAGTGCATACCTGGGTGAAAATACATATGTACATATAAATTTGTATCTCAGACATTTCTATACTGTAGATATAGGCTTACAGAAGTACATATTTATAGAGTCACATTATACTCATTGTTCCATCTCTATCTATCTATCTATATGAACTATACTACTTTGTCACACATATTTCTCCCGTTTTGGACTGGCTAGCAGTTTTCTATGGGAATTATAATGAAAAAGATACAAATTGTATACAGCTGGTTGAGTTCTATTTGTATTTTATATGCAGATACTAAATTTTAAGCAATTATAAAACATGCACCTAACCATGAACACATATTCTAGCCAAGCTAATGAATAAAGAAATTATGAATATTATGACTATGTTATATATAGCAGCTGCATCTTGTATTTGTTGCCATTTCTGTCTATGGAGTGGTTGCCTGGGAGTTACCACTCTGACAGTGTGAACCCTTTCATATTTTCATGGACAAATATCTGCAAATCACCTTTCTTGGGTTTGTTTTGTCCTTTCTTTCCCAACCCCTGCATATTGGCCTGAACTTTTGCACATGATGGTATCTGCCTCAGTTGTGTAAAGTTTGATCTTCTTTTGTATACACTATGCAGAAAAAATGTTTCTCCATTTAACCACATGGAAATTTGAGATTAATTGTTTATTCCTCTATTGAGAAAAGTGCCATCCAGTGAAATTTAATTTTTTTTTCATTGGGATAAAATTACCCACTGGTGATAATTTTAGAAAAATGTGCTTTTCTTATTTCTAATTGCTCTTTTCAAAATTACCAATAATATTTGGTAGTTAGAAAGTAATCACTTTTATTGGATCGTCTATCCTTCTGTAAGGAAAGGAAAAGGAAAAAATGTAAACAAGAAAATCTACTTTTGATTGACTCCATCTAAATTCTGACTAGATAACTCCAGTGAATTCTTTTTGAAGCATGCACGTTATATGATTCATGAGGGCTATGTCTGTTGTTTGATTTTCTCATTCTTTTTACCTGTCAATAAATATTCAGAGAAGTGTTTCATTGAAAGGAAGAGGGCCTTTGACTTAAATAAAAAGATTTGGTCCATTTTGTAGGAGAAAATTTGTATTTGTACTGCATGGATTAGAGAAGACATGCAACAGTGTTAGTTTAATGTAGTCATTTATTTCAACAGACATCATTATATTCATCTGCTCCTAATTCAGAAGTTAACTGCAGGCTTAACTGGTACCCATTTTTCAGAAAAACTCCCACTTCTTCAAAGCTTATATATTGCTAATGAGTTTTGTCTTTGGAAATTTCCTGTCCAATCTCTTGCCACAGAGCATTGTGACACTTTAAGTTGCAAGTTTACTTAGCTTTGTTTTATCAACTTTCCACTCAAAAAAAGCTCAAGTTGAAGCAGCAAAGGAAATAAAGCTAGTATAATGAAACCTAGGTAATATAATGAAATCCATCCTTACTCCAATCATAAAAGTCAAAAAATGGCAAGCCTCTGGACAGCCATTCCCTTTTGTATGAAAGAAAATAATTAGAAAAGTGTTTGGTGTTGTACATAGCTCTTTATTTTATTTTATGTATATTTTTGAATGAACTATAAAAAATATTCAGGTTTATGTAATATAATATCTTATTTAGGATCTCCACCAGCATCCTCCCACACTCCAGTACTGTATGAAATTCATCATAAAAAATATACTTGCTTTTGTACTCAGGGTTTGGATGATAAGTATTAGCAATACTAATTAGAATGTAGTCCTTGCCAGACTGCAACACATAAAACTGTAAATTGAACAGCTGGGACTGTTTTAATCTTTTTTTTACCTGCTGAATAGTGTGTATTCCTGTACACCTTCATTTCACAAAAAGAAACATGTCTGTGCTGATGACTTCAGCAGAGATGGTGTTCACCTATTCCTACATACTCCATTTGATTATTTAATTACTTTTTTTTCCCAGGTTGCATTTAGTTGTCAGGATCATTTGCTTCTAATAAAGTTTAGGCCAGTTAAAAAGTTTATCAGATAGACAAATTACACCTATTCATTTTTTCTAGTGAGATTTTTTGGATGGCCTTTTGTACTGATATTCTGGGAGTCTATGAAAGATGTTATTACTTGATTCTTTGATTGATTGGTGTAGAGCAAATATACATGCAGAGTGAGATGAAGGACATCGTGTGCCTAAGGCTGTGAAAAAGCAAATGTAGGAGTGCAGGAAAGAATGTCAAATTTATGAAGGATTAAGATGAAAAAATTTCAGGAATGTGACCAGTATCTTAAAGTAAACAAGAGAGAAACCTCATTTGAAATAACATTTCTGTGAGAACTTCATGCCACATTATTTCTAAACTTTTGTCACTAAAAAAACAAACCTCTAGAATTCTATGACAGCTGCCCTAAAAATTTAAGTAAGGAACAAATCAGTTATTTAGATTTATTATTTAATTAATCTTCAGAATTTAGGTTAAAATTTCAGATAGGAGCATGGAATGGATTTAGTCTGTCCAAATTAGGCACCTTATAAATCAGATTTTAGTATACCTTTCCCTTTCTTTACTCCCTTAACAAGGGCAACAAGGGTAGAAAGATGTGGAAGTAGAACGTAGGTACTGTGTATTCTGAGCTGTAAAAGGAATTTCCATCATCCATAAAGGAGGATGCTACTTCACTTGTCTTGAGCCTACTGTTCTTCACTTTACTAGCTCTTTAGTAATTGCAGGCTACTCAGTTAAAGTAAGAAGTTACTTCTGCTTTGAAAGCATCAGGGCTCACATTTAGTATTGTTTATACAATTTTCAGTTGGCCAACTTTCCATAACTTCTATATTTCTTATTTAACTGCAAATGATGCATAGAAAATTGACTGGGTCTCTTTTTGGATGAAATTGATGTATTTATTAGCTGGTGAGCTGCAAAAATAATTTTAACATATTTTCAGTCATTTCAAAATTCCTGTTGCCTTCCAGCTGAGCTACTGACAGGTCTATCAAAAACACACCTGGGCCAGATTCAGAAAATATTTTTGGGCTGAACTGCATAGTGGCCAGAATATAGGTATCTAAGCCAAAATCTGGAGGCCACGAGATCTTCTTCCAGATTTCACCTTAAGCCAACACAGATTCACTTGCTCTTGAATGCTCTGGAGCTTGAAGAAGGGATGCAGACAATAAGAGGCACATGGAAATTCACTGATCAATCCTCTGAATGGATCTTAATTTGTCTGCAAAAAGCTGAAGGTTGAGAAGTATGAAGTTCCTTAACATGGAATACTTCCTCTCATCAGGAAAGCAGAAAATTTGGCAAATATATTTACTTACACTAAGACACAGTATAAGCAGTGTTAAATGACTCAGTTTGCTTTTGTTTATAATGCTCTTGAACTCAGCCCTCTGCAAAGTGGTCTGTTAGGGTGACAGGGAATAACTGCATTATTTTAAAAGACCTTTGAAGCTTCAGAGGTCTCTAATTGTGTAATGAATTGACCCAACCCATGGATCTCTGTCTGGTAGGATGAAAAAGAAATCCAGGGATGATGTTACAGAGGATGAGCTTAATCTATTGGCCTGCACCAGGTGAGATCGGTGGACTGAATTCTAATAAAAATATCTTAATCTCTAGTCAGTGTGATGCATGCACAGATTTAATCTATGTGGAGAAAAGAGTTGGTGGGAGTAATGCAACAATCCAGCGTCCAGTAATGTGTGTTGTTTTCTCTTGGAACACAGTGTGTGACATAAGTTGTGGCATTATACCTGCTCGTTTCTCTGAAGGTCTTTCTTGAATGAATTCTGTTCAATCAATTGGTCATTCAGGCATTAGGCACCACTTTTTTTTCATCTGGCTGTGATTTCTCTTCAGTAAGTCACCATCCATGGCTGAGACACCTGCTCAAAATGAAACATCAGAGTAACTGTAGTGTCAATCTGTATTGTGAAATAGTCATTGTGTGAAGTTACTTCTGGTAATTTATAGCAGACATGGGAGTATCATTCAGTTGCATGTTGGAAGATGGTAAAAAGGAAGCATAAGGAATAGTCTGAACTCAAAAAAACCAAAACCAAAAAAACTCCCACCTCATTTCTTTTTTGTTTGTAAGCTGTAATCAGATAACCAGTTTTTAAAGTCAGAATTCTCCTTTTTCTGTAATTGGTAGAAGATAAATCTTGATGAGGGAAGGAAAGCATCTTTTTTTGACAAGAGATTCATTAAGATACTAATACTGTTGAAGTGCAAAGAGGAGAAAATCATATTCTGCAACAGAATAATGTAATTTGATAATGTATCTCAGGAAGAAAGCTAAAAAGTATTGTAATTCAAATTCAAACACTTATCAAGGCTCAGCACATACACAAGACAACTAATTCACTGTCCATTTCAGGCTAATATTTGAGACACTTTTTGCACATGTTTCTTTTTTCTTACTTTCTGAATTGGATTGCATTCTTGCTCACTTTCTCATCATGAACTTGACTGAAAGGTTTGTAGCATTTGATGGATCTGATGGGGAACATTGGTTATTACTTATTTTCTCAGATTAGGGAAACTGGTATGGAAGTGGGTCACTCAAACTAGTAATATTGCTTATAACCATTTCAAGAGATCAATGAAACATGCAATACAGCCCCCTATGGCAGGAGGGTTGCAACTAAATGGTCATTGAGATCCCTTCCAAACAAAACAATTTTGCAAGTCTGTGATTCTTAAGAATGAAGAGGTTTTTATTGCTCCTTGTTCCATAATCTTTTGGAACATTTTTCATACTGCGTGACAAACAGATGACAAAAAATTTCTGACTGGTGGTTGTACAGAGAGATAATAACTTTCTGAACTGCTTGGGTATTAAAGCTGCATTTATATTTGCAGTTGCTTCAGATAGAGTATCTTAAATTGGCACTGTATGAACATTTTGGTCTAATAGCAAAATGCTCATGAGATGTTTTGGTTATAATTCTCTAATTCTGCTACTGATGACACTGTTCTCATTTGTTCAGTTTGAACGTTTCCTCGTATCCTCTTGTCTTTAGAAGGAACTGTTGCTTTTAGACCTATCTGTTGTTTTTTGATCAATTAAAGATTTTGATAGCTTCTTTACTCCCTCCCCAATTATTTTAAATTGAAATGGAAGGCAGAGAGTGTTTACATTAATTTATTTTCCTTAGAGTTTGACTGTTCCCTAGGGAATGAGAGCTAAAGGTCCTCATATGAGCCTTCATGTACTACAGCTTTGCAGATAATATGTGCCCAGGCAATCCTCATCCTGCATTGGTCACTGCCCATTTTGTTGTCTATTTCTGATTAAATTTATTTCAGTGTTTTACTGTACTCATCTTTCTTTCTGCTTGCACTTTCTGTTTTTCAACTACATTTTGTTTGTAAGCACTCAGGGATATGAAACTTTTTGTTTTCTTTCCATAACATCTCTATAAAACAACAGAAACACAAAGAAAAACAGGGATTATTCAGGTATACTGTGCAGATATTCTTTCTGGCCATGTTTTCTGGGGAACCACACAAAACTTCCTCTGCATTACCTAGTCTGCATTCTGCTAAACCAAGACATTTTTTTCCACATTCCTGTGTTCTTAATTCTGCCAGTTTTACAATACTGAGAAGTTCCTGATTATCAAGTTGCTCCCTCCATTTCCCTACAT
Source organism: Chaetops frenatus (assembly GCA_013400775.1). Classification (NCBI taxonomy): domain Eukaryota; kingdom Metazoa; phylum Chordata; class Aves; order Passeriformes; family Picathartidae; genus Chaetops; species Chaetops frenatus. Next base: position 36,025 of record VZTR01022393.1, on the reverse strand, counting down.
GTACAAGGAATCAAGCTTTTTCATCTAATTAGAGAATTGCTGTAAGTCTCCCAGTATTCCTATGGTTTGCCACATTTGCAATGAATGAGATACTGCTTTTCCATATTTAAGGTTATATACCCATTTTCCCCATTCTTGTTCTCTCTGTCTCTTTCAGCTCTTCGTTCCATAAAGCCAACTTTTGCCAAATTGCAGCATGCAGGCATCAAATACAGGATTAAAGGTATTGGAAGGCATATGCTTTTCTTGTTTAAATTTAGAGCTACAGGAAGGCAATCACCATCCTTTTGTGGCTAAAAAAACAATTAGAGGAAAACAAAAAGAAACCCCTGTAGCTGAGGAGAGGCATCATGTATTATCCCATCGATGTCTCTCTACTCCATATAAAAATATGGAAATATTTTTATTAGTTTTAATTATGTTTACTTAGAAAGAAAAATGTGAAAGGTTTTCATGAAGTGATAATTTGTTCCAAGGAAATCAACTGTCAACAGGGTAAATTTTTACTTGTTAAATACCTTTTAATCACTACCCAGTGATGATACTCAGTGGCCCAAGAGGCCATGCACAGCAAACTGCTAAGAAGGAGCTAAAAAAAGTAATTCTTTTAGGCAACATCTATCTAAATATTGAGGTTGTTCTATGAAATGCAGGAGGATCTGGACTGCATAAAGTTAACCTATTAAATAATTAATAACTGTGTAGACATCAACATAATATTTTCTGTATATTACTTATGCAGTAGTGGAATGCATTTTCACTTTTTCAGCTTGCAAAACTATGAAACTTCTTAATGTAAAAACAATCCTGGCATCTCATTTGAAAAGATACATTTTTAAATTTTCTATTGTGTAAACCCAGTATTATATTCCATTTTCTTTAAGATATTATGTTTATGGTTGTAAAACCAAAGCCTGCATAATAAGGAATAATGAAGTGTGGAATTTTAATTCAAAATTACTCTAATTTAGATAAACAAAAAGTTATGATATATGAAATATGGTTATGAATTAACAATTTTGTTTCATTGTCTCTCTGGTCTTAAGCACCTGAATATTTCTCACAACTGAAGACATCAGGGTTGTTCTATGGACATGTGGAATGACAAATATTCACAGATCTGCAGGCTTTCCTGAAGGTGGCTCCATTTGATAAAGGTTAAATTAGAAAATCCAGGATCAGATCAACCCCAAATTCTCATCAGTCAGTTGGTCAGAGGAGAAAAAACCAGAAATAACTGTTCAGATAATAGGGATGAATAATGTCATAGAAATTTTCATAAAGTATTTCTGGGATTTAACTGTGTTCTTGAAATTAATCAACAGAGTAAATCCTCCACAAAAAGTAGGGAAAATAGTCTTTGCCTATTTACTGAATTCTGAACTAAGGACTGTCATAATTAGTAATTTTCCTTTCCTTTTAATTCTGGGTACTAAAAATACAGGCTTATTTGAGTCTATCTCATTCACACATAGCTGTTTCCAGCCTCAGTGAAATAGAGAACAAAGCATGTTCAGGAGAACGCTTGTTTATTTAGGATAGTTCTCAATTCTGCCTCAAATTTCTTCAGCTCAGGATATAGATGAAAAGATAAAATGTACAAAGCTTCATTTCAAGAGAAATTCTGAAATAGAAAATGGAAGAGGAAATTAACTTTCAGTGTACTTTAGAAGAACTATGGCTTCAAAAACTTTGAAACCCAGGGAATATGGTTATATTTGCCTGCAAATTGAAAAAGAAACAAAGAAACAAGGAAAAAGGAGTAATGGTAAAGCATTTTTAGTTAAGTTTAATTCCAGTTTACTAGTAGATAGCAATTTCCATCTCCATTAGCAAATAATTTTTGAACACGGATGTTTTCTGTGATTTTCAAATGGCTCAATGACAATGAATGAATTATGGAAAAAATGACATTTTTCCATTGCAGAGGATAAACATTTAAAACTCTAGAGAAGCCTAAGATATATAGTCAGGGTGTTCTGAAAATCTAGAGAGCTCTACAGAGTTACTTGAATCTAGATAACATTTGTCTCACAACTCAGGCACAGCATCTTTAAAACAAAATGAATAAATTAAATATTTTCTATTTGATACATTTTAGAAAAAGGCTTTAAATCTGCTTTAAGTACTTCAACGTTGTTCAAAGTCTCATATGCAATATTTATACATGCTCTAATGTCCCATCAGCAAGAAATGTCCTGTACATCTTTCCCAAAACACCTTTCTCAGAGTTTGGTCATAAATTAGTGATGACACTCTAACCAACCAGTTAAACTTGTATGTGAAGAATGCTTGCATATGAAAAAGTGTTTGTCACTGGGAGTTAAGATAAATAAAAAAAAAAAAAAATTATAGCAGTGCTGATTGTAGATGGCTAAACATGTTAACAGGACAACAAAATCATAGCTTCATCTGCAGCAAGGGGCCAGAAAAGAACTTTCTCTCCCCTTCCAAGGACCTTCAAATCTTTGGTGTTGGCTCCATTCAGATAAACATTAGATGCTGGCTATTTATACCTGCATGCCTGCATAGACACTGGAATCCAGTATTTAATACCTGAGCACTAATGGTATTTTAGCTTTCAAATCAATGCCACATAAAATTCATAGGAAAGTACCACAGCATTTCACCAGAAGATTAATTACTTCAGTATGAAATCCTTTGGAAAAAAAAATGCCTTTAAAGATTTTTCTGCCTTGCGTTGAAATAGAGTATGAAGGCTACAGGCATATAGGTGGTTTTTTAAGTTAAATAAGAATGGATTTTATAGAGTGAAGAAATACTTTTTGGTTTCTTGTTTTCAAAACCTAGGGAATAGACTCCCAAATACGAGAACCTTATCCTGCATTCATGAAAAACTCCTTAGAATACAGTAATGAAGGAAATGACACAGGTGGGGTGAGGAGATGAAAACTGGAAATTATAGTGTAAAACCAGAGAAACACTGGTTAGTCTAGATGTTGGAAAAGCAAGGTAAGAAGTAAGGAAATAAAATAGGTAGCAGCCTTTCCATGGAATGGAGAATTTGGAAAAGCTATTTATTAAATAAAAATTAGGAAAAACCTACTTTTACTAATTTTTTGTGATTTATTTTTGAGAAATCTTAGAAAATTCATGTTCCACATCTCTCATCTCTATGAGAATTTAGGTGAGCTTGGAACAGTGCACATGCTGATTGTTGAACCTGAATAGTTTTCCTCTTCTTTCTGTTATAAAGTTAAAATATTAATTTAAAAAGTCATTGAGTCTTGATGGAAGTTCAAGACTGCTCTTCTTACTGTTTTACCAGTAACACAACAGATATTCTTTATATGTGTTTAAGTCTACTTATTAAAGTTTTATGGATTTGTTTGTGTATTTTTTGTTTGCCTGTTTTAAATAAGAGATTTTAAATATTTAAGTAGCTTATTGTCTTTTGGTGATTGCTCTTGTTTAGAAGAATATCATTTAAATTGTCTCTGCGACTCTCAAGAAAATGTATACTTTTTAAGGCTAAATAAATAAGGACAATTTAAAAAATATTTTCAGCAAATAGTTATTGGCTTAACTGGCTTCATGTAAATTCTATTTAATGAACACATTGTGTGGTCTATAGAAAAGATATTTTTACATTAGTGGTTAAATAACTGTTGCATTTAGTGGGAAAAAATAGTCTGAAGGGATATGAATAAGCTTTTTTGTATAAAAAAAAGAGGTTACACAATAGTTTTTAATTTTACTTAAATTATTTTCTCCTTATATCAGGTTATGGTAAAGACCAGTAGAATTAAAAAATCCCAAAGAATTTTGATTTTAAAACATTTCTAGAAAGAGACGTTTCTATCAAAATCAACTTATTTGGAAAGAAAGTATTAAATTTTTTTCAAAGTAATTTAACTGGCAAAATAAAATCAGTAGCATATAAACATTTTAAATGAATATAAATTTTAATTTCTAATTCCACTTTGCTTTCAAGATTTTTGGTCTTTCCTCCACCTTGTCTTCCTTTTTTTCCCCATTCTACTGTGAAAAAAAAAGAAAATATCAAAAGGGAAATACAAAAGGGCTTTTATTTTCCAAAAATAAATAAAACATTTTCTATTTTTTTTTTCCAAAATACTACTGCATTTAAATAGTCTCAATTTTTGAAATACATACAGGTTTGGAAAGAAAAGTTTTCTTCTGTCTGGGAAAAACTATCTGGAATATAAGTAATAAAGAGATTTTCAAATTTCACTACCAAGTAAATTGCAAAGAAATTCAAATAGTTTTTCCCTTCTTCCTTTGGATCCGTATTCTGCGTGTATATCTCCCTTTTGATTGTGTTTTAAATGCCTTGAAGGTAACTTTTAAATTCAAAAATAAAATCAAATATTTTGGTTTTCTTTCCAAAAGTGGGAGCAGGAGATTCTTCTTTTTCTTCACTTCCTCTCTGTTGGATTACAACAAAATATGAGGATTTAAAATTTCTCATATAGTGATATAAACAGACATAACATTTTAAAGAATTAAACCAAATTTGGGGGGAGATTACAAAGGAACAAATAATTGGTAACTGTTGCATAGCCACAAAAAGGAATGCAATCTTAATGAACACAAATCTCCTACTCTTAGAAATAAATATTTTATGCCATGTCATTGTTTGCAAGATTGCTTTAAGCAGCAGGTTTTTAAAATTAATTCCTTTCTTTCATGGTTTATAGAAGGGAGAAACTGGGGACTTGCTTGGTCAGGGGAGTTAATGCAATTTATTTTCCAGATCATGAAGGCAGCAACAAATACAGCATGAGGTCAGGAAGCACAACAAAGTAATTCTTGAAGGAAATGTCATCCTACCAGAGATACAGCTAAACGCACCTGGATGTTATTTTATGGAATATTTTCATCCTTTCATATTAAAAAGCTGAACAGGATCACTGATTTTTCTTCACAGATGAATCTGAGCATCCCCACTAAGTTCCAGCCTTAGCCAAATCACTAAAGGATCCCAGCTAAGGTGGGGCATGCTAAGAAAACCTTCTTTGCATTTGAATTTTAAAGGGTTTCGTTTTCCTGTGTGGGTGAGAGAAGGAGCTGACTGTGCTCTTGCACCCAGCTCCATTCACATGCTCCTCTGCAAGCAAATGCTCACAAATCCCTGCTGTCTGGGATGACACAGGACACAGGTGGACACAGGTTTGATGCAGTCACAGCATCTGTGGCATGAATTTGCAGCAGAGGAGCCTTCAGCAGCTCAAGCTGTACCAGCACCCCCAGAGCAGCTGGGAGCCAGCCCCTGCCTGCCCAGGAGACAGCACAGGCACATCCAGCTTTGGTTATCACTATATCCTCTATAATAATTTCATTCTGGATGTCTGAAATTATTCTGGATCCCTAAGAAAAGAACAAAACATGGGTTCTTCAGAAAGGATATCAGCTCTTTAGTTTTAAGCTTGTGGATGAGAACAATCTAATATCACCTGAAATCTACGTGAGCTTTTGCTCCAAATCATTTGAGCAGAGAATTTTGCATAAAATCTCCCTTCTAATTAGAAGAATGAATAATCATCAATGTTGTGGTAAACAAAGCTGACAATATCAGTGTGATAATTATTTTTAAAAATAAATAAAACTTGTTCTGTCATGCTTGACATATTTAATTGCACTATGTTTTTATATGCAGAGGTTGCAGGCTCTTAGTAGTAATCAAACTAATGGTTTGTCCTTGCCACTTAGCAAGGTTTATTTTCTGTAGTGAAAACATAAGGTAAGCATAGTACTGGCATTTGTGTCAGAATACTGATGATGTTGATATCCCTCCTACACGGAACGATGAGACTGTTGGGCAAATTTTTATTTGGTCACCATTCCTTATTCAAAAGATGCTCAGAACCTGAAAGAAGGTAGAGATATTTGGCCCTTTCTTACTTATCAGTGTACATTTTGAATTCCCTTTTTGATTGCATATGCTTTTCATGTATGAATAGAAGTTACAGTGACAAAGGGGAATTAATGCTCCACCCCATGTGACGAGCACTGGGCTTTGAGAGGAATGCACGAAAAATCACAGCTATTAATTAGTTTCATCCCATTCAAACATATATGTCCCTAAAGGAGTTTACCCAAAGGCTAAAGTAAGTATGCTTTAAGTCTGATTTCTCTATTTTCTAGCTTGGAACAGAAGACAAGATCCTTTTGGTTGGTTTCTTTCTCCCTCTATTTTTCCTGATCTGATATAGATTGTTTTTCTTACTCTTTTAATGCAGCTCTATGCACTCTCCAACTGCACACTGTTGAAAAGCACTAACCACTCCTGCCACTTCAATGCTGGGAAAAGACCCTTTCTTGGCCATACAGCTCAGCTCAAAGTAGCTGAAATGAAAGTGGACATTATTGTTCTTTCATATCATGATATACTCACTATTCTTGTTTCTTTGTCTTAAAATCTTAATTTCGGCAAGCACACCACTGTAATTTAAAAAAACTTTCTCTTAACTATGAGTGGTTTTGATTTGAGAACTTTTCTTCATTTATAAAGAAGAGCTGTGTCTTTGACTTGAAAATTTTCCATCTTGTTGTAAATAAATTTCTTATTGTTAAAACGCTACCCATTCCCTTCCCCATTTACTGCTTCTCATTCAGGAAGAAAAATAAAAAGTTAGGAAAGATGTGATGTCTCGGTCTGCCAGTGCTTACAGATCCAGGGTCAAAGAAAGATGCTGTATTCACTGCAGCTTACATTTTGTCTTTTCTGCAGAGCAATAAGGAAATCTTTGTTCGGTCACCAGCGGGTACCACGTCTGCTGAAATGTTCCCATGGAGACAGGGCATAGCTGAGCACAACAGCAAAAATGCACCTTACAGCCCTTCCATGGGGTCTGTAGCTATGTTTGCAGCTGATGCAGTGCACAGCAAAAGCATCTCCCTTCTTTAGAAGCCACATTTTGCTAGGAGTCAAATGCTAATTTCCAAAAGAAACCTTAAAACACTACATAAAGGAGGAACAACCAAACAAGTGTTTAAGCATTTCACACAGATTTCACAGCATTCCAGTGATGCTTGCAGAAACTTGAAAGTTCTGTATGGTTGAGGTACTTATTTTTTGTCTGTGCTTTTTTTGTGTTTCATATTTATTTCTAGGTCTGAAATAAAACAAATGCTGTCTTCTTTAGCATGAGATGACTTGGACCCAAAGAAATACTAATTGAGATGTAAGTATTCAGTTTGCTGTTTTGTTGTGGTGTTTGAACCATGTTTCATTACATAACACTTGCTAGAACAAACTGCTCCCAGGAAAAAACCATTGGTATTAAACCTTGGGATGTGCTTCCTATGCCACAGGTAGGAAAAAAAAGAAGTGCTTTTTAATAAGCGTGGAAATCTTGGCCATTGGATTGATCAAAATTAGTGATAAAACTGTAGCTTGACTCTTTTAAGGTTTTTATTTTGGAAAAAAATAAGAAAATAGTAATAGCGCTGTAGAAAATACTGATAAAAATTAGCTTTCAATACTTCAGACATTTGTAGTCACCAACATTGAAATGAACTAAAATTGAAGGTTCCAAGAGGGTGATAAAATTATTTTGGAAAAATACTATAAGACACTGAATGAGTTTGGTTTGGTTTTCTTGGTGAGACAAATTTAAAGATGAGATATGCTGATTCTTTGTAATTAAAAACGACAATAATTTAAAATAATTTCAAAACTTACAAGCATTTTTAGGACTTCATTCTACTTAAAATTTAGTGGCATTAAAAAACTTTACAGTGACATTGCAGGTGTCCAGCTGTTTATCCAATGTGTTAAACTAATTATCAGTTATGGGGTCCAGAGGAATTTTTTTTCCTAATTAGGAGCAATTTCTGCAGAGGCCAAATTGCCAAATTTACTTTTTTTTGTAGCTTAGGTCATCATCATCATCATCTTCTGGGAATTTTATTGACAAAGGTCCAGGAACCTGCTAGGCAGATAATGCTCTCACTTCCTCTGCTTCCTGTGGCACGTCCCTGCCTTTTGGAGAGTCAGGAAGCATTTCCTGGCCAATGGCAAAGGTGTGGGGTGATGGATGCTGTGAGGACCCCTGATCCAGCTGCTGTTTGTGTCTTAGCACAGTCAGGGCCTGCATGCAGTGGCTCAGTGCCTCTTGCAGTGCCCTGTCACTGTGCCCTGCTGCCTGCAGGATCACTGTGAATATGAAAACAAAACTCACATACACAGGGGCCTGTTGGGTCCCATTTAAACATTATCTCCATCCAGAGCTGCCCATGCTGTCCATCACAGCTGTGGTCTCTGCTGAAATGTCTCCAAGGGAGGCAGGAGAATTGAATTCAGCCTCGTGCAAAAATAGGGAAACCCCAATGCACTGAGTTTTTACAAGTCCTGCTTTCCCTTTCGTGGTCACACAAGATAACATGCTTGAATTCAAAGAGTTCTGGAAGTGAAGGAATCATGAGGACCATGAATCTGTGAGAAATTCCAGGTTTGATGTCTGTCCTAATAATTACCAACTTTTTTTCCCCCACCCCAGAAGTTCATAGTTTCCTGGAGCAGTACTTTCACTTGCACTTGAAAACATCAAGATTTCTCATCCATCATGTTTGTCTCATGTAGTATTTGCAGAAAACTGTATTTCAGCTACTTAGGATTTCATTGTAGAGACCCTAAGATTGTCAATGTTTATTTGTCACACCTTGACATTTCCCTAAGTATGAAAGGTTGTGATTTATTAAACAAGTCTGTGTTACATGAATTGGAGAGTCATTCTGTTGCAGAAAAGTCTCTTAAAATCAGAGTTGGCTCAATGCAGCCTGGCAGATATGTCAAATCCATGCTCCAGTCAGAGATGTACCAGGGCTCAGTGTAACCTGATCCAAGTACCACAGAACAATTTGATCTTTATTTTTGCAAGACGACTGATCTGGGTCTGTTCCATCAGACTTAAAGAGCCACTCAGTCTGACATAGAGATGAAGATGGACAAATATATTACAGGAATAATTTTGACCCAAGATCTCATTCTGAGACCTGTGAAGGTACTATAAAGTATTAACTGAAAATATCTCTTTGTACAAAGTGGTTAAAGCCCTCCTTACTTGTTGTCAGATTGGTGAGCCTTGTGGGCACCAGTCTGCATTAGACATACAGTTGAGCAGAGGAAGATATTCAGAACTATATTCCTCTTGGGATGAAGACAGAAATAGGTGGGACAAAATCAAAGCAAATGTTATCATCAATCACTTGTAGGAGATTGAATTATCTGTCCTGATTTTGGTTGAGATAGTTACTTTTCTTCCTAGTAGCTGGTATAGTGCTGTTTTGGATTTGGGATAATCATGAAAACACACCCATGTGTTAGTTATTTGTAAGTGGTGTTTACACTAAATCAAGGAACTTTCAGCTTGTCACCCCTGCCCCCTGGCAAGCTGGCTGAGGGACACAAGCTGGGAGGGGACACATCTGGGGCAGCTGACCTCAACTGACCAAAGGGATATTCCAGAACTGACCAAAGAAGCATTCCAGGCCAGCTGGCACCATGCTCACTATATAAACCAGGAGGATGTTGAGTGATGGCTTTTGTTGTTGTCAGTCAGGTGTGATGGAGCCCTGCTTTCCTGGGCTGAACTACTGCCTGTTCCTGGAAAGTGGTGAATGAATTCTTTGTTTTGCTTTGCTTTGCGATTTCTGCTCTCCTGGTTATTTTCCCCACCCTGATGCATGGGAAGGGAATGAGTGGCTCTGTGGGACTTGGTTGCCAGCTGAGGTCAAACCACAACACCATCCTATTTTTAGAGCTTCTCTCTGAAGAGTAAAAGAAACCAAAGAATAATCACAAGCAAAATTGTGCCTTTTGCTTCCCTTTAAAAGGTGATCAAGTGCACAGAGAGCCTGACCCTTGTGTCTATTTAGTGTGGAAGAAGTCTGCCTTCACTTCTTGAACACAGGCATGGTTTCTGCTTAGTTTTGCAGTGGAATTTAACAACCATCTTGAGCTGAAAAATTACACAAGGACTTCCAGGATCAAAATTATTATGCATTCGGTATCCCAATATTCCATCTGCTGTTTCCTTGTTCCATACCCCATTAACCAATGCTAAGCTGCAGATTGTTTTTCACATAGTAATGAGCTGCATAAGTATGTAAACAAAACAAAAGTTATATATTTCAGTTAGAACAAGTGCCAAGAACACCTCCTGTTGCAACACTATTAATGACAGGATAGTGACAGTGGAATAAAGAGAGTAATTTGTAGTATTCCCAGGTNTCCCTTTCGTGGTCACACAAGATAACATGCTTGAATTCAAAGAGTTCTGGAAGTGAAGGAATCATGAGGACCATGAATCTGTGAGAAATTCCAGGTTTGATGTCTGTCCTAATAATTACCAACTTTTTTTCCCCCACCCCAGAAGTTCATAGTTTCCTGGAGCAGTACTTTCACTTGCACTTGAAAACATCAAGATTTCTCATCCATCATGTTTGTCTCATGTAGTATTTGCAGAAAACTGTATTTCAGCTACTTAGGATTTCATTGTAGAGACCCTAAGATTGTCAATGTTTATTTGTCACACCTTGACATTTCCCTAAGTATGAAAGGTTGTGATTTATTAAACAAGTCTGTGTTACATGAATTGGAGAGTCATTCTGTTGCAGAAAAGTCTCTTAAAATCAGAGTTGGCTCAATGCAGCCTGGCAGATATGTCAAATCCATGCTCCAGTCAGAGATGTACCAGGGCTCAGTGTAACCTGATCCAAGTACCACAGAACAATTTGATCTTTATTTTTGCAAGACGACTGATCTGGGTCTGTTCCATCAGACTTAAAGAGCCACTCAGTCTGACATAGAGATGAAGATGGACAAATATATTACAGGAATAATTTTGACCCAAGATCTCATTCTGAGACCTGTGAAGGTACTATAAAGTATTAACTGAAAATATCTCTTTGTACAAAGTGGTTAAAGCCCTCCTTACTTGTTGTCAGATTGGTGAGCCTTGTGGGCACCAGTCTGCATTAGACATACAGTTGAGCAGAGGAAGATATTCAGAACTATATTCCTCTTGGGATGAAGACAGAAATAGGTGGGACAAAATCAAAGCAAATGTTATCATCAATCACTTGTAGGAGATTGAATTATCTGTCCTGATTTTGGTTGAGATAGTTACTTTTCTTCCTAGTAGCTGGTATAGTGCTGTTTTGGATTTGGGATAATCATGAAAACACACCCATGTGTTAGTTATTTGTAAGTGGTGTTTACACTAAATCAAGGAACTTTCAGCTTGTCACCCCTGCCCCCTGGCAAGCTGGCTGAGGGACACAAGCTGGGAGGGGACACATCTGGGGCAGCTGACCTCAACTGACCAAAGGGATATTCCAGAACTGACCAAAGAAGCATTCCAGGCCAGCTGGCACCATGCTCACTATATAAACCAGGAGGATGTTGAGTGATGGCTTTTGTTGTTGTCAGTCAGGTGTGATGGAGCCCTGCTTTCCTGGGCTGAACTACTGCCTGTTCCTGGAAAGTGGTGAATGAATTCTTTGTTTTGCTTTGCTTTGCGATTTCTGCTCTCCTGGTTATTTTCCCCACCCTGATGCATGGGAAGGGAATGAGTGGCTCTGTGGGACTTGGTTGCCAGCTGAGGTCAAACCACAACACCATCCTATTTTTAGAGCTTCTCTCTGAAGAGTAAAAGAAACCAAAGAATAATCACAAGCAAAATTGTGCCTTTTGCTTCCCTTTAAAAGGTGATCAAGTGCACAGAGAGCCTGACCCTTGTGTCTATTTAGTGTGGAAGAAGTCTGCCTTCACTTCTTGAACACAGGCATGGTTTCTGCTTAGTTTTGCAGTGGAATTTAACAACCATCTTGAGCTGAAAAATTACACAAGGACTTCCAGGATCAAAATTATTATGCATTCGGTATCCCAATATTCCATCTGCTGTTTCCTTGTTCCATACCCCATTAACCAATGCTAAGCTGCAGATTGTTTTTCACATAGTAATGAGCTGCATAAGTATGTAAACAAAACAAAAGTTATATATTTCAGTTAGAACAAGTGCCAAGAACACCTCCTGTTGCAACACTATTAATGACAGGATAGTGACAGTGGAATAAAGAGAGTAATTTGTAGTATTCCCAGGTCAGCTGCACACATGGTTTCTCCAAAATAAGTAAGTGAGGCAATTTATTCCATACTTACAGTGCACCAGATTCATTCCTGCTTTAATTGCAGCAGCCTCAATGGATCTGTATAATGGAAGAATTTGACGTTGCAGTAGGAAATCTTCCTACAGATGGTGGTAAAAAAAGGTGAATAGCATAAATAATGTCATTATCCCAATTAACTGGAATTGATTAATTCATCCATCCATTTCCCAAGTGATTATCTCCAATTAAAATAATTTCTTGGATACCATTCCACTGCTAGATCCCTGGGTGCAACAGAGATTTCTAAACAGCACTTTAGTCATATTCCAGCACAACCACTGATACCTGGCAGCAGGAAAACACTTTGCAATTTGCTATGGTTCAGCACGAGGACAGAGGAAGGTTTGGAATATCTCTAAGAAACACAGACCCATGTATTATTATTTGTATAAGCATAGGGTTACTGTGGCATGGGACTTGAGTTGCAGAATACAAGGGAATAGTGTCTGCTATAAAGAGGTGATATTTATAAGCAAGCACAGAAGCATGAGGAGCACAAAGAAACCATGAGATAATATCAGAAGGCACAGCAGCCTCTCACTGTTATGTATTTTTTGTAGGAATCACAGTACAGGATGTTTTTTCCAACCAGATCTCTGAAGGTAGCCAGCTCTGTTGATGCTTACAGAGAGATCCTCCCAGCTGTGAAAGTGATAAAAGTCTGATGACACCTGTCTGAAAAAGTAAAACATGGGCAAAGGAGCCTGACACCACAGAATGACCAGAGGCAAGATTCTGCTTTCTGATTATGATTAGAAGATGATAGGTGTGACAGGGATGCCTTGAAAAGGCAGTTTCTGAAATTGCATGTGAAGTGTGAGAGAGATATAGAGTAGTAATTTAAAGAAAGTGATAACAAGCTCAAGTGAGCTGGGTATGAGGAGGATGCCTGTAGCCACAGTACAGCATCTGCTAAGTTCAGAGATAAGGCTGTTCTAAAAAAAAATGCGAGTATGCTTAGATATATGTATAGGTGGAGATGAAAAACTGCATCTAGAGATGTTTTGTATAGAAAATATGCAAAATTCAAGTAGAGTTTGAACCCAAAAGCATTAAACTCAGAGCTGAATATTACATTACTGGGCTGCTTAATCACTCAGTACGGTAGCTGGGCACACCTTTTTATGAAAATGGGTTAGGAGAAATGGTAACAACAAAGACTGCAGGAAAAAAGAGTTAATTCATTTTTGGATTGCTTGATTAGGAGAGATCAGGTAGCAAATCATATAATCATAGAATGTCCTGAGTTGGAAGGGAAACATCAGGATCATTGAGTTGAACTCCTGGCTCTGCCCAGACAAGGAACTTGGTCCTCCCCAATGGTAGACAAGGACACAAACCTGAACATATCCCATGCTCTGGGGACTAGAGCATTCTCTAGATGAGTGAGAGGCTCCAGTTCAGATCTTTGCCCATAAACAAAGTTGAAATCATGATTAAATTAATACAGAATAGCTATCAAATGCTCAGAATTGACACCTCTTCAGATGGAGCAACGCAGGTCACAGAGGAGCTGCTCAAAAGCACTGGTATTCAAAAGGCAGATTGGTGCTTTCTCCTATGGATTCAGGAACACAGTCACAAAATCATCTTCAAATAAAGCTGATATCCATTTCAGGGCAGCTGAATCTGTATTTTTGTGCCATTGCAATTATTATATTTTCACGGGAAGTACCCTGAAATCGAATAATCAAATAATTTTTCATACACTGGAAAAATGTTAATAACACTATTGACTACCTAGAAACTTTTTAGGGATGTGAGGAAAGGTGCAGTGTTTTTAACATGATGCCAGTGAATCCTTTTCTTTCATGTTGGGCTTATTGCAAACAACACTTGTATGTGCCCAGTGCCATTGTTTGAGATAACCTCACTAGGGCAGACCTCACTGACCTGAGTCTTCTGAAAGCTTGATCCATTCTACCAGCATTTAATCAATTCTGGATCGATTGATTGTTGGATCAATGTTTCTCCACCAAGCCTAAGAAAATCAGATTTTTAGACATTTGGCCAAAAGTGCTCAGGACAGAGGAAATAAAGACACAGAATGAAGAGTATCTACTTAAAGACTCTTAGTAGGTCTATGAGCCTAATATTAATAAAAATAGGAGGTTTTTTTCTAAAATAAATTAAGGTTTCTTTCATGCACTATAAAAGTGAAGATATTTGTTTTTATGAGAAACATATAACATCAATTAAACTTGAAAAACCTTCATCACATTAAACAGGGGAAGATTAATTGGTGGGTTTATTTACTTATTTTCCTTACATGAAGACATAACTCAAATAAACCTTCATTAGGTATCTAAAGCTCTGAGATGAGAGTCATATTTTGAATAAAAAAGCTAGCTAAAGGATAGAAACTACTTTTATGTAAGAAAGAGAAAACATGTCACACAGGTACTTTGCCTATCTAAACTAAATTTTGGGATAAATTTTAAAAGGGGAATCAAAGGATAGAGGTAAATGGATACAGATATATGGTTGAACTGCCAAAGGTACACTTTGCTAAATAAATCCAATATAGTTCCTGATACTATTATTATTATTATTATTTTAATTA
>VZTR01022393.1:2878-21176 GCA_013400775.1 Chaetops frenatus | reverse complement strand
GGATACCAGGACCTTAAATAGAGACCTAAGATGATGTAAATGAGACAAAAGAGAGAGTGATTCAGAAGTGTCTGGAGCAGAGATTGAGTTACTGCCAGGGTGGAGGGGGCTGGTAGTGGGTATGTGTGAAGGAGGAACTCAGTGATGAACAAGGAGTGGACACAGGAAAATACTGGTTTGACGGTGAATCTCAGTAGTTATTTCCTGAATGTAAATGATAGTGAGGAGTTACACTGCCTCTTTTAAAGGCATACAATCCTTCTTGTAGGACTCCTCTAATACATGTAAAAGCATAATCTTAACAATATATTTTCGTTTGTAACCCCCCTTTTAGAAGAGTATGCATTGCTTCTTAAAAAAAACCTGTTATCTCTGAGGCTTTTATTTCCTGTTTCCCTGTTAAAGAATTTTCAAGAAATTTACTCTATAATTTTACATGTAGCATATATTTTGTGTTCTGATATGCAACACAGATTAGCTCTTCAGGAACAGCAGGTTTCAATGCTTTTTAAGGAGTAACTATCCATTTCTAAGGATATCTATTTCTAAGGATATTTGGGTCAGGAAAAAGGAAATCTTCGGCACCTTTATAACATGACTTCCCAAAGGAAAGAACTTGCTGTCTGTGATGAAAACAGAGGAGACCTCTGAGATATCCAGGATTAAGAAGCACCACACCAAAAAGCTGGTATGAAATGGTCCTTTCCTGGAAACTTAGTTCTCTTGTAATTCTGAAAGTAGGGGTTCCTTTTTTTTTTTTTTAATATTTCATTCTAATATATAATACATGTTTAAAATGTGTTACTGAGAAATCATTTAGAAAATATGTTTGGAAACATATGGTGACGTTGGGTGACTGTCAGGCATTTAAATAGAGAATATGAGGATTTCACATATACCTGCAAGGGTGGGAAGGAGTCACAGTTTGTCTGATTTACCATTGCATTCTGCATCACTCAACACCATGAATTTGACTTAAACATTTGGTGACTGACAACATTTGCAAAACTCATTGTCCTTGTTTCTATAAAGAGGCCTAAAGTCCTGAAGTGCCTTTATGGTAGTAAGACCAAGATTGTACATTCACTTCCTAGTTCCTTTTTCCCTCATGCAGAAAGTAGGGGTGGTTGGATGGTTTTATTCAGAAAATGCTTTGAATACTACTCCCTCATTTTTTTCCATAATGTTTCTTTTCCTTGAAGAGGAGCCACCAGAGATTTTTCCACCATTTTTCCAGATCCAGGATTCTCCTGATTCTAAGTTACCCAGAATATCCTAATTTAAAAAACCTTCCTGTCATCTTATCTTCCACAAGAGAACCCATTTTCTTTCTTAATGGAGAATAATATTGCTAATTTTAAAGATTGGTTTACCAATTTATGTTTGAAGCCTCAACTGTGCTGTGACCACTGTGCCACCATAAAAGACATGCAGGTGGTCCACTCCCTCTCTGTCTCAATAGGTGCATTTATTATTGGCTACTGCCAGCCAGGTCCACTGCTGCCCGTGGGAGGGCTGCAAGGATTAGTCCTGTAATGCCTTGTCAGCAGGCACTGTCTTGCAGATCCCTCTCTATCAACCTCTGCAGTTTCTCCCATTTCTGTTTTGTGCCTCTCCTCTTTCTCCTACTCCTGCTGCCCATGCAAACTTTAATGATGTGAAAAACCAACCAGGAGTGCAAGCTATTTCCCACTTATGTCAATTTTGAAATTTGACGTCCTGTTTTAAGCAGTTATCTCTGTCAGAAATTTCAGGATTACAGTGCTCTTGTAGAGCTGTGTTATTACTGGCAATGAGTGGCTGCATGGGAAAGCATTTAATCATATCCACATCACTGAAGTTTAAAACAAATGTAAAGAGGAGTAGGAAAGAGCCACAAGAAGAAACTCCTCCTCCTGTCTACCTAGGGAAAGAAGATTTCCTTAAAGAGCTTATCTCATGGTTGTAGTCCTTTCCTGAAAAGTTATTCTGACTATGTTCTCCCAAAGGCTGATGATTTGCTGTGGAACTTTTCAATGCACAGTTAATTCCCTTTGTTGGCACTAAATGCCCACGCATTTCCCCTGTTATGACACTCTCAGAAGGCTGAGAATGCAGAAGGATACAGCATCTGAAACCCTGCACACAGAGTTTAGGTGGTAAGTGAACAAAGCAGTAAGATTTTTCTCCTCACACCCTCATCTAGGAAGCTGGAGAGTGTCAAAATCCACTCCTGAGCAGATTTAGTGAATCTGGGGGGAAATGACAGCGGTTGCTGTGGTGGAGAAGGCACAAGAGGTCTCCAAACCTGGGAGGTGACTGTCAGTGCTTCTCACAGCTGTGAGCAGCAACACACAGAACAGGCTGTCACTCCTGATCTGTAGATGCTTTCAACCTTTTTTAGAGAATACAAAACACTAGAATATCCTCAAACAAGCAAAAGACCAAACAGCAGCAAATTTTCTATCTCTGAGTAGTAACTGATTAGAATGACAGGGAAATAATTGGGAAGAGTGAGGCAGAGAGTGTAGAAGATGGTATCTCCTTCAAAATGACCCTTTTTTATAACAGCAGCCTCTTTTAAACACCCCTGAAAATAATGAGCTGTAAGGTGCAATTAACATGAGAAGTAGAGTTATTGCAGGGAGCAGTTTGAAACAAGTGCTAAAGCAAGGGCAACTTTGTGAAAAGGGTTCTGTCAGAAGCTCTTACTCTCTTAAATTGAAGAGTTTCTGGCTAAAATTCCTCGCTCTCCATTACAAGAGGAGTTATGGCAAAGCTCATTATTAGTCAGTTTTCAGTAGGAGACAACAGTGGAATAAGTGCAAAGCAAGTGTTTGCAGCAGGCAATGCTTTGCTGTTTGGATTGTGAGCAGCACTTCAGTCTGTTCTGGGCTTTGTCAGTGCCACAAGACCCTGGGGTGCTGCTCTGCACTGCAGTGCAGCCATGCCCATTGCTGGGCTCTCAGTGCATAAACAGAACTTCTTTAAGGGAACTGGTAGAAGCCAAAGCATATTTAAAAACAGAAATTAAATTCTAAGTAAAAAGCAAGGGCTTTAACTACAAAGACCTCATTTTGAGGTGCAACACAAAAGAAGGGAAAATAAATTTGAAGCATTGGGCTAAAAAGAACCTCTTAGCACAATTTGTCATGTCATGATGATATGTAGGAGGGAGCTGCTTGGTCAATCTGACAAAAATTTCAGCACAGTGTTAAAGCCTTAGCACAAAATAGCATTCTTATCTAAAGTTTTAGACAAAAAATACAATGTAAAATGCAACGTACTGCTAGAAATTAGACTCTGCTCAGTTTACACATCTCACTGACCCCTTTTGACTACTCTCAGCCCCTCTGAAGTCCTAAAGATTAAGGGATAAATGTAGATTGCTTCCATTTTTGGCAAAACACTGTGACAAATGAAGCAAAGTTTTCAGAATTTAGACCTCTATTTATTGCCAGAATAAGGGGAAATTCTCTAAATTTTGATAGCTAATACCACCATGTCTTGCTAAAATTGAGTCCTACAAAATACATCAGTATTCAGACAAGAATATAAGCAAGAGGTTAGAACAATAAGTAGAAGTTATGACCCTGGTGAGTCTCTGTAAAAGGTGATATTTGACTGTACATTTTCAATAAAATACACATACACTGGAAGTGACTGTGAAAATTATACATGCAGAAAACTGTCTGAAAGAGTGAAACTGTGAAATGCTTAACATACATCAAAGATGGAAATTTGAATCTCTCTAGCACATGCTGATTCCAATCCTTGAATTCTTCATATTACTCATACTCATGAATTTCAAGTTTGTTTGGATATTGCTGTAATTTTTTTCCCATCAGGAAGATTATTTTTTTTCAATTTCATGTAATTTGTTTCATATTCCCCAAAACAGAGGACCTTGTACATAGCTCTTGATTGTCTATCATTCTTTTACACTCTGAGGCTCATTGGATTAAGTCTTCAGGCAAAAGTGGTAACTTGCTTTCATTATTTAAAAGCACTTTGCTCTTCCACATGGAGATTTTTTAATTATTTGGTTTCTTAGTTGACTAGAAAGAACTCCCATTGCTATCCTGAATTTAGCCAAAATAAAGACAAATTTGTCAAGCTCCATTTTTAGGAATAAAGGGCATTAGTTAAGCTCCAGATGATAATTATATTTTGTTGACACCCATACAGAGTTCAACATCTTTCTCAGTGTTCCTGTGGTTCACCCAGTGGAATCATGAGTGTCTTCTTGCAGGTGTGGGCTTTTCTATCAGCATATGTTTGATGGGAAGCATCTGATTCACAGCCTCTGCCAGGACAGCAGATGCTGTGCGAGTCATTTCAGAGTGATACAGGGTGTGGAACTCATGACTGCAAAAGTAACATCTTTTCTCTGAGATCCAAGACATTCCAAGGCATTTCTGAAATCTCTTCTCTTTGAAAACTTTTGCTTAGGAAAAGTTTTAGAAAATAAAACAAGAGTTTTGCTTATCCCTTGAGCCAGTACTTTGTTGTTTTCTCATATTAATGGGACATTGAATGTTGCAGAATTAGTGGGTTGGGGAGCATTTTGCCTCCAGCTTATATGTGGACTTTGTGCAGGAATGAACTCAGATAAATCCCACTGATACAGTCAGTTCTGGCCATCTGTAATTCAAGTTACAGACTTCTGACAGACTGGGAGCAAGATGCAGCATGGAGGTGAAAAAGCAAAAGTGCTAGTACTTACTATGGAGGAGAAAGTGCCCAATGGAGGGTTCTAGCTTAGAATCACACTGTAAACCTAAGATTTGCTCTAATTCCCTCAGAAATTTAAAATTGGAGCAGGCACTTAAGTAAGTGAAGAAAAACTGCTTTGATTGTAAGGCAATTGTCATCACTGAAATAATTTCCAGCTCTGTTCTGTTCTGCTCAGTTATGTCTGCAGCTGGTGTGAAGTGCAGAGATTTAGAGAGGTCTTTGAAGTAAGTGCTAAAAATGTCAGCTCTATCCAGCTATACAAGACAGTACAAAATTCCTTTTTTTTTTTTCCACTCATACTTTAGGATTTTAGGGCTAAAATGGTTCCTCTTGTAATATCTCATCCGCTGTTGCCTATTCTAGAGAAGGTAAAATTTCCATGAATGCAGATATGCTTAAGTTTCAGATTCTTAATGTACAAATCTCCTTAAAGAAAATGCCTAAAATGCTTACATAATGTATAGCAAAAAGCAGGTGCTTTTGAAAGTCTCTTGTTTACTTAAGCATAGGAAATTAATCTGAACAGAAAGAGAGCTGAAGATCAATGGCTTTTGAGCTGGAAATAGCAAAATCTGCAATTCCTGAGCTGTCCCACCAGATATTGTGATATTAATTTTATATTCTTGTAAGAACATGTACCCTAATCTGGTGCAGCTTCTAACTCCTGAGCCAGTAGATAAAGTGACAATCATCATTAGATCTGCTTTCATTAACTGCAAATGTAGGGGTTTGCAAAACAGAGCCACGACCCCTAAAAGAGAGGGGAAAGTCAGTTTGAACATAGCTTATGACCTTTTACCATTGCTTCTGCCTCTTAGGAAGACTTCTGTCATTAACCATTCGTGTAGGCTGTCATTTATGACATTTTTGGATGATTATCTCCTTCCATTCATATTCCAGAGAATTTATACCCACATTCAGGCCTCTAGTGAAGATGCTTGCATCTGTTGTATTTTATCTTGCAACGGCTGTTTTCAAATTCCAGACTCTGAATAAGAAATCACAATTGGCCAAGAACCCAAAGCTATCTTCAGTTTTAATCTTTGTGTTAGAACTCTGCTGCCATGGCTTTAGTTATTAACTACTCTCCTTTTCTCTTTTTTCTGAACTGTTATCTGCCACCAGTACTTACACACTACATGGCAGAGGAATTGTGTGGATTGATAGTGCCTTAATAGAGCTGTTAAACACAAATCTATTCATCATTATTATTATCCAACCACTGATTTCCATCTACAGAAAAAAAATTAGTCATGCTCTGTTATAATTTACTGATTTGCATTTAACTTGACTGGGACATGATCCTCTCTGTTTGCAATTGAGCAAAAAAAAAAGAAAAATTATATTTACTTCAGAGGGATTTTTCCTCAGTAGCATATATTACATAGTCTTCAGAGAAGGTATATTTTCCTTGCAATGAAATACCTAGAAAGGAAGCTCAATTTCTAGGAGATTTAGACCTCAGATATAAAAAAATCCACAGCTAATAGAAACCCTTCTACAATTAACTGTTAGGCACTCTGAATTTACTTACATATTTAGTAATAGATATGTATTTATGCCTATCTGTCTATCGATCTGACTATTATCTATATTTTTTTTTTTTTTCCTTTCTTTTTTTTTTTTTTTTTCCCTGCTGCTTGACAAAAATCCCTGCATGCTGCAAGAAGGGTAGAAGATTTCCCATCATCTGACCAGGAGAATAGGGCTTATCAGGCAGTTTTGGTGAAGGAATTGCATTTCCCATATTTGCAGTTTTAGTACCTGGCACACTCTACTTGCAATAGCAAACAGACACTAGAAGTAAATTAAAAAGTGCACAGGCTTGATTTTTTAAGCATAAAAATAATGCTGCAAGATCAACTTAGCTCCATTATATTTATTTCCTGAATATGGAAGAAAATTAAGTCCATTTTTCCTTTTCTCTCTGATCTGATTGGGAAATTACATCATTTTATTTCTCTGCTGATATTTGTTCCTGCTAATATTCACTGCTTTTCATTCTGCCTTTATCTGTTGTTTATCCAGTAAAAATTCATAGCATTTAGGTTAATGGAACTTTTCAGATGTACTTTTTTAAAAGAAACTGAAATTTAGGATGAAAAGAAATAGAAAACAGAGTACACAGCTTGAAATCTCCGAGTTACTTGATTTTGAAAGTGTCTGGAACATTCAGTAATCCAAGCCCATTGCAGCAGCAGTGCCAAGACTTATGGCTTATTTTTATTGTGAAAAGATGTCAATTTTAAATGCCAACAATTTATCAAGTCAATGTTTTCACACTGCCTCAAGTTTAGGGCCTGGTCTCAGGCCCCTAAAAACAGTTTTAACCTCCGTAGCAGAGTTTGGAAAGACAAGAGGAGCTGATTTCAGTGAGGGGTGCCTGGAGCAGGGATCACAGACCTGGCTGCCCCTTGCCCACACTCAAGCAAGCACAGCAGCACACCTGGGCACCAATCCTTGGGCTGCCACTGGCCCCAGACTGTGCTGCAACAAACCCTAATGGCAGGGCCCCTTTCCTCACCAGGCACTGCACTACTCACACACATCAAAACCCAGGTTCCCAAAAGTCTTTGTCAGTACCAGTCACACCCACACAGCCTAAATTCCACATCAGTCTCAGCTCTTTCCTCTCACCACCACCCCACTTGTGAGGAGTTTCACTGAACTGAGGGGCTGTCAGAGGATTTTGGGTCTGGATCTTTGTCCCAGCCCCAGTGAATACCAACAGAGTGACTCCAGAGCTTTGTTCATCAGCTCTCCATCTGCTGAGGAGCAGAGGTCCTGCCCTTTGGAGTACCCTACCCTGTCATTCAGGCTTCTAGGAGTTCAACACAATGACAGACAGCTCTGTGAATTAACAGGATACCAAGGGCTCCTGACATTTACAAGAGTTTCAAAGAAATTATTAGACATGATTAATGCATAATAATTCCCCTTTGCTTCTCAACAAGCTTGGCATTTGCCAATGAACCTTTCCACCAGGGAAGGATAGCTATGACTCTTCAAATCATCTGTTAAATATGAACTGATTCTAAGAAATTGGCTCACATGGACTGCTTATAAACTACAGAACATGTTAAGGAGGTGGAAAACTTTAAAAATACCTGTAATTAAAAATGATGTTGTAGAAACACCCACCTCAGAGGAAAATCACATGTCCATATTTTCACAAATTATGGACTGTCAGCAACTTGCCAAGTATTTTCTAAATGCAATAAACATTTAAAAGTCTAATAGATTCCACACACATTAGCAGTACAGCATCCAGCTGATGGAACTGGCTTGAAACACATCCCATCCTGCAATCAATCATCCTAAGTGGCTCTTGTTCCTCAAATGTTCCCCTTTTTACCTTCAAAAGGTCACCTGTGTTCTGATACTCTCATTTTGAGCCTTTCTTTTTCATTGGTGGCAACTTTGAAACAATCTAAGGCAAATATTTTAGAACTTTCAATGGAGTCACAGTCTTGTTTGACTGGAATTTTATTCACTTTTGTCAAATTGATCTTTGAGATGACATTTTGGAAGAATTCTTTTTAGGGAATATTTCTACTTCCATTATCTTTAGAACATGATTTATTTTATCATTCTTCTGAAGTCAAAGATTTTAGCATTGACATAAAAAGAAATAAAACTTGAAATATTGTCTAAGTTTCTTCCTTATCGATATTTTAGTATTACTATCACAAATCATTGATGACATGCTTATTTTCTTTGTTTTTCTCTAGTTGTACAATTTTTACTCATGGCTTCCTTTATGCCTTCCAAATACTAGAAAACAACTTGCACATTTTAATATGACTTTATTTTTAATGTCATTGGATTTTTCCCTAAATTTCCACTCTAATAAATGTATTTTTATCATAAAGAATGGAGAACATATTTTTATTGTAGTTTTCAACTTCAGATCAACAAACTTGCTTAAAAATAAGCAATTAATTTAGCATAAAAATTACAGCTTAAATAAATCCTTCTTTCCCTACTTTAAAAGGCAACCTTTGAGATATAATGAAATACTGCTATTCTTGTCAGATAAATAAAGCAAAAATACGTATACTAACTCTTTTCCTAATGGACTGTGGTCTGTCTACTATACACTACCCAGATATTAATTTTGAAAGTTGTGTAGAATCTTGGATTAATTTAGACAGAAGATGGGTGTCTGAACAAAAATCAGTTTGAGTCCCTATTTTTAAAGAAAGGTGTCTTGGGGTGACTTTAACAAAGGGTGAAACATTTTTTCCATGATATTGAAATGACCACAGCTATTCCTTGCTCTATCTTCAGAATGAGTCATGGGAATAGATTTTACCCCAGCTCTGTGCAATTACTAAAATTGCAACAGCAAAACAGGTCATTAATCATCCTCATAATAGTATGAGAAACATTGAAATTGTACCTTACCTTCAAATACATAAATCAGTCTCTTTGCTATATTGCTAGCAAGTTGTTCATAATTAGTATTAATCTTGCTTTTCTCCCTTGATATGCTTTCTTATTGCTGTATTTTTCCTTATTTTTTATGCTAGGAATGAAATAGAAAAATGATATTAACTATATATTCAGAAAATATTGTAAATAGATTGTCAATAGATGATTAATTGGTACACAAAGCTGTAGGGAAAAATATTTGTGCCACTGCTAGGAAAAATCGAGAGTAAAACAAATTTTTTTTGATGTTGCATATTATATTAGTTATCATTTATAAGGTTCATATAATTTTTTTTTTTTAAGTAAAAAATAATTGTTTTCCCAGTTTGCAAATGAGGCTACTGGCTAGTAACTCTGGTCTGGGAAATTTCCTACATTTCTGTGTCCCCTCCCCCAAGCCCTAACGCATCATTTTAAAATAGCACTTTCTAATTATATGAGAAATTGTAGCTTTGCTGAAGCCTGTAAAAGCTCTTTCCACAGACTTCAGTGGAACCTGGATTTTGCTTCAGAGAATGTAAACTTCATTTTCATCCTGACTGGATGGCTTTAATTAGATAAGTGAATTAACCTCAAGGATAATAACTTGACATTTCAATAGCTTTACCCTTGGATTCTTAATGTTCATGTATTCAAGTTGTTAAAAAGAAATAGCAATCTTTGTGTCTGTAAAAACTAATGAAAACAATGGCTATACTCTGCCTATCTTAAGGAAATACCTGAAGCTGCAAAGTCTTATCTTCCTTCTACTAAAGGCTCAAAATGCCAATTAAAAAGGAAACAGGGAGATGGAGCACTTAAGAACACCTGAGAAAAAAAGATTTTTCTCCATCCCAGCAATAACTGGTTGTCTTCCCTGGCAGCTGGCCCATAGACGTGCTTCTGCTGTGGGGATGGTGTGTGTTTTCCATTTGGGAATCACTTCCTAAAATGAGAGAATGGATTTGGTTTAGCAAAATACTCTGATTTCTAAGATGTATATAAAGAATACTATCTAATTCCCCAGCAGGGAAAATTTAAGGTTATTCAGAAAATGAGAAAAAAACCAAATAGGCATGGGTTCATCACCAAGTAACAATTAATACACTAATTGATTTCAGATTATGGATTTAATAATCAAATAATTAAAATTTGGGACAATTATCCCCTTCAATGACCTACAAGATACCTTTTTGTTCTGACCTTTTTGCTTGGTCCCCAACGATCTGGTCTTAATGGAAATTAAATACAAAACCTTTCCTTCTGTCTGAAGTGTGTCAAACTTTTCTTTGCCAAGAAAAAATAATTTTGTCAAAAATATCACAGGCAACTGTGAATACTCCTGAATTATATAATAGTTTTGTTGTCTATCCTGAGGGATTAAGGCATAGAGATATAAAAAATAAGTTGACTTTGAGGGCCACTCCAAGTAATATAGACCAGGGTAGTAATTCAGTTAGTACAGAACAGCTTTAACAATGACAAGCAGACATCTCAGGAGCTGCAAAATTTTAATGACACTTTAGGGCTTCTCTGACTTTGAGCCCTGTTTCCCAAGTAGAGATTTTATCTTTTCCTTTAACTGTGGAAAACCTCTTGCAGTTTTAAAGGTCTTAAAGGCTTTACATAGTTTTGTACTTTATATAAAGCTTCAATTATTATCTCCTGTTAGCTTGAGTTCTTTCTCTTCTATCTAATTTTTCTTCAAAGCAAGAGGTAGAGTTTAGTGCAATTGTTCCTCTAAGCATCTCCCCAGGAGTGGTTGTTAGTTGCCTATAAGAAGTGCCTCTGCTTAAAGTGCCAATTTGCACAGCAGGATTCTGCAGAGCAGTAGTGGCAAGACAGGGAATATTTAAAACAGTATTAAATACAGCAAGAAAGTGAGTAGAAAACTGAGAAAAAAAAAAAAAAGAAGTGGGATTGGGGAAAAAAATTGGTATTAGGAACATAGAGCATTTGAATTTGAAGGTTCAATGCAATTTTAATATTAGTATATTTGTAGGAGAGTTAAGATTGATCTTAACAAAATTCTTCCTTTGTCTCTTGGCTGTTCCTGAGAGCACAGAAAACCCTGGTTTGAACACTTAGTTTGAACTAAGTGAAAAAATTACTTCAACCCAACTTAATCATGTACAGTCTTCTTCCCAGAAGTGTAGTGGGGAGGAACTCCTAAAAATGACAGCCCCTTCTAAATATGACATGAAAACCTTGTCTTCCTCAGTTCATATCCTGGAGGGCTTCATGACAGGCACTGTGAACACCAACAGATGACTGCTCCTGTTGCAAAGCACCCATGAAACTTCTTCCAGAGCACTCCCTGCTATCACAGAATTCTTCCTATCAGAGGATGAATACAGCAATGTGGAATACACTCACCCACATCTTATAATCAATGCTAAATCCTCCCAAGATGTTGCTTCAACATTTTTTTTCCACTCTCAGATATGCAGGCTTTTCATCTTTCTGAAGAGGAAAAAGAATCAACGTTGAGATATTGATATATCCCATGTGTTCATGACAGGAAATGGTAGAGGAAATACTTAGAAACCTAATGACATCACATTTTTCCTAAAACTTACATAAAAAAGGCAAAGATTTAAAAAAAAAATTCTCCTCTCCATACCCATAAAAATTCTTTTTTTGGAATCTGTTAACATTGCTTGACATTCATTGTTATGTTTACAAGCCTTGAAAGAGCAGGTGATAACAGACTTAATGTTGTATTACACTGTCAGATTTCTTTGTTCCTTTGAACTTACTACTGGAAAAAAATAATTAGCAGTTATTGGAAAAAAACTACTAGCTTCTAATTGTTTAACTTTATAGCCCAGCAGTGAATGAGTTTTCTGTTATAATGCGTGTATTATCTATACTATGTAGATGAGACTTATATTTGTTCATACACGACAAGTTCTGCTAGAAAAATATTTAACCACTTTAATACATGATGTCAAAGGGGTCCATTAACAGAATATCTGCATAGGATCTTCAAATCAACTGAATTGTGAATATTAGACTGCGATTCACCTTCCTACACTTGTGCAATAAAATAGGATTTTTTAATATTTTACAGAAAATTGCACGTAGCTCTCCCAGACAATAAACATAGGAGACAAGCCTATCAGAGCCTGTGAAGGAGCAGCTCCTGATGCAAAAGATCCTAGACTGGTAGGCTGAAACCTTGCCAGGAAAAAAAACAAAACAACAGAGCTCCATTTTTCAGAACAAATTGTCATTTCTTTTTCACTGTGAAAAAAGCACAGAAATGGTACTTATGCTTCTGCTCTGGTCTTTTAAAGGCAATAAATGGGGTAATAAAATAGTTTTTTGCTGCACTGAGCTCAGCTCTAGATCTCATCTTTAAACAAAACAAACACTTGAGGGTGGACTGCTTCCAAAGACAGGAGCGTGGGCTCTGCCTGTGTGTAAATCAGGGCCACAGCAGCAGCTTTCCCAACAGGAGGAGCTGAGGCTCTGCCTCCCACACTCCCATCAAGGTGCAGCTTCCTGGCAGCACAATCTCACTCATCATTTCTTCTGCACAAAACGAAAAGTGGTGCCTGACCCCAGAGCCTGACACTCAGCATAAAAAAAACAGCAAATAGATATCAGGTGAGAGGTAAAACATGGGGGACAATTTGTAAATAGCATAAAAAGCAATGGTCAAGGCCTGTCAGCTCCTTAGTTAGTATTCAGAGCAGTATTTATTCCTAGCTACCAGGGTGGAATTATTTTGCAGGATGCCTTTTCAAATTCACTGTGCCTAGGATGAAAGCTTGAAAGAAGACAGCAAGTGTTAAAAGCAAAAGAGACGAAGCAAGGATGGACACAAAAGCCAGCAGCTAAAATATATTCAAATAAAGGAAAAGATTTGAATAGTGAAGACTAATAAAGCGTAAAAAAGACAGATTTCAGAATGACTTTTTATTTTATTCCCTTCACACCGTGACTCATTACTGTTTGGAGATGTGAAAACTCAAGAAACAATAAAGTAAGGTGGAAAACAGTGTATATAAAGGGATGCATAAGGAATAACATCCTAGGATGATATTTTCGTCACTCAGAATGAGACATTAGAAAACAGATTAAGTAAAAAGGCATTGGTTTATTAGAATAAGATAATGCTTATGGAGAAGTACCACAGCTTTTTATCCTTGTTTCCCTTCCCTAGAGAAGGAAGGAACATAATGCTGGGAACAATTGGGAAGAATTGGTCTGATTTTTACATATTTTGAAAGTCTTAATTTAGGGTAGATCAAATACAAGCAGGTTGAAAGCAGGAAAAGTGGGTTGGAGACTGGAGGAAAAATGGCTATTTTTTAAACAAAATACCAGTAAAGATGAGTATTGGGAAAAAGTCCCCTTACTTTAACTTTGTGAGTAAAATTTAGTTGATAAAGTTGCCTCTGGGATTGAAATCAGGGGCTCCCATCTGCTGTCTGAATGGCCCATCCACAGAGAAATAGGAGAGATTAAAAAAAGAGTCTCTGTTTGATGGTCCTGTGTAAGCAGATTATGAGGGGGAAAAGAAATAACAGTCCCTGCATATCTTTATATCTGTTTGAATCCAAATTCCATTTTTGCGTGCTTGAATAATTGGAACTGTGTACTCTGCTGAAGTGGCAAAAATATCAAGGGTGAAGAGATCAACACAATGCTGATCTTATAACATGAAGAGTAAGAGCAGAAATGTGAAGGGTTACATTCCAGAAGTAGGTGACCTGAAGACTGTGCTATTATTTTTATTATTGTTCTAGAAATAGTTAGACTACTAAATGTACTATCAGCTAAAGGCTTTCAGTACATTGGTTCCCCTGGTAACTTCCAGTTTTCAAACTCTTGTTTCTCAGCAACTCAAAAATGACTTGTCTCTTTTCACTAAGGAATTGATTTACTGTGCACTGAGCAAGGGCTGGAGTACATTCCTTGGTGGGTAATAGAAAGGATCTGAGCTTCATTCACACTTAATAGCAACCTGCAGCCCCTTGTTCCCAAGCAGAGGTCAGGATGAGGGATCTGGTTACATAGGAAAGCTTAGCTTTTTCAATGTGCTGTTTGACACCATGGGTAGAAATAAACAGCAATATCAGCCTTGGGGCATGGTCATCTGATCTTGGGGTTTTTTAATGTAAGACTGATTTGGTAGACTATAGCAGATACTACAGAATAGCTATAATCAGTCATTTTCAATGCCTGCAAATGANCCTCAAAAGTGATGTCTCAACTCAGCTAATATTGGAAATTTCTTCATATATATGCATCCCTGTTGAGTTATGCCTGTTTGTAGAAGCTGAGCAGACCAGAAACAAAACCAGTTTAAAAATTACCTCCCTCCTCTGCCTCTTCTGGGCTTCTTGATGCCTAATGTACTACATTACACTCTTTTAATGCTGTCATGGGCAAAACATTTTTAACCAGGAATGAGATCTCTTGCCAAATAAATGAATTAGTGCATCTGACAGCTGAAAATAGTGTGTGTAGGTCCACTTAATTTTGGCTCAAATGAAGCTCAGAAATAAAAGTACTCTAATCAAAACAGGTCTTTAAAGGTCTTTTGTTATCTCAGTCATATGTTTGCTGATCATGTCAGTGGAAGATTTATTCATACTGTTACTGATTTTCCCATTCAAGGCATGTGGACTAGGATTGGAACTACTAGCTCATGTGTGTTTGTAATAATTTTTATGCTTCAGTTGCTTAGGGATGCTGCAACTATGAATAATTGCCTTATGCTTTCATGGCAGGGATTCAGTTACCTTTGAGCAAGTGGCAAATGTGACATAGGGTAAATCATTTCATGTTCACAGAAAGATGTGCAGACAGACCAAATTGTATCTCTTGCATCTAGTAAAGTACTGCTTTTTGAGCATCATGTTTACTACTTGAATTTATACTCACCGAATAGATTAAACACCAAAAGGGGAATAATGCAACACAAAACACAGCAGAAGTCTATCATAGGCACCTCATCTTCCTCCACAAAGGCCAAAAAAATGTTTTGTCTGCAAGTGTTTTGACCACTGAAGAGAAAAATTTTTCTTTTAGACACCTTTTATAGTTAAAGAGGAAAAATCCCAATCCTATAGGGGATGATGCACCTACAGGAACATTATTTTAAGAAAAGATAAATCATCCCATGAGACAAAGATTCTCTCTCTATTCCTTAGAGAAGAAAAACAGAAAATTAGTTAATCTTAAAGAACAAAATCTTGTACAAAAAAATCTTGTGGCCAGGAGCACAATTCAAATTATTCTCTTGACATTGAGAAATAGGACATCGTCTCAACAAGTTAATTACATGAATGACAATTGTTAGTTGTCAGTGTCAAGCAGTCAATTGAAGTCACTGTGTCTAACCCTTCTCAATATTTTCTAATACTTGAATGTAAAACTGGTCCCCAGACTATAAATTCACTTACTTCATTTAACTGACTCCTACAAAAGTTTTTGCATCATATTTATAATGATTCATTAAAAATATGTAGCAAACATCCCACCAGCACCATTATGAGAATCATTCCTAGCTAGGACTGAATTTCTTAGTAACAAAAATATTTTTGCAGGAGTTTGTTATCTTTTTTTAGAATTTACCAACTCCAATGAAGCTTTTAAATTATATATCTATTGAGTACTTACTAATCAGATTATTGGAAACACTTTTTTGCTCAGGAAGGACTTACAAATTGTGATCCTTGCAGTGTAGTCTGATGTCTAAGCCTATGTCTTAAATTCATTGAGAGAAAAACGTTCCACTTTCTCCACTTTCCCACTCATGTGAATTATATTTCTAAGAGTTTCAACTGCCACTTCAAAGACAGCTTGAAGCATGACCCATAGAAGAGCAAAATTATCTTAATATCTCGAAATTACTGTGCAGTTTTTTAGATAGGTTTCTTTTCCCAATGCAAGGTTTAGGCCTCATGAGGTGACTTCATTCTGTGAAAGATATGGGGTGTGATTTAGGGTAGGTTTTTCCTTGCAGTGCAAAGTTGTTCAAGCTACAAATCTAAAGGCATTGTCAAATGATTATTTTGCCCGAATACAGCACCATATGGAATGGTTTTGCTGCTATAGGGTACCCTGAGCTTGCACCTCTCAGATCTCGTACAGACACACCTTCTCGATGGAGAGGCTTGAATGCTTCTAAAATCATGTTACTTTTTATTTTGTGGGCAGTGTACATGGACAGTAAATCACCAGAACCATGAGAGAACTACATATATAAGCTCCCTGACAGAAACTGCTGAAGCAAATCTTCAGATAAAATGTGGCCACTGCTGTGACTTCAGTGTCTTTCTCAGAAAAATGAAAACAAATTAGTTTATTTCCAATCTGTAATCATCATCCTGAACCTTCCTCTGAAGCAAAATATACAAACAACTTTTCCTCAAAAAGAAAAATAACACTTTTCTCTTTACACATAGCACACAGAACACTCATCATACAGGAGCTCCACATATACACCTTTGTTGACAACAGAAAGGGGATGTGGATATTCCAGATTAAGTGTGATACCAGCTACACTATAAACTTGCCTCCATCTTCATCTGGCTCAAGAATACATGAATCTTTTTCATAAAGTGGAGAAGGGTTAAAAGCAAGTCAGGCTGTGTGCCTGGGAAGGTTTAGATTAGACACTATGAGAAATTTCTTCACTGAAAGGCTGGGCAAGCATTGGAGCAGGCTCACCAGGGAAGTGGTGGAATCACTGCCCCTGGAAATGTTCCAAAAAGCATGTAGATGTGGTTCTTAGGGACATGGTTTAGTGGTGGACCCAGCAGTGTTATGTTAATGGTTGGACTCAATGATCTCAGAAGTTTTTTCTAATCTTGATGACTCTAGGAGACCTTGAATGCCAATGTGGAATTTGGAGAACCCCAGAAGAGTTGTTCCCATATTAAGTATTATTCGTGTGAGAAATGGGACATGGAGCTTGTCTTTTATTCTTAAAGACAGGAGAAAAATGTGAATTGTTATGTCCTAGAGAAATTCTCAAAACCATAGAGTTACTGGAAGCTGACAGACTTTGACTGGTTTTTTTGGGAGGGGTTATCCAGCATTATATGACAACTGAACTGAGGTTGTGAGGATTTTGATTTTGATGCCTACAAGGAGGGGATGATAAACTCATGGGAAAGTCTGAATATTTGCCAAGATAAAGATTGTAATTCATGTTTTTCTACCAGGGAAAGTCACTCATTCAGAAGTTATACTTTGTGGTACAACCGAAAATCAGTGTGATGCTAGAACCAAGACTCTAGGGGGCTTGATAATGGAAAGGACTTTTACATCAGGAAACTTGATTTCTAATGTAACCTAGGAAGAGAAATGGTAGTACAATTATAATTCTGGAATAAATATGAAAGTCACAGTTTTAGATTACCCTGGGGATTGCAGTATCATTTATGCATCAGGAAATTAAATAACTAGGTTTAGATATCAGTCAATTTGTCAGGCTCTCTCACCATACTGCTCTGTCATGGACATTCTCTGTTTTGGAAATGGGGAGGCTGTTCTCCACATGAAAAAATGTTGTAGCTGGTTTCCTTAGTTATTAACATTCCAGAAAGCTAGACCTTGGAATATTTAGGGATTGATTTTCTGACTGGTGAGTTTCAGCACAGGTGACTAGTATGGATCAGGCACAAGGAAATAGCAACAGGATCCACAGTTTCTGAAGCATAAAATGAAAAATGTATTTTGAAGTCCTGTGTCATCACTACTAAAGTGTCCCTGATGTGCTTAAGAAGAAAGGATAAGTAAAAACCAGATAGTAGTACATAAATAGAAAGATTTTTTATGTTAGAAGAATTTTACTTATTAAAGGTGCATTTCCAAGAGATAAAAGCAACAGGCTATTGTGATAATAATACTTCCATGATTGTATATAATAAAATTGTTTTTATTATGTGGAAAAATATCAATATGTGTTTTCTTAGTACTTCAGAAAGGGAATTTTCACAAAACTGTAAATGCGAGTAAAAGACAGTAGGAGGAAAAAATTAAATTAACAAAGATAATATCAATTTTCTTAAATAGTGTTTCATTGCATACATAATATCTGTACTTATTTAACAATGAAAAAAATTTAATGATTAAAAACTGAGATGAAAGGGTCAGTGCCAAAGTTTCTAAGAAGTAAACAGCAAAATAAGTTTTTTAGCAGTGG
>VZTR01022392.1:19207-62421 GCA_013400775.1 Chaetops frenatus | reverse complement strand
GGCCGCCCCAGGCCCCGGGCAGCCCCGCCGCCCGCCACACGTTCCCTGGCTGGATGCGACACGGGGCGGGGAGGAGCCGCCCGGCCGCTGCGTGCGGGGGCTCTGCGAGCTCTTAAGGTGGCTCGAGAGCCCGACGGGAGCGGGAGCGGGACAGCCAGGGGTGTCCCCGGTGGGGCGGAGGAGGGGCGCGGCGGCAAGAGCTGCAGGTTTGAGGGCAGCTTGGCCGTCAGGATAGAGGGAGCCGGGTGGAGGCTTGTACCGGGAGATAAGAGCCTGTCACATGAGGATTCCTGCTGCAGAGACGGGGAGCGGCGGCTGGAGACAGTGTGTGTCCGAGGCTGGGCCGGCAAACAGCTCCCTCGGCGGTTGTCCAACCTTTGAAACTTTGGAGCTCCCAGGAGGTGCGGTTGGCACTGGTGGAGATACCGGGTACACTGGCTTTCTTGTAGTTAGGCTTCTAAACATATAATTGAAGCACCGAGTTTTAAACCCCCGGTTTTGGCTTCTTCATTGTGTAAAATGCATCATTACACGTGTAGGTATGTAATTTCCATAAAGGACATCAAGAAATTATTCCAGATGTTCAACGTGAGCAACCAGTAAATTTTTACGAACGTGTCTACAGAATCGCAAAATCTATGATGTTGCAAAAGACCTCTGGCAACATCAAGTCGAACCTTTGGCTGAACACTACCACAGGAACTAGACTGTGGCACTGTGTGCCACATCTAGTCTTTCCTTAAACACTTCCAGGGACATTGGCTGCACCACATCCCTGAGCATTCCAATGTCTAATTATCGTTTCTGTGAGGAAATTGCTCCTGCAGTCCAACCTAAACCTCCCCTGACACAGGATGAGGCTATGTCCTCTTGTCCTGTCACTTGTCCTTACTTGGAAGAAGAGGCTGACTCCCACCTGGCTACCCACTCCTTTCAGGTGGTTGTAGAGTGAGAGAGTTACCTCTGAGCCTCTTCTACAGGCTAAACAACCCCCACTCCCTCAGTCGTTCTTGTACTTGTGTGCAAGTACATAAAAAAGATTTTCCTGGCTAAGAAGAGGTCTTAAAACAAACCACCAAAAGCCAAACGCCAAACCCTGCCCAGGGAGAAAAACATGTTAGGATACCTGCACGTTACACAGGATTGCTGAGATGACTGTTTATTACTAGTTGCAAAGGTAAGGAACAGTCCTTCAGCCAGGATGTGGAAGAGAATTCCTTCCCGAGTACTGAGACTTTCAGTGTCCCAACTGCCAAAAACCGAAGCCACCTCCTACACCTTCCTGGATGCAAGAAGCCCCAACTGCCCGCTCCCCATCTGTCAAAATTTATAGATCTCCTTAGACAAATATTAACAATTCAGTCATGCGCAAAGCCGGTGGCATATTGAAAAAACTGGGAGAAGGATAAAATATGTTGAATGTAATGTAAAAATAAGCTACGTGGTGACTAGTTTACTCTTTCTCCCCATGTCTCCATCTGCTCTCCTCTTTCTTCTACTTAGCTTTGAAAGGCTTTGGGATGTGTCTTTGTTATCTGAATGCTAAATATGATGATGGATCATTATACATTTACCTCTGTGCATTTCTACCACACTGGTCCTTTGCCCTGCCCCCCTAGGGCACTTTTTGTGTTGGATGGCAATTTTTGCATTTACATTCTTACAAGCAGTGGAACAAGTTTGTTACATCCTACCTTTTAATTGTCTATAAAAAGCAGGCAGTACTTCAATGCTCATTTGAGGGAGAGGATCCTGAAAACCAAAAGGAAAAATAAGTAGGGAACACACATCGGATGCTTGGCACACGTCGAGTCCAACCGCAGCTTTCTAACACCTCTGCAGTTGGCTACAGATCAAACAACTTGTGGATACCACCCGTCTGCCTCCCAGCAGAGTGATGCTCCTGCCTTGTCTCTCAGTAAAGAGAAGTCTGAGCACTGTATGGACACAAAAATCCTAGCTAGAGGGGGACTGGGAAACTTGGACTAGGAGTAGCAGACACACCAAAGACCACCTAGTCCAAACAGAAGTCAAAAGAGAGGCAGAAGAACAAGGGAACTGAAGCTAAGCTGTTCACGCAGGACTTGAGTGAGGCTGGGAGAAAAGACAGGACAGAGCTCTGCTATGGAGGTGTGAGTGAAAGAGATTGTTGTTGGCCCTTGGTAATGATCAAGAACACCATAATGGGGATCTGTAGTGAAATAATGTGAATAGTATGGGGAAAAAGGCAGGAAACCTTTCTTGACAGAACAGGTAGTAGCATGGGGAGGAAAGTTGTGACTAGAGCTGCTGGCATAGGTGCAGAAGAAAGGGATAGTGTGGGAGAAGGAGGACATGGAGAATCCTGAGAGGATGGAGGATGATGACTGATTTCCTGAAATGAAGGTGTGGAACTTTGGCACAGGTTTTGACCTGTTGAAGGAATGCAAGGAGTCATTGCAGGTGCAGTGGTAAACTCAGCCTTGCAAAAGCAGCAAGTCTTAAAACACCTCTTCTACTATCTCAATTTCCATACTGCAGTTTCCAGAAGAAAAAAAAATATTTTCTCAGAAAATGCCATTTCCTCCCAGTATGTGTGCTGTCCTCTACTTCAAGCTTTACTGCAGTTCTACCATTTAGAAGGATGCAGATGTGAAACCACACACAAAAAGATGAGATTATCAAATACAGGGCGACTCAGATAACTGGGATAGGGGCCACAGGGGAGGCTGTTTCGGTTGTGCTTTTCAGATTGACACATCGAAATGCTCTGCCTATGACACTGGCTGCAGGTGTACGGGACACCAGGCAGCACCTGCTCCTTGTCCACACTCATTTTGGAGTATTTGCTCTTAGTTAGCCTGCTTCTCTGCACAGCCCCCTTCATTGCCGTAAGATAACAGACTGTTGCCTTGGTCTGCATCCCTGAGACGCATCAACAGGAGACTCCTAGTTTTTGGCCAGCTGGGTGAAAGTGGGACAGCATTGAGTGTAATTCACGGAGTCACAGAATGAGTTAGGTTGGAAGGGACCACAACTGGTCATCCCAGAGTGCTTTGTACAGGATTGTGTCCAGATGGTTCTTAAGTATCCCGGTGAGGGAGACTCCACAGCCTCTCTGGGCAGCAGGTTCCAGTTGACAGTCTGTACAGTGCAGTTTACCTGCGCAGTAAAGTTCCTCCCCACGTTTAGGTGAAACTTCTGTACATCAGCTTCTGCGTCTTCATCCTGGTGGTGGGCAACAGTGAGAAAAGCCTTGTTGCATCTTCTGGGCACCCCCACTTTAGGTATTTATACACATGAATGAGATGAATTAATGGAGTTTCTTGTATGGTTGTAGCTGGCCGTAGCACACAGGAGAGATAGCAATGAGACTTTTAACAGGGGTATGGTGGAAACACCTTTTAAGATCTGGTCGTGTCTCTGCAATAGGTTGTGGACACACAAGGCTTGAGGGAAGATTACTAAGGACGGAGAGCTGCTTTGTTTTGGGGTGGAAGTTGACTCGGAGCACCCAGGGCTGAAGCAGGGCAGCACCACTGCATGGCCGGTGTGCGCAGCACGGGTCACACAGGGCGGACACCCCGACCCAGGGTGGGCATTTGTGAGCCCCCGTGCCCGGGGTGACCCAGCCGCCGCTGCTCCCCGCTGAGAGCGGCGAAAGGCGGCTGCTGGCAGCGGCCAGGGGGCGAGGGCCCCACGGCCACCTCCGCGGTGAATCGAGCCCCGGTGCCGGGGATGGCCTCGGCCGGTTCCGGCGGGCAGGCAGCTCCTCCCCTCCGCCTGGCAGAGCGGGCGGGCAGCCGCAGCTCCCCCGGCCCGGCGCCTCCTTAACCCGGGGAGGCGGGGGCGGCCTCGGCCGGGGGGGAGCCGGGGGAGGCGGAGCGGTGGCCAGGGAGGAGCCGGGGCCTGCAGTGGAGCCGCAGCCCGGAGCAGCAGCCGCGGGAGCGGCGGGGCCTGGAGAGACTCAGCGCCGCCCGGGCCGGGCCCGCTGCACCGGAGCCCGGGGAGCCCCCCGGGGACGAAGCCGCGGCCCGGCGGAAGGCGGCGGAGGTGCCGCGCAGGCCCGTGAGCCGCCGCGGCCTCCCGTGGTAGCCGAACCCGGGCAGGAGGAGCTGGGGCCTGGGGGGAAGCCAGGGACAGCGGCCGGGGTGGGGGGACACCCCCGTAGCCTGCCGGGGTGGGGGAGAGACCCTGCCCGCCGCCCCCCGCCCCGTCGGCAGCTCCGTTAGGCAGCCCCGCACCCGGTGTAGGGACACCCCGGTGGCCCCCCCTGCCAGGCCCCTTCCTCGCAGCTGGTGAGGGAGCTTAACACTTGCCCCCTTCCCCACTAACGAGCCAAGGGTGTGTGGAGGCCCCCGGCACCCAGCCCTAATAACTATCTAGAAGCAGGTCTGCTCTTCCTCGATGTGGAATAGAGCCTTCTGGAGTTCCCTCGATACTTGTTAAGGGGAGAGGTGTCCTCAGACCCCGGTTCCGGAGGATTGTGAGAATAACCATTACTGACTACTCCCTCCTGCTACTGAGGAAAGTCCTCTCTAAAGCAGCGTAGACAGCCCTTACCCAGACCAGGTAGTAGCGGGAGTTCTTACAGAAGATAACCTGTATGCCCAGGAGAGGCAGTTCCCAAGACAGAAATAAGCCGGAGCTCCAGATACTTACCTAGTAATTTTAATTATTTACATCTGCTCAGCAGGCGATAAGAGCAAAACAAGAGAGAGAAAGCAGAGATTTAGCTATTCTTTCCTTTTCCAGTTGCTGTTAATTGGAGATAAAAGTAATTTCCAATACTGATCTCATCCTCCTTCATCCCAAGGAAGATCCCTCATCCCCTAATCCCGAGAGGGTTTTCTTCAAATACCCCGTGCAAGGAGAGAAGACACACCTCCTAGTTACAGGGAGAGGAAAAGGCAGATTTCACTGATAATATCCTCAGAGATAGCAAGAATTTTTTTAGAGAAAGAGATTTTTCCCCCCTTACGGGCAAGGTGTACTTAGAGAAAAAAGATTCCTAGGTAGGCAGATTGGGGAAATTGTTTTCTCAAATAATTTGACCATCAGTGAAAAGGCTGTTTCCCAGGGGAACACCCCTTTAGTAGTTAGCTACCAAAAGGGAGAGAGGATCTCCATCCTGGGATAAAACCAGCAGTTTTAGGGGACTGACAATCTCAAGCAGATTGTTTTAATACTCAAGATCCTGGTTTCATCCACAATCCTTTCACCCTCGAAATATTTTTCGAAGAAGCCCTTGGAATACCTGACAACAACGGTCTGAGTATGGGTCTCAGAGAAGGAGTGTGAAGGGCAGCACCCCAGCAACCAGCACTGAAGATAATCCACCTCCCTCCAGAAAATCTTCCAGACAGAGTGAGTGACCACATTATATCACCTCTCTATTCCTAGCTGTCCTCTCTCGCCTTCTGTCCTTGTTTTCTGTATCTTTTCCTGTCTCACCGTATCTGCTTGCTTTTAATCCTTTAGGTCTTTCTGTTTCTGAACCTCTCCCCACCTTCTTTTTCTGTGTCTTTCTCAGTCTCAGTCACTTAGCTCCCTTATATGCTATATGGAATTGACCTGATTCTTTCCCTCACTATTTAGCTTATGGGAGACCTTACCCCTGTTTAATTGAAAGAAACCTCTCTGCCTTTTCCCTTCTACTTTCTTTCCCTGGTTTATTCATCCTAGGCTCAGCCTTAATCATCACTGGTGTGAATTAATCTCTGTCATTTAGGGGTCATTGAGAATGATAATAGTGGCGAAAAAAAGCTTTGAGGAGACAGGAGCAGTGATTTGTAGTGCCAATGTCCAAGGATGCATCCTTGGGGTGGAGTGTCAGTTCTCCATGTGGGTCCTACTGTGGTTGTAACTGTGGGAATAAAATCGTTGTGTGGTGCAGACCTTGCTGTGTTTGGGGTCCGAACCTACAGATCCCCATGCAAGGTCTCTGAGATGTGTGTCCTAATGTACCTGAGGGACTGTGGGATGAATTCTGGAAAGAGTGCCCTTGAGAGTGAGTCCTGTGGTGCTTAGGGGCCTGGGAATGAAAGCCATGACAGTGCTGGTGGAACCTGCTCTGAAAGCCAAAAGAAGCCATTCGGTTGCCACCTGTGTTTTATGCTGCATTCAGGGGCTAGGAATATGAATCCTAGTGCTGGTGCTGTGTGAGCCAAGCTGCTGCTTTTTGTAAATGAGGCAGTTAATTCCCAGTCACAAATGAGTATTCTGACACCAACGTAGTGATTTCCTGAGAAATCAAGTCTGAGAGAGACTTCGTCTCAAATAAAGCCAAAGCAGATTCCAGTAGCGGAAGAATCTTGGATATCTCACCTGAGGTATTGCTGTTTCTAGTGAGATAGCAGTGGGGAAATCCAAGATCAAAGGGCCAGGACAGGGAGCCCTTTTGGAAGCCATTTGGGAGAGCAATGGTTAAATAGGGAGTCCCTGAAGAAGGAACTCCTTGGTGTAATGTGCTCGCAAGATCAGACAAAAGATGCCAAGGTGATTCCCCATTTTGGCAGAGAATTTTGTCAGTTTTCCATAGCTTCAGAAGGTGGCTCTTTCTAAGGGAAGGCTGAACCCCCAAGCATACATATGTTCTGGGGGTACTGTTAGATGCCCTCCTACCTGTTGCCCTATAGTTATGCAATCAGCTTGTTTTGAGTAGAGCTGTGTTATCTAGCACAAGGGAAGAGATAACTGAGGCATTTTGGCCTTTGTACATTCAAGGGGATAAACTGACTTTTCATGCTCTTGACGTTAATTTACCTCACACTGCCCCATTCCTCACAGTAATGACTTGACATTTTTCAAGTGCTTTTGCCTCTGATGGATGCCAGGGCACTTCACAGAATATATATGCCAGCCTTAACAAAATTCTGCTCTTCCACAACAATTACCTTTCTGCATATGAAACATTTTTTTTTCTCCATTAGTGATAAAGATTCTGTATTTGCTGTCTGAGCTTTAAATGTTCATTACAGACATAAAAGGCTGGAAGTGGTGTGCTGTAGACTAATTGTTATTTATTTGTTAATTGCTGACAAGGCATTCAGTACTCACTTGGACACCAAATTAAGACAATCTCTGCTTTGAAGATCTCATAATCTAAAACACAGCTATACAAAAGCTGGGACATACTCAAAAATTTTAGGGAATAATTTTTTGAGAGCACAGCTCTTCAGCGTGATCATGGTATTCACATCAAATGTTTATCACAGGTGAAAATGCGGCTACCTCTGAGGTGGAATACTGCAGCTGCTCTGCACCATTTATTTTATACAAAAGTATCTATAGAAGAAAAAGGGAGAGTGTTATTTATCTTCAGGAAAGTGCAGGGTACTTTATAAACACATTTAAATGCAAGTGTTATGTCTATAAGAGTTTACATTAAGAATGTTAAACCTGACCACCTAAAATTAGACTTTAAAAACCACATTAATGTACCTAAATAAATCGCCTAATTCTTGTAAATGCTCAGGAACGTAGAGTTGGCTTCAGCAGGAGCAATGAAGTCTACATTTGAGGAAAAAAGACACTTAGTTGTGCATATATGGGTTTGTAAATTTAATTTTGGACGTTCCTGCTTCCAGAAGTTGACTTTTTAAGTTGGAGCAGTCTGATCCTGTCCTATGGGCACTCAGCTCCCATCTGAGAACTGACAGTGGCATTTCTCAGGTCAAGCCCTTAAGCAAAACGTAATGAGACTGTCTGAAGAGTTATGGGAAAAGGATTATGTTACTTAAAGATCGTGAAGTTATAATACTGTTTAAGAATGTGTTCTCTAACTTCTTGGGTTTTATCTTGAAATGTGGTTTCATAGGCAAGTTTCTGAGATAGAGTAAGGAGTCCAAAAAGTTGGAATGAAATAAGGAAACAGTTTGAGGAGTGGGGATCTAAGTTTTCAGTCTGAGAGAGGGTTGTGACTACTGTAGTCTTTCTGGTTTGAGATTTTTTGTTGTTTTTTTTCCCCCCCCTCTAAAAATACAGCTGAATGTTGGTGTCTCTGAAGAAGTTTATTCTTATCACAGAGATACCTCTTTCCCTAAACTTTAGCTGACCTTCATGACCTTCAGCTGAGATTCAGTCTGCATCCCAGTTTGGATCTTTGGCTCTTTACTTCAAATGTCAGAAAGGAGGTGTGGTTAATGGCAACTGTGATATGGACAGCTGTCGCTCAAGAGCAGAACTGAGCTGATTATCTCATTTTACACAGCTGTCAGACAGGAATTGGATCTCGGTCATTAGCAACCAAAAGATGAAAAATGCTTCTGGACTCATTTTTCCATTTGCTTCTCCCAGCCTTGGGTAGAATAGTAACTATTCTACCCAAGAACCTTCGATGTTTCGTAGTACTTCATATGCAGAATCTGTTTCTGAGTGATGCTTCAGAGCTGAAACTTTGGAGGATACTGGTTTTGGTCTGGAGGGCATCTTAGAGAAGATTAATAGTCCCTAGATTAATGGGCAGCCTAATGTGATAGCTAACATGTTTGAACTCTCCAGTTGTGCTAACTCCAAAGCCTAAAGAAAAACCTTTAATTTGCTGTATTGTTGGCACATGTTATTTTAGCAAGAACACAAGTTGATGTGTTCCACCACCAAATGCTTATTGTCTTTGTAGGAGGTAGTATTGCTACTTGCTATCTGTACTGCTGGTTTTGTTTCCCTCTTCCTTCTAAGGGATATATGATGAACGTAAAAATCTATAGCATGTTTCTGCCCTGTACTCATGTTTTTCACTTTTAAAGGCCATCTGTGTATA
Organism: Chaetops frenatus; assembly: GCA_013400775.1. Taxonomy (NCBI): domain Eukaryota; kingdom Metazoa; phylum Chordata; class Aves; order Passeriformes; family Picathartidae; genus Chaetops; species Chaetops frenatus. Next base: position 53,681 of record VZTR01022392.1, on the reverse strand, counting down.
TTACTGAGAGAGAGCAAGCCTGCTGCAGTATATTTTCACAATTAATTGCAAATTTTCTTCTCAAGTTTGAAGCTTGCATATGCAAAATACTGTGAATGTTTCAAAATTTGGAGATCTCACAGCCAACTTTAAGGCTGTATCCTGTGGTGCTTTGCCAAGATTTGGACTAGACTGTTGTTTTATCCTTCTGTCTTTGACCTGCCCAGTCTTCCTGTTATGAACCTGATAACTTACTTAGGTGGGCAGGACAGATTTAAAGGTAGACAGCAGAGATTTTGGTACTACCTGCCGTTTCCTGCATCCCTGGGCCATAGCATCATGTGGCACTCATGTTCCTCTCCTGCACCTTTAAGGCCCGGCATGTTTCCAGCCTGCCTACTTCTTGACTCGCATTTCCTCCTACACCCACTCCTCCTCTCAGTTGTTGCTGCTCTTTGCATCTCTTTTCTCTTGTAGTCCCTTTGGCATTCTGTCCTGTGGTCCTAGAAGCTTAAAATACTGCTTCTCTCTTCATCAGGCAAGCATCCCTCATCTCCTCACTAGGATTCTTCAGTGGCAGGAGTCTTTTACTACATCTCACAGGCTCTGGTCTTACTTCCACACCTGCATTTTGACTGGTTCCTCATTTGCTTTTCGTTAGATTATATGCCTGTGATGCATAGGATTTTTTTGTCTGAGGTTATCTCAAGAAACTTCTTTTTTATCACTGAAAATATCCAGTTCTGCTTGGCTGGGAAGTGACACTTGGTCTCCATAGTCCAACTCAATTCATTCTCCCACTCTCCCTTCTTTTCTGGTCCCTTTCCTTCCCCAGGAACAGCTAGATTTTAATTGGTTAGAATGAAAACCCCTTCCATTAAATTCTCTGGTTCCCTCTAGCCCTTGAGGATCTTGGTTTTCAGAACTGGTCTGAACATCTTGTGCAAGGCCCAGTACCACCTCCTTCATCTTTCTGGGCTGGTCAGTTTATTTGATGTGAAATCAAGAACTGTGGGAATGTGTGTTCTTTTTTTGGCCTTTTTTATGTATAAGAGAGACTGAGTAATGAGGGACAGGGTGAGATGATGAGTGAGAGCTTTTATACCTCAAGGAAAAAATATTTGCTTTTTTGTTTTTTACTATTAGCAATTCAAATTTTGTTTATGCTCTCTGCTCTATAAAGACTGTGGCTGATTATAGCAGAAATATGTAATTACTGTTAAAAGTTCAAATCTGAATAATTGGGAAAGAATCTGAGCACTTTGTGGTCACAAATTAAAGGAGCAAAGTTTCTGAATTCTCAGTTTTCCCTAAAAAAAACTACAGTTAAGTAAAAACCAAGACAAAATTCTCCCTCCCCATCAGGAACTTGCAGAGAAAAATAAATAAGCTGCTAAAATAGTTACATCTGAAATTCTTTTTATCTCTACCTGAACAAAACAGAGAAGGTTTGAGTGTAGAGAACTGGTCTATGTTTTGGGAGAGCAATGTTCTCTGCATGGTCCTGCTATTCTTTTGCTGGCTGACCTGCGGCTGCATGCTTCTCCATGCATGGCTTCCCATTTATCCTGGAATAGGTTATTGATCCTTCATAAGGGTTCCAAAGTATGAGGATGAAAACCACTTTACAATGGCTGCCTGTTCTTGCTTCTGATTGCCTTAATTACAGTGTGATACTGAACTCAAAACCTGGTTTTGTGGCATTAGGAAACAGTGAAAGCATGATGCCCCAATACATTTTTGTTTCACTGAAGGACCAGTCACTCCGAAATTGTAAGATCCTGTGTATGATTGTGTGCATCTAGAACTGTTTTGTAAGCTGACTTCAGTATAGATATTCTCACTCCCTCGAAGCTTCTCCTGGGATCTCTAATGACCTTTTCTTGGCCAAGTCTCAGGGTCTCTATTCCATCTTCATCCTTCTTGGCTTCCCTCCTGTTTTTGACACTTGATCATGCCCAGTCTTGAAATCTTGTCCTCCCTTGACTTTTGTGACAGTATTTTCCTGGGTTTCCCTCCTAACTATTCTAGTCATTCATTCAGTAGCTTCTGCACTAAGCTATTTACCTCCCTCCTTTTTTTTTTTTTTCCCGTAAGTTAGACACAATGACCCACTTACAGTATATTCTCTTTGCTTTTCTTTACATCCTTCATGCCAGGGATATTAAATTATGCAACTTTGCATACTACCTTAACATATTTTTAAATTAATTGCTGCAAGTTTAAGACCCCTGAGGCCAATATGGAACTCAAGAAAGCTCCTTTGAGATTTGCTGTTGTTTCCTGCTTTCCTCTGCTGCAGACTTCCACAATTGGGCCTGTAACAGATTCTTGCTCTGAACATACAGTGTAGGGACTCATCTTCCAGTTCATGGCCTGAATCTTTTTCTGCTTCTTTCTTAGCCTCTTTGGGTAACCCTTATTCATTTACCATCTCTGTTACTCTGAGCTGTTCTTGCTGGCCTCTGACAACCGTGTTACCTTCTCATCTTGTTAAAAACACAGTTGCTGAAGCTGTCCTCCTGGCATGTTTTCTCAACACGTTGCCATCTCCTCCTTGACAAGCCTGTGCTTTGGCTATCATCCACCACATAAGGTTCCAGCTTGTTGTGCTCACTAAGGGGCCTTCTTCACATTTCTCTTGCTCCCCTATCTGTCGCTGTCTCTTACTGCATTGTCCTTTGCTCTGCCAGCAACACAAGCATGACATTGTGCTTTTCCATTTTTTGCATGAACATCTCTTTGCATTCTTCCTCAGCTGACTCATACCTTGATACACACAGGAATATTGCCAGCCAATAGAGGACAGGCATACTGGAAAGTACTTATTTCATAGAATCCTAGAATCATTAAGGTTGGAAAAGACCTCTAGGATCGCTGACTCGCACTGTTAATTGCATATTTGCAGTTAGCTGTTTTCAAATATGCAAATAGCCATTATTTGCATTTTTGAAAATTATTCAAAGGTCTAACTGGTACTCAAAGGTAGTCATCTTACTGTATGTACCCCACTCTCCCTGGCTGCTTTTGTGAAGAAAAACAATTGCAAAAGGAATAAAGATTGTCATAAGGAAAGACACAACATCTTGAAGACTGGAATGTTCAAGGTTAGAGCAGAATAATATTTACTTCCAGCTGCAGTTTGACAACTGTGGCAAGCATGTGTGTGGAAGAAGGGGACTTCTTTCGGTGTCTGTGAGGAGATGAACAGAAGATTTAGTTTCAGGATGGTACACAAAATGGAGCATTTTGTGAGTAGGCTGCAGGAAGCCAAGCAGCAGTACTAGTGTTTTAAGCAAGGAGAAACCATTAATGGGTGTGTGTTCTATGTGGTTCTGAATCCTCTTGAACTTCGTGCATGGTACAAATCTTTGCAAGTTGTGAGCCAGGCCAGGGATTGTCAAGTGTTTTGTCTACTGGAAGAGAGTTCTGTCAGTTTGAGAACAACAACTAACAGAATATAAAAAGGAATTATGTTAAAACAGTGGGTGAAACTTAATTTATGAGTCTCACACAGTATTATTTGATTCTTCTGATCATTCTCCAACTTCAGTTTCAGCTGTGCTTTTCTCTCAGACTCTTCTTTAACAGGCTTCTCTGCAGTGCTTTGGTAATCTCAACCCTGGGAGTATGTGCTCTATGTACATTTTGGGCACATGGTATACAACTAATCTGCACTTTATACCGATTTCCTTTTTTCCTATGAATTCAGTACAGAGTTCTTGCTACTGCTTAATACTCGTTTCCACAAGTGGGTTGTGGTTTGTTTCAGCAACTATTGCAGAGTTGATATTGACTAATCTGTTTTCAGTGGTTCAGCCTTTGGTGAATAAGTTCTGACCACTTGCAGTCAGATTTTTATTTTCCCTATATGTGGCTGACATTCCTTTCTCTACCATAGAAGCTTTTCACTATTGCTGTCATTAAAATGCAAGACTAACAGTAATGTTTCACTGAGAGACCCATTTTTAAATGTGAATAAGAATACAGTTTTCATTTATAATCATGTTACATTCCTTTAACCTGGGTTTCTGTATATGTCTTTGCAATGCTGTGCAGATCTTCTGAGCAAGATAGCCCACATGCTGATCTACTTCTGATATTGTCTCTAATTTCAGAAACAATCGGTATTATATCAGTGTTTGCATATCTTGTGCTGAAAGTTTATTACTGGATCTGATTCTGGTAGGCAGGTAAAATTGAAATCCTTCAACCTGGGGGCTCTCATAGGGCTAGGGGAAATACCTACTCTTACATACTGTTTCTCTACCACAGACTTCCCAGTTTTCAAGGGAAAATTTAATTTCAGATATGTGCTCATAAATTTGACTTATTCCAAAACCAGTACCCTATACCTTTCCCAGTGTAAGAGTAATTGTTCCGTTAATATTCTTAAAGCAAATGTCAAAGATTTCTCTCCTGCCTTGGGATACGCTTGGAATTACAGCTCCTAGTTCCAACGGTGAAATATTGCATAGTGGTACTGAGGGTGGAGGGATGCTGCAGAGACACTTCTGCTGTGATGATGTATTTTCATTGCACTTCTTCAAAGTGCTTGGTTTACTTTTTACTTCAAATCTGTTATTGGGAGGATTGTCATGGGACATTTGCCTTATTATTAGAATAAATCTTTTCTAGTAGTCTTATTACAAAGGAAATAATTTCCAGCTCAAAAGTATTTTATGTATACCAGTATTCTCAGTATCATTTACTGTTTCTTTTGACAGGTGTTACATATTTCCCACTTTACCTTACACAGCATCATAAATAAACAAACTGGTCCTAACTTTGAACACATATTTTCAGACTGTCTTAGGGGTGTCTGCAATGTTTGTGTAGTATTTCTCAATGCTTTTTTTCCTATATGTTTATATAGCAGACAACAAAAACATTTGATTAGTTGGTCTTATTAAAATCTGGCAAGGCCCTAGCTATGCTCAATCCTAGCCTGTTATGCCCATAAAGATACTGCCTCCCTTGACATGAGCATATTTCAGACTTTGGCTATAATGCCATCCGTTGATAAGTTTAAATAAGCAGGTCAGGTTTTGTAAACTATACCATTTGTCAGTTTCAAACAAAGCTAGGACATAATTGCCTTTGGAATTGAATCCTGATGCACTTCCAACATGAGGGTTTGGGTGGCTTTATAGTTCTCACAAGACCTCATGCTTTGTTAGTACCAAAAATGCCTGCACAGTCAGTGCCGTTCATTTCCTAAATTCAAAATACAAATTTATAGCCTGCTTCTGCACCTTTCACAAAATGGAGGGAATCTAAAGGTCCTATATTAAAATGTGCTATCATGCTCTTTATCTAATCTGTAATGACAGTGAAAACAAATCTGTTTTCTTTTTATTTTTTTTTGAGACTTAATATGAACCTTATTTTGTTGAGATTTCTGTTTATGAAAGGAAAATCATATGTGTATAACAGTTTAATTATAACAAAACGATTAGTCCAGCAATATACATTAAGCTATACATGGCCTAAAAGTTTTCATCTTCCTCTGACTGGTAATTTTCAGTACCATCTCAGTGTTTTGTGTAACTCTGAGCAAATTTTCCATTCGGCATACCATAATCACAGTACCACCTGTGTTCTTTTACACGAAATAGCACTGAGCATTCAAAGCTGTGCTGTCTCGCACATGCAGTATTTTTCAGCAGGGCTGTAGAGTCAGACCCTGACACGTGGACAGGTGCACGCTGTGGCAGTTCATACTCGTATAGGCAATACTGTGCTGTGTGCTCTTGGGTGACAGTAGCTTCCTTTGGATGGATCCCTTTTAGCTTTGTGCCTCGTGACTAGTGAGAAACATGTGCCCCCTGTTACCACTTCTGCAGGCCTGCAGTTAATTGGGAAAACATTTTTTGGTTTGTTCTGTTGCTCCCCAAAAAGGGAAGCGTGGTTCTAGGGTAAGAGAATTTCTCTTAACTCCTTGTTCCAGGGATTGGTTTTCCTCCTTTCATATGGCACTGCAGACAAAAGGGTGCTGTCAAACTGCAGTGCCTTTCTTTTGTCACTGACACAACACCTGTCATTCCTTCCAGGTTAAGTTTCATTTTATGGACAATACCCAGCAGCCTCTCTTCCTTCTGCATTTGATTCCAGAAATATAAACATTTCCTGAAGGGTTCTCACAAGTAGTTGCCAAAATGATGGATAGCAGTTTCAGACCAGGCAGATAATCAGTATCCTCTTTTCTTATTTCTTACATGAAACAAGTATTTTTGTGAGAATGTTTGCTTAGAGAATATCAGATTTTTAAGTGTTTCGTTCCTGCCGCCTTAGTTCACACCACCTTCTTTCTGAGGAAAAGCACGTATCTTAAAATGGCAAATTTCTCTTCCTTCTAGACTCAGCAAAACTGATTCTTTTCCCCTTTTTGTATTGGATGAGGACACAGGGTTTTTTGCGTGTGTAATTTACACGAGTATGTCAGAACTGCCTTTTTTTTTTTTTTTTTTTTTTTTTTTTTTTTCCCAAAAAAAAAAGGGTCTTCTTTTCTTTTTTGATTGAGTTTTTTTTTTTTTTTTTTTTTTTCTTTTCCCACAAAAGTAGAGGCTCTTCATTTCTTCATGCATGTAGTATTTTTGCTTTACTTCTCCTCCTTACATTGTGACACTACTTCGGAAAGGTTGCAGTCAAATAGTCCTTTTTGCCAGTTTTTTATTTGCTAAATACCTTCGAGTCTAGGGGTACCTCTGAGTATATTAGATGGATATTGTTAGTTAGATGACTGTATCTGTGTTTCAGGCACCTAAATAGCAATGGTTGTATATTCACAGGTGTTCTACAGCAATGTCTGTCATTGCTTGGTAGTCTGATGTGCGTTTCTTCTCTCAAAGTTCATGTTGAGAAACATGAGTCTCCTTTAAATCTTTTGCCATAGTGTTTTGTTGGATCAGAATAGCAGCAAATAAAGCAACAGTAAAAGTAAACACAGAAAAATGTAAATGTAGGGATTTGTTCTAGAATAAGCATCTTCTGTAGGCAGTGCACAGCACGGTGCCATTCATTGTATGGCTCCCTACTTCAGTCCTAACTGATTCTGCGGACTGGCCTTTGAGTCCAGCCTTAGAGAATGTTTCAGGCTATAAATGTTTATTAACTGGGTTCAGTGTGACCCTTAGAGTGTTGTTCCCCACATTTCATATGTTTTTCTCTCCTGATAGGTAATAGCTGTGATCCTGGATAAGATCTGACAGACTTAGAGTGAGCATTTGCAAAGTGCAGATTTCTCAGTGCCGCTAAGGGTTAGTCCTTACTGTTCCAGACAGAAGCCTGGCTTGCATTTGCAGCAGGAACTTCCATTTGCTAGTTGCAAAGATTCAAAGTAAGATATTAGTTTTCCTGGAGAGCTGTAGGGAAGTATTACTAATCCCAAGCGAATTAGTGGTTATTAAAAGGTATTCAATGCAAGAATTTTCTTTAATACATTTTTCTTATGAATTGGAAGAATTCTTATCTGTTTAACTGTAGTTCGGGATCAGCACTTGGCTGGACTTTTTGCATCTCTCTGACCTGTCTGACTTAGGATTGTACTGCAACTATTTAGTGCTTGAGAAATGAAGACTCTGCAGTCACCACCCAGCTGTTGATGGTGGTTATGACCTTGGCTACCCTACCCTTGCTTTTAAATTCAGCCGAATACATAAACAGTTAGCATTTACCTTTTAAAGTGGGAGATTATGAGTTCTGGTCTTTAACTTTCTTTTAACCTCTCAAAAATTAATTCTGACTTGCTAATGTGGTAGGATTTTTTAAAGCACCCTTGATTTCAGTTTGTTGTGTTTATTAGTTATTACTGTTTTTTTCTTTGAGTGGGATCACAAGAGAAGAGTTCAAAAGATTTGCTAGCCAATAAGCTGGGAAAGGAAAGTTGGAAGAATTATTGACTGGTCTGGTTTGGCTGCAGTCTTGTTTTATCATACCATTAAGTAGTGTCAAGTTGATGCACCAAACACATGGGTCAGGTGAGTGAGAAATGGAACATAAATTAACAGTAGTATTTACTACATAGCAAAAATTCTTTTAAATAATTTAGTAGCCAATTACACTGAATTATTGTTGCCCTGAAAGTGTTCTGTAATTGCCACCTCACCTAATGTTTACTATGCCTGATTTTTACAGATCCCATATTGCCAGCAAATCCAGTAACATGATCAAGTGTAAGCTTGGAAAAAAAGGTCTTATTCCACTGCTTTGAAATTTCCCATGTGATTGCTATTTGGTCTTCACTTTCTGTCCTTAATTACTGTCTAGCATATATATTCTTAAAAAGCTGCTGTGTTTTACGGAGAAGTGATTGTTTCAGTTCTGGGTGACAAGTGCATATATATATACACACAGGGTTTGGTTTTGTTTTTTTAAGATTTTGGGATTTTGTTTTCTTGTCAAAGATTTTTATAAGCCGAGGAATGAAAATATTAAAATTCTTGGTGTGGGTGTAATCTGACCCAATTCTAATTTTGCTTGTCTTCCTGACAAGTGTATTTTATACAAATGCACAAAAGCTTGTGTACTTGATGATGGGGATGTTGCATATCAGCCTTACATTTTACTGCATAGCCAGTCATCCCAGATGCTCTACTGACATAACCCAGGCAAATCTGAAGCTCTGTAAAGACAACAGTGCTTTCTTCTGTTTCTTGAATGTCTGGTGTTTCAGATTGGTATCTTAGTATGCCATAGGCTTTTATAACCTAACTTTCTTGACTTCTGTGCTTGTCTTAAAAAAAAAAAAAGGGAGGAAGGGTGGACAAGAGAGATTTTTATTTATTTTACTTAGAAGTTGTATCATTAGTGCAACTGATATTTCATAACGGTTTAACAAGAAGCTGTATTTTTTTTTCTGATTGCACCGTAGAAATTAAAATTTATATGAGACGCACTTACAAAATGAAGCATTCAACTTATATTTAGTTTATGTTTGTTTTCTTCCAAGTGGGATACTACTTTTAATGAGGGCTTTCCTGTGAAATTACTATTTAAACGTAGCTGTGTTTTGATTACATGGTGGTCTGTCCATTCCCACAGGATAAAAATATATTGTTGCTTTTCCCTTGTATTATTCACAAAGGAATAGTCCTGATTTTTTTTTTAATTTGTGTAAATTTCAAATGTTTGATAGATTAAATCAGTCAAATGAGTTATTCAATAAAGCACAACTTGAGGAGGCTGGATAATGGAAAGCCTTTTGCAGCTTGGATCAGTTCCTTAGCTATGTATCAAGTAGTCATGCCTATCCTAAGTTATAGTGTGGCATATGAGTAGATAGGTAAGTTAGTAGCTGTTGGGCTTTTCCCTTCCTCCACAGACATAAAAATGTTTCCACTCGCCATGGACGCTGTGGTGCTGCAATTGCAATTGTCAGTCTGTGGGTGCCTAAGAGTGAGTAAGGATGTTAGCTGTGCAATTAGGATGTGTTTCCTGAGGCCAGGGCTGTGAAGCCACTACCTGTGGGGGCTGAGGGATGGATTTTGTTGGGGTATTGTGTAGGTGTTTGAGCCCTAAGAGGTGTGGTGAGCACATGCGTGGAAATGAAAGGCTTAATGCTTGTGAATGCGTTGGAGTATGGAGTTCAGTGCTTTAGTGCTGTGAGAGCACAGGAGTGCAGAAGTGAAAGGTATAATGCATATGGGTGTGGGGGAAGAATGGGTAGCTTCGGTGTCAAAATGCTGGGTGCATCTGTCTCTGGATCTGTGCATCCACACTGTGTTATTGTCAAATGCCTATTTTTAGAACAAGTATCTAATTGGTATTCATGCAGATGGGTGTCTCCCTGTCTCATCTGATCCACTCATCTGAGTGATGCACTCAGTGGGAGGTGTCTGCTGACGAATCTTCCTAAGCAGAATGTGTTCGTGTCAGTCTCTTCTCTCTTACATGTATGCAAGTGTTTTATTTGCTATACATACATAACTGTGTTTGTGTGTTTGCCTTGTGTATGCTCCAGCATGCTCAAAGACAATACCATCTAATCTTCTGGAAAGACTAATTTCAGAAATGAAAGGTGTAGAACTTGCATCCCTTCAAGATATGATTCTTCTCTTTATGCAAAGAGCAGTGTAAGTTGTAGCCTTGGAAACTTAGCTACCTCAGTCCAGACTTCAAGGGATTGCTCCTAGTATAGTAATGCAGCCAGTTGTGGGTAGGAATGATGAACTTTCTGCTGCCTTGTCTACTGCAGCAGATTACATGAAAGTTAGTGTGCTAAGTGTACAAGTTCATACAAGTTCATGATGCTAAATGTTTTCTTATAAAATAATTGTTACGTAGAAATCCCTGTATACAATTGCTAGCCAGGTGTGTTTTATTTTTATGAGGGGAAGTAGATAACATTTATGAGAAAAAGATCCTGAGTCTTCCTGTAGCAGTCTTGTGTGACTTCAGACAAGTAAGTTTTTTCTGTGTCTTAGAATTGGAGAAAATACTTGCCTGCTATATTATGAATTAAGCAGGATTTAAAGCAATAAATATATATATTTTTAAGAAAAACTGGTTATGGTAGGCAAAGCTTTAACTATTATGAGCTTAATATAGTCTGTTCCAACTCGACATGGTAGATGTAATTATCTATATATAGATTTATGCATGATCTTGGTGTTTTAAAATGAGATATGTAATCCTAGCTCTAAGGAATAGGATTCATTATAATGTCACCTAATGCAAAAAGAGGGGCTAGGCCTTTGAGAGAAACTAATTTCCCCTCAAATTAAGATAGTCCTGACTTTGCAGATGATCTAATTAAATTGTGGTTTGTATATAGCATGAATGAGTATTCCCTTTTAGCTATGATTTTCCTCTTACCTGACACTGTAAACCTAGTGGATTACAGGTAATCTTGGTGAAGGGTACCAAGGTTATATGGATTATGTAGTAAAGGAGTGAATGTGATATCCCTACTGAAAGGGCTCTGCTTCCCTTAAACAGATCTGGATTCTTTACCTGAGAACAGTGCCCTGGGTAAGACTGCCCTAGTGATATTACCGTCAGTGTGACAAAGCACTGTCCCAGCTGCTCTCAGTATGGATGGTCCTCCCTGAGGCACAGTCATAGGCCTTTTGGGATGGTTCTGGCTGGCTGTGAATAAGATGCATGAAGTAGGCTGATCTTCATACAGGTATTTGTGATGGGAGGAGAAGCAGAAGAAGAATGCAAATGGATGTTTCTATTCTTAGGCTTCACCTTGTTTGTGTCTCAAGCGTTTCCTTTCCTCTCCTTTCTCCTCACAGATATTCCTGCTTCCAGCACCATGGCTTCTGACCTGGAAAGCAGCCTCACTTCCATAGACTGGCTCCCACAGCTTACTTTAAGGGCTACTATTGAAAAACTAGGGGGTTCCTCACAAGCAGGACCTCCAGGGTCTGCCCGGAAGTGTCCCCCAGGCTCACCAACAGATCCCAATGCCACATTGAGTAAGGATGAGGCTGCAGTGCACCAAGATGGGAAGCCACGTTACAGCTATGCCACTTTGATCACATATGCCATCAACTCATCACCTGCCAAGAAGATGACACTTAGTGAGATCTACCGTTGGATCTGTGACAACTTTCCCTACTACAAAAATGCTGGTATTGGTTGGAAGGTGAGGGCTTGCATCACTGAAGTACCCTTTTTTGCTTAATTATAAGACTTACTTGCTTAATTCTATGCAAAATAGCCTCACTGATTAAAATAAGGCTGATGTAAAACTAAGTTGACCAACTGGACAAAATGCAGAGCCAGAAGTCCCATCTTCTCTGAGAAATTTGTTGAATGTATGTGGTGGTTCCTTAAGAAGGAATGTGCACAAAACCCACTGCCACCAACCAAGAAAAAAAACCAAACCACACATCACTCTCATCCTCGACATCACTCTGATGCTATTTTCATTGCACCTTCTGTAGGTGTAGAGGTAGTTCAGCCCCATAGCATTATCTTAATCCATCCCTTTCCACAGCTTCTGTTCTCCCCCATTCCAGCAATATGTAGTGAGCTTTGGCTGTTGAATATGTACCATCCTATTTTCTCTGCCTGCTCCAGGGCATACTCAGAAGACTATGTTTTTGTTGTAACCCTTACTCTCTGTATCTTTTACTCTCTCATCAGAACTCTATTCGTCATAATCTCTCTCTGAATAAATGTTTTCGAAAGGTGCCTCGACCAAGAGACGATCCTGGGAAGGTAAGAAATCTGCATACTCCTGGGTAAGCAATTTAAAACTGCAGGGAAATAACCTGTGGTTGCCCTTTCTAAGTCATGGTTGGAATTTGAAACCTAAGGTGTAGGCAAAAATGGAAGCAGTAGTAAGATTTACTACAGTCCTTTGGCTACAGAAGCATTTACTTAAAGGGAACCTGTAAAAGAACTTTTAAGTGTTTTAGTAATTATTTTTATCTGTGATCTTCCGTTGACTTTAAAGACACTGGCAGAAGTCAAGAGTGTGATTGAATGTACTTTATTAGTTCTGTTTCTTTTTCTTCTTGATCTTTGTGTGTAAATTGTGGGTGTAGTCCAACCTGTTCTGAGAGAGCGTAGTGGCTGCTAGTGAACAGTAGGACTATGATGTGACTTCATGGATTTCATGGAGGCAAGATCTATGGAAATGAGAGCAGAATTTCTACCCATATAGACTACCAAGTATTTGATGCTGTAAAAAAATGTCATCACCATATAGTTTAAATCTGTAGAAATTATTTATGAGTAAAACTCAAGAATTTAGGAATTTGTTGGCTAACTAAGGACTGATAAAGCTCTGATGGTCGATATAGATTGTAAAAGGGAATTGCTAGCAAAACCAAGACTTGGTACCTTGGCATGCAGGTATTATTGTCTAGAAAACCCACAACCAAACAAGCAGGAGGAGGTGGTAGGAGCAAAAAGCTATGTATTTAGATGGAAGGATTGTCCCCTTCCCCTCATCCTAAAGTTACAAGAAAGGACCTTTTGCTCAGGCCTTTGTTTCAGGTTATATTTAAAGGACTGTGAGGTGCTCAGTTGGCATCTGTAAATGGAAGTAGTAAGTCTTTGAAGATGCTTGCTTAAAAATACCATTAATTATGTGGCTTATTCCAGGAAATCCTAAGTGACTTAAGGGTATATGTTTGCAGGTGTTCATTGTTATGTTGGGCTGGGTTTATAATGAAAACCTGTTCTGTACTCATTACTTATGCAGATTATTCAGATCTCGATGGGAGGTTAAAACAAGCAAAATCCACTCTAGTGGAGTTCTTTTTCTGCTTAGAAGATAACACACATAATTATAGGCCATGTTGAAAGGGAGCACTGGGGGTTAACATGTACCCCTATCCTCTCTCAGACAGGAACAATCACGTTAGATTGATGAGATCTGTTGAATTTTGAGTATCCCCAAGGATGGAGATAGCACAACTGGGCACTTGTTTCAGTGCTGCACCACTATCATTATGAAGAAATTTTTGTTGATATCTGACTGTACCTTCAAGGCCTTGCTGTAACTGGTATTTGTTGCCTCTTCTTGTGCTATACATTTTTGAGAAGAATTTGATTCTGTCATCTTTTATAATATCCTTACGTAGTTGAAGACAGTGGTTTGTCTGTCCTAGCTTTTTCTTTTCTGAGCTAAACAGACCTCTCTGCACATCATTTGTTTTAGTTGTTAACCATGGTTTATTTCTTAGCTATCATGGGCCCTCTGTGGATGCTCAAAGTGGAGTCTCACAACCATGGAAAAAGAGCAGTCCTTCTGGCTGTCTCAGCCAAATCCCAACGTTGACTTGGTTCTCATCAGTTAGTAAGAAATTCAAGTTGTGAAGAAGCTACTGAATGGAGTGTGCAGGCTCAAAAGAGATCACTTGGCTTGGATCAAAGCACCCTCTTGATGTCCTCTCTCACAGTGATGGAAAGTAGAGGATTCTGCCTTCCACCAGTAGCACTGTACCTCATAGTTCAATAGAACTGAGTACAAGAGAGGAATCTTTTGCGAACACCCAAGTCTCAGTTGTCTGAGGTTCTAGAGGGTGGTCTTTGGTCCTAATATTTAGTTGGTGCTGCATTCCTTGAGTCAGCAGCCCCCTACTTCAGGAAGGTCTGTGATTTCATCATGCATTCACCAGTGGGTCTTCTTTCCAGGGTTCTTATTGGACAATAGATACGTGTCCAGATATATCTCGCAAGAGGCGGCATCCTCCAGATGATGACGTGAGTGTTTTTCTTTCCACCCAGCATGGAGTGGGGTGGGAATTCCCTTTCAGCACCAGACCGTGATAATGTTTTGGGGTCAGGGTGTATAGATGGGGAGACAAAGGCCAGGACTGAATGAACTAGTGTGTATGTCCTGCTGATTGCCTGTTGTTGCTGCTATTCAGTAGCAAAGTTAATCTTGTTTGAAGTCCTTTATCCTGACTTTTCTGTGACTAAGGCCCAGTCCTCTTTTTTAAGCCATGAACTTCTACAGCGGGGGAGCTGGCTTCCCATCTGCAGTTTCACTTCTCCATCTGTTTTTGATTTCTGCTCCTTTCCTTTTCTCTTTCTTCCCCATCCACAGATACCACAAGACTCCCCAGAGCAGGAGGCAAGTAAAAGCCCCCGAGGGGCGGTTCCAGTCAGCACAGAAGCCTCTTTGCCACCTGAGGCCACCCCTCAGATGTCGATCCAGAGCACCACCCCCATTGCCAACTACAGTCAGGTGAGCCGCAGGGAAAAGGATAGAAGTGGGAGGAAAAGGAGAGTGGGAGGGAGTGCATGAATGGAAAAGTGAAGTGGTGAGGAGAGAGAATTGTGAAAATTGTGATATGGAGGCAAAAATAAAAAGAAGGGAAGGAGCTGAAATTGCAGAGATAGAAAATAAGGAGGAAGTCAATTTTAGCAGAGGGTTGGATGGGGATAAGGACAAAGGCGTTACGGTGTTAGCTGAAGAAAAGGCTGGAACCATTGTGCTGTGGTTGGTGTTCCTCAAGAAAAATGGCATTTGGGAAGATTTTTTGGAAGATGAGCTAAGTGATAAAAGGATATCCATGCGTGTTCTGTGTGTGTCTAGTCTGATGGCTGTCTGACGCTGCAAATCCTAGTACAGGCTAAAGGCCTTATTTCTCCCTCTCTTAGCAGGGTGCAGGGCCTGTGGATGTTGCCTCTACTGTATCAGGGGGGCAGGGCCGTGAAGGGGCCGATGTGCCACCCCCGCTGTACAGTGCCAACCATGACTTCAAGTTCTCCTACTCGGAGATCAACTTCCAGGATCTTAGCTGGTCCTTCCGAAATCTCTACAAATCCATGCTGGAGAAATCATCTTCCTCTCAGCACGGTGAGTAACTACATGCGTCATGTGGGGTGGGCAGGTATCTGCCCACACAGTCTTGTCCATTTGGCATCTCTCAGATCTTTCCTCGTTTAGGAGCCTGTGCAAACAGACTTTCCTTCTTTGGCATGCTGTAATTACTTCTGCCAGGAGCTGATATGAAATCTGCACGTCCTTTATGTATTGCTCCCCCTAGTTCTCTCAGAATAAAAAAGCACAATAATTTAAAAATGCCTTGTGTTGTTAAAAATGCAAATACTAAAATGGCAGAAGCTGAGAAAAATGAAGTCCTGAAGAGAAGCATGTCAGAGAAATATTCACAGTCTGTCAGGCTAGAAACCATGAGAGAGGGGGGATTGTTGCATCTGGAGTTTCTCAGAAGGAGAGTGGAAAATCATCATTGCTCAGATCTGTTAAAAGTAGGATTGTACAAGCCTTTGGAGAATTGAGCTTTGTGGATTGAGAGCAGGGAAGAGAGGGCCTCCAACTCTATTCATATCTTGCATTTCTGGGATTGAGTAAGCAGCCAGAAGAGGGCAGAATCACTTCAGGCATGAGGTGTCCATGGCCATACTTCAGAAAAACCTAGAGCTCTTTTTGCCTTTAAACACTCTTCTAAATATTAATCTGGTATGAAAAGGAGTATGTTACTACACGAGCTTCTCACCTGTGCTATCAGCCATCACACAGTGCAGGCAAAGTTTGCTACTCTAGAAGGTGCCTCCCAAGCTCGAAGCTTCAGTGAAATAAAACTGTATGTACTTCTACTGCTTTCATCATGCTGACACTCCTAGTAGGAGCCTGTTGTGTGAGGTGTAGTATGAGCAAGCTACAAAAATGTAGAGAACTTTGACTTGGTGTGTTCCTCTGATTTTGCAAACTTAGCAGCTTCCTGTTGTTTTTTTCCCTCTAAGTCTTAGGGTGCAAGGCAGTGTAGGAAAACCTGCAGTTTTTGAAAAAATTTTGTAGGCAACTTTGGAGTCAGGATGGCAGTATTCATCCTTTTGCCCCAGGACAGTAATAGGATACTTTTAAGTGTTGCTGTTGAATCTAATGAAAATGTGAGGCTTGTTTGCAGATGATCAAGTAAGGGTACTCAAAGGAAGAAGAGAGTAACTCAGGTTAATGGGATGCAGTGCCCCTCACTGTGGTTTTCCACAGAGGTTCCCAAGTGTACGGGGAGAATGAACACAGGAAGCAGATGTAAGAGAGATGCGGAGCTCCTGGTGTTGGAGAAGTATGGAAAATACCTGATGCTCTCATATGTAGCAGTTGCCTGAAATACAGGAGGACAGAAATGACACACCCAGTGAGTCAGGAGGAATGAAAGTAATAAAGGAGCCCTGATGTGTACAGTGTGCTCTTTGTACAAAGGCAGAGTCTTTTATGACCTCTTATGATCACTGTGAGAAAAACTGTGAAGATTCCTGACAAGCTGCTTGTAAGAAGGGAACTGAAGAGAGTCTTTAGAAACAGCAAGTCAGATATATTAAGTTACCCATTTTCTAAATGTTCTGCCATTTAAGTATGCTTAATGGTCATTTATAGGAAAAAAACATGTGCTTGACATTTCAGGAGAGGTTAAGTTACTTTGGCAAGTCTAGGAAAAAATCCAGGCAGGAACTTAAGTGTCTAATGCTGTACTAAAATCCATCGGGTCTTTGTTGTAGAGCCTTTTATTTTGAACAGTCTGGAGCACAGCAAGGGGATAACTGCACAGGTGATGGTTGTTGATAGCCTGTAGAGGGCACTCCGAAAGCTTAATAAATAGCGGGATGAGCAGTGTGAAATTAGAGCTGGATAATGTAAGCAGAGGTCTGATCCGAGCTCTCTTAAAGCTCCCTTGTCTTTCATTTACTCGGCAGGTTTCTCTTCACTCCTTGGTGACATGCAGCCCTCCAACCACAATTACTACATGTACCAGCAGCAGCAGCAGCAAGGCCCCTCCTCAGTGGGTGCTGCTCCCCCACTCCACACTCCAACCCCAGAGGGTTGCCCATCCCAAGGAGGAAAGCAGCAGGGTGGTGAAGGTTATGGCCCTCCACCAGTGATGTCCATGCACCCACCCCCAATGCAGCATGGAGGTTACCACCAGCATCAACAACATCACCCCCACTCCCACCCACAGCAGCAGCCACACCAGCACCAGCAGCAGCAGCAGTCACAGGCTTCAATCAACAATGCTGGCTTTGGTGAGTCAGGGGCCATGGAAAGCACAGATGGGGGAAAGGGAGCAGAGAGGAGCTGCCGGGCAGAAATCCCGCAAGTGAGCTTTCCCTAAGTAGTGCCTGCTTGTGTAGAAAATGGGGGGAAGCCAGATGTGGTTGAAATCTGAGAGGGAAATCGCTTCTTTACTGGAGAATGGAGGATATATCCACCCTGTGTTCGGGATTCTGTTTAGGAATGCAGCATAAAGTCTGGGCCTTAGCAAAAAATGAGATACCACCCCTGGGTTTCCAAGGGAGAAAAGATTTCTAGCTGTTGTAGCATCAGGCTCTTTGGTGAAGAGGGACCAATCTTTTTATATAAAGGCATGGAGGGAAAGGGTTTTATGTATTGTATTAATCTTGTCCCTGTTTCATTCCAGTGTTTCCCCCTGATTGGTGCTCCAACATTGATTCCCTGAAGGAAAGCTTCAAGATGGTAAACCGGCTGAACTGGTCTAGCATTGAGCACTCCCAATTCTCAGGTCAGTGTTGGGCTAGTGACTCAATGACTAGGGCTGTAGTCTAGAACATGCAGGTGCTGCACAGGGATCTTTTTTCAATGTAACCGTGGCAAGTGCCTGGATTTCAGTGACTCGCCTCACTTTTAAAAAGAGGTATCCTACTTCATGGGTTCCGCTAAAGATCCTGTAGCACTTGAATGAACACTGCAGATTTGGGGCAGGGAGAATTAAGTCATAAAAGTATGTCAGAAAGCTAACTGAGATTTTTCCTTTCAACTCTCCCTTGCCCTACCTGAGTCAGTGTGACAGTATCGGAGATGTGGTGTCTTCAGGAGTCTGGTGAAAGATTTGAAACAATAAAGTTTGGTTTGTGAGGAGATAGAATTTAGGGGCAGAAGGCAGAAACTCTTTGCAGGGAAGATCACAGTGTGACTACTGTCTTTCACACTGTCCTTTGTCCCCTGCAGAGCTCATGGAGAGTTTGCGCCAGGCTGAGCGGAAGAACTGGACGCTGGATCAACACCATATTGCCAACCTATGTGACTCCCTTAATCACTTCCTTACCCAGACTGGTCAGCTCCCTCATCTGGTTGGCCCACAGCAGCCCCCTCGAATCTCTGATTCTTGTGCCCTGAACAGTGGCAAACAGGAGCAATCCATGAACCAAGGTAATTAGGAGGAGACTAAAATGACGTGTAAATGAAAGCCCAGTTCTGTGAATGTCCTAAATTGCTTGCAGCCTTACTAGGCAATGCAGCACTGAGCAACTAAGAGCTAGGCTGTCAGAGCTGTTCATAGCAACTCAGCTTCCTCTGGCTTTAAAGAACTGGGATGTCCTATACCTGTGGTCTGGACAGATTGCTGTTATGTGATGCATACTATTGACAGGCAACCTCCAGGCAGGAATATATTTAAAAGGCAAACCTGGAAGAGGAGAAGGGGATGGTGTTTTTTGAGGTGACCAACAGAGAGGAATGGCGAGGTAGAGAGATTGCTATTCCAGATGGCAGGAACAGTGAAGGAGAAAGTTCTTGCACTCTTGTTGGAGAAATACTGTACAAGGAGTAGGGGATGCATTCTGAGGAGGGGATATGATGGTCTTGATAGAACTGTAATGGTGTGTCATCTAGTACTGAACTAAATGGATGATATTGAGCCAGTTTATGGTGTTTCTGGATGAAAATTTTCTTCTTTTACAATAATAGAGAAACTCCTACTGGTTTCAAGAACAAGATCCCTGACCAAGCTATAGCTTGGAGTTAGGACACAACAGCTGAACATCTCCTCAGTATCCTGTGGGTCTGAGTGAGTTGCTCTGTGGCTAAGCTGCCACCCAGTCAGGGCCAAGACTTCTGATCTGAACATTAACAGTTGCTTTTTTGTTTTCTTAATTAATTTCCTTTCACAGTGAACTCCTATGGTCAGCCCCAGCCTCCCCATCTCTTCTCTGGGCCATCTCCTATGTACCAGATTTCTACCCAGGACTCTCCAGGATATAATCGCCCAGGTAAGGGGTAATGTTAAGGCATATTATACCAATGAACATTAAAGAACTGGTTACCAACTCCTTTGTTCATTTCTCGCAAAGCACTTAATAATCAAATGGAGCATTGTGGGTAGAGAGGGAGCATGGACTGCAAGGGACCCTCCATTTAGGGCTCAGTCATAGCTCTGGGATGGTTTAGGATTTCAAAGGCCTGATTTCTTTCACTTCACGTAAGCAGTCTTCTGGCTTAGCCTCACTCTCAGTTAGTTGTTTGAAGACAACTGTACATGAGAAGCTTCTGTTGATGAAGTCCTTTGTGCTCTATCGGCAGTCAGCTGTGAGGTAAGTAAAGGAGGCTGAAACTTAACTTCTGTAGAAGCTTCAGCAGAACATTCCCAGACACTGCTAGATGCTGTCTGACAGAGATTAATGCCAGTAGTGTTCTTGTTTGTTAGACTGTTGGAAAGGAGAAGGCCCAAATAACTTCTGGTTTCTTTTGCCTGAGGGCCCACTGCAAAAAAACATGTAGTTTTAGATTCTAACTGTTCTCTTTCCCTTTTCTTCTTTTTTCTTGTTTTTGGCTCAGCTCATCATCTGGTCCCTCGGCCTCCAGGGCCTCCTCCAGGCGCCAATGAGGAAATCCCCGATGATTTCGACTGGGACTTGATCACCTAGCGAGTTACAGACTTGATAGCTCGTCCTTAATGAAGGACGTGGGAGGGGAGGGGGACATGGGGTCAATGGTGTCAGCACCACCCTCCCCAGCCTCCCTGCCTTGCCTGTATATAGATATATATTCTCTATCTCCGCCAGAGAAGCCACCGCAAGATGCTGCCGAAGATAATCCTTCCTTGCGTCCTGTTTTATCTTATTTTCTTCTTTTGTTTATTATTATTATTATTGTTATTATTATTACCAATAATTGAGCACAGCCCTCCCCCTCCTCTGGTGGCCTCGGACACATCGGATCAGCTCTTTCGTGTTGCGCAGTGCCCTGTGGAGGGCGGGAAGATGGGTCCTTGGTGCCATGAAAAGACCTTGGAAGGCTGAATCCTCGAATGCATCTTTCTCTGCCTCCATCATTTTGCGTTTAACAATCCCTCTTTCCCTTCAAGGTGGCCGGTGAATCTGTCGTATTGGCTACTGGAGTGAGAGAGCCTAGTGGACCCTGGGAGCCTGTAGTAATGTTGTTTCGTAAATGTTGTGAAGGTCAGGGGGCTGAAGGGACACTGGAGGGGTGATCTTAGCTCTGTGAACTTTGTCCCACCAGCAGGAACAGCAAGAAAAGAAGTGGTGTTCCCAGGTACAAAGAGAGGGTAATCCCTGAGGTAGGGAGAGCTGAGCTGAGCTGGGAGGGCAGACCTGAGTTTGGAGAAAGAAGGATGTAGCAGAGATGGTATTTCAGCAGAGAAGTTGGGTTTCAGAATGTGGTGCCATCTGTGAAGACTGAGAGAGATTTTGAGGGAATCCTGACCCATTTCCTACACTGCCTTTTGCAGTCTCTAGGTGAAGCCTACATACCCATCAGGTAAAAGAAGCAGTCAGGGGTGTCACGTGTGATTCAGCAAATTCTGTTCCCCAGAGCTTTTCATTTCACCCCGCATCCCTTCAAGCCCTTTTTCAAAATATGTAGTGAGGCTCTTCCTTTCATATGCAAATTTGGAAGTTTTCTCCCATCAGTATTTGTCCAATTGTTATTTGGTCCTCTACCCCTCATATTTCTTTGGAGGCTATCCTTGCCTGTGGTTGAGAGTGCCAGCAACAGGAGTCTGGCCGTGTAGGTGCACATCCTCCATCAGTGGTTCCCACTTGGTGAATGGGCTCATGGTGGGCAGAGGAAGCTGCTGAATGGAGTGGGGCTGAACTGGGGGGCTGCTGGTCAAGGGCTGGACCCTCTGGTCAGGGACCGGGAGGCCCTTGCGAGCAGTTTTTGTAGGAGGGGCATTAGGGGAGAGAGGGTGAAGAGGGACAGGGTTTTGAAATGACCAGCCAAAGAGTGTAGTATGAAAGGGAGGAGGGTGTCTCAGACACCTTGCAGTTCAGCTGGGGAGATGATGTAATCTAGTGTAAATCCTGAAGGATGAGATTTGTCAGCATGTGCAAATCAGGAAGGTGCAAACCGTGCAGGAACAGGAGTGAGCATTGAGATGCTTCCTCCCCAAAATTGTATCCGGTGTTCTTCTTTTCTGGTATGGCTCTGTTCTGTCAAACCTCTTGTTTCTCCTCTTAATATTTTTAAAGCCTCCCTCTAGCCTTTATTCCCTGTTTACCAGTGAAGGGAACAAATGTGGAAATAGACTATCATGGCTGCTTGACAGACGTGGAGCATGGGAGTAAAGTAATCACCTTGATTCTGACTGCAGGAAGGTGGGGAACTAGCACTGCTTTTTGAATTTGCTGTAGGGATAAACCAATTGGAAATTGGATTGTTGTCAGGGAAGTGGACAGAGTCTCATTGCATTGGAAGGGGGGAACAACACCTTTTTTTCTTTTTTTTTTTTCTTTTTTTGGGGGGGGGGGGTTTTAGGTTTTGGGTGGTTTTTTTGTTTTGTTTTGTTTTGTTTTGGTATTTTTTGTTTTAAGTGTGTGTTTGGGGGGGGAGTTCGTCATTGAGCATTTCCAAGAGAAATGAGGAATCCCAGACAGCTTCAACATGGAGTCAGCTGTTCTCTCTGCCACCTCAGGATGGGAATGAAACAGCTTGGAAGCATGTATGATAGATTTCTTTGGAAAGTGGCACCAGAGAAAACAATGAGTGAGAACTTATGGCAGGTGCCAGTTAGTGTTTTGCAGAGGACATTACTGAGAGCCGGCCCTGTGGAAGTCTGAAAACATCATCGGAAGAAAACCAAACCAAGATGGCTCCTTCTGCGTATCCAAGTGCTCCTCATTTGCATATTTGCCTCATTTGCGTATTAAGTTGTGCCTCATTTGCATATGTAAATACATGCCGGTCAGTGTGCAAATTAGCCTCGTTCCTCTGCCCCTGAAATCAGTGTGCATTGTTAGTGCGTGGTAAGACATCGATGGGTGGGCATGGAGCTCTGCACTGGCCTGCAGGGAGGGCAGGGGGGGCAAACCTGGCCCACAGAGGGGTCTTGCAGGCCCCTTCAGCCCGATGTGGCCCCCAATGCTTTGTGTCAGTGGTCAGGGAGAGAGGGGCGTGGTCTCACGAGTTTATTTTTGTGCATGCTTTCTTAATAAAAAGAAAAAGTGAATGTTTATGGTTTAACTGTTTTGGTGCCAGTATTGATTTTTTTTCTTTCAGCGGCGCCTGTCAGGATGGTTTGGTTCCCAGCTTAGAATTTGAGTGTGGACATGGCTAAATGGCCCACACCTGGATATCCTTTAGATGGAGACATTTTAGGATGTTAAGAGCTGAAGGTTCTCCCAGCTGGCTGTTCTCAGGGCAGTGAGGTCTAAGAGTCTTTCAATTTGTGCTCACCAGAAAGGCAGAGTGAAAACTCTACCAGTACTTAGAGTCTTTTTGTCATACTATTTGCTGACCTTTCTCTTTCCAAGGAAGAACTAACACAAAAAACAGGTTTTGAACTGCTTCCATAGAGTACCTAGTAAATATATTTCTGCTTTTCAGGAGCAGGGAACATTGGATCTTGGGAACACCCCAAACAGCCTGAGAGGATGAAAGTTTTTCTCTACTGGAAGGACATAAGAAGCACATCTCTCTTGTAAAGAGAGCCTGACATGACTGAGCCACAATATGGTCATGCCCCACCTTCTTGGGGCCAGATTGGAGATTATCTCTTCTCTCTTCCCGGGTTTTGCCAAATGGCTGATAGTCCAGCAGTCACCTAATCTGGGTCATCAGTGACTGCAGTTGCTCAAATTCTGCTCGTGTGCCATCTCAAAATGCAGTAGGTAAATTTGGATAATCTCAAACTGCTTTCTAAAAGGAAGATTTGGGACTCTGGTGGTGGAGGGTGTTTTGGGGAGACAGCGAGTGTGCACATGCTAATCAACATAGGTACAGCATGTGCATTGACCAATTACTACCATACAGTGATATATTTGTCAGGACAAAGAAATAAATTGGGCATCTATCAGGGCACAAAAGTCAGTTCAGTGCAGCTGACTGACTGGGGCAAGTGCTATTCTAGTGAACGGCTGTAATGAAATGTTGCAGTACCCTCTAGGGAAATCTTCAGATATTCCCACAGACACCTCAGATTCCTAGCAGAGTCAGAGGAAAGATGTGATGACCTTCCAAGGAGCAATATCCAAGTTAGTTTTATCTGCACTTTATCAGAGACAGGAGATGTAGAACATAGACATATACAAATAAAATAACATCTCAGCTGAGAGGTTCAATTACATGCTTTCCACCACAAATCTGTAGCTAGCCCTGCTTTCTTAAAATAGTCTGTGTAGGTTAAAATACTGTGTCTTCTGCTTTACCAGTCATCCCTCAGATTATTACTCTTGGTGCTTCCAACTTCCCATCTCTCTAGCAGTGTCCTGGGCTGGAGCTGCAGATTAATCGAACATGGGAGCAAAACCACCTGCTAAGCGGAGAGTGATTGATGTGCAGCAACATAGCTTGCTCTTTCTAGAGTGGTCCTGCATTACAAGGTGCTGCTAAGGTTCTTCTCTGCTGAAGTCTGGCTTCTCTGGAGGGTCAAAGATGTGAGTTCTTCACTAAAGGCGCCTTCCAAGATTCTTTGCACCGACTGCCGTACCTTTGCCCTGAAGTCCCGTCCCACGAAAACATAAAGTGGGGGATTGATGCAGCTGTTGACATATGCAAGTGCTGTAGAGAGCTGATCCCACAGGAACAGTGACTCCCTCAGTCCTGTTCCAAGGCCAGGTACAATGCAGAGAATCCCAACTACGTGGTATGGAGCCCAGCAGATGAAGAATGCAGCTACCAGGAACACAATTGTTCGCAGCGTCTTGTTGTGTGGCTTGTGAAACTGATTAGCATGCGTTCTGAAAACAATGAGGCCATAGCAAACTGCCATTATGCCAAAGGGGAGCACAAAGCCAAAGATAGCCCTAGTGATGTTTATTACCACCGAGGAAAGGGGTACAGAATAATTGCCTTCATTGGTATCTTCCCAAAAGTCACTGCTATTGTAGGGTGAGTAGTCTTCCCATAACTGATTTTCAGACACATTTACAGATGCATTTACAGGATCATCTATGTAATCATCGACTCCAACATGGTACCCGCACGTTGTTTTGCCATTGTAAGTGCTTGTCTCACGGTAGTAGAAGACAGGGCAGCAGAAAATGAAGGCCACCATCCAAATGCCACTGCATATTAGCGATATAAATTTCACTGTTCGGTGGTTCTGACACCAGACAGGTTTCATCACCAGGAGGCACCTGTCGATGCTGATGGCCATGAGTAGAAAGACACTGGTGAACATGGTGAAGATTAGGACTGATGGAATGACTTTGCAAAGGAACCATCCGTAGGGCCAGTGTTCATGGAGGGCCAGGTGAACAATTGAAAATGGCAAGGACAAGCAGCACATGATGTCAGCTACAGCAAGGTTTATGAACCAGACAGTGTTCACAGACCTTTTCATCTTCAGACCAGCTACCCAGATCACCAACCCATTGCCTGGGATACCGATGATGAAAACGATGATGAAGATAACAATGGAGATAATTGATTCCGATGCATAATATACAGCAGCCTGTTCCTGTGAACTGATATTGCCCAGGTCTTGAAGCATTCTGCAGCTATAAAACAGAAAGCAAATTAGTAGCAATTCACATCCTCCTCCCCAGATTCTTTTTTTAGCCTTTACTGGAGCATCCCTGAGTTGGGCAACAGTACAGAGCTGTCAGGGTACAAAGGCATTTGTCTATAGAAATTTGTTACTAATATGCCTGCTGTACACCTTCATCGTTCTTGTGGTGTGGCTAAGTTACATAAGCCCACTATTCAAACAGGGGGCTGTTTGCAGTTATGTTCTCGTATCTCTATCATCCCCTTTGATTTCCATCTGGTTCTTAGTCTCCAAAGTGGAGCTCTCTATTCACATGGCCATGCTGTCCACAGATGTGTTTCCTGATTGACTTCCTGCTTCAGAAAGGCAAATCAGCAATTTTAGTTCCTGTTCCCTTTAAGTTAAGAAAGCCATGCCTCTCTTTCAGAAATAACCTTGCTTCACTTTCTGAACATTACAAATCGAATAGACAGGACGTAACTCTATTGGCTAAGTGGTATTTTAGGGAAGTGTCAGTGACCACTTCCTTTTCCTTTGCATGTGTTCTGAGCTGTCTGCTGGTTCCTTGGAAAGCTCATCTTGACCAGGAGAAAGGCAAGACATTAATGGTTTAAGATTCTGTGAAAGACAAGAAATGAGTGTTTAAGAAGAACAGATATTTACTTGTAGAAATAAAAATGAAAATACACAGTAAGGTTCTTGAGCCATTTTAGGTATGAGGTGTCTTTTTGCAAGACAATGAAGCTGACCTACAGCATACTTCAGTGATATTTTAAAACTATGACTGCAGTAGAGGAAAAATGTTAATTACTCAATTTTTCTTGGGCTTAGTAAATTTAGAAAGGAAAAGAAAACCAGCAAAGTCAAGGTAGAACTGAGAAAAAGAACCTGATCATCATCCTTTAGGCATTAATAGAATTGTCTATAAAATGCCTGTTAACTAAACCCTTGCTGAATTGATGAAGGCACTTGTGTTGCTGGAAGGTCCCCAAAAAATGTTACCAAAATGCAAGGAAGCTGAATAGGGAAGAGCTGAATACAGCCTGCAGAAGCAACTGAGAAGTCATAAATAAGACAGCTGACCCTCTTTTAACATTTATTATGCCAGTACTTAAATACCAGTCAGAGACAGTTGTATGCAGGACTAAATATAAATATTATTTTTATAAAAATAAATTCAAATCACCAATCTCGTTCTTGCATAACATACAGTCTGAATATGGAGCAATGCATAAGCGTTAGAACTGCTTCACTAAGAAGAGTATGAGATAAACAATTGTAACAAACATTGTGATTTATCAGTTTTTGGTAATATCTGCTAAGAGACTTGTAGGTGAGGGTGACCTGCAAGGAAAGCTATGAAAGAAATTACTGGAAGGCTTAACTTAAAGCTGGAGGCTTAACTTAAAATTCTTCCAAGTTTTGTTCCATTTCCTGTGGTCTTGCCGATTCATATAGAAGCAACTTTTAGAGGGACAACTGGCGAACAGCACTGCTAGAGTTGAACCCTGCTGCCTCTCCATATAGCTACAGAAAATGGTATGAAGAAGGATAGGGAAACAAGGAATGCTGTAAAGACAGTAATGCAAGTCCTACTCCAAAGTAAACTGAGGGATGAATCAATTAGAAGATACTGCCCACACTATGTTTTCCAGAGTGCTAAAGGGGCTATAATGTGGTTTGAAAATGGAAGGGGGAAGTGGAGGAGGGAGACAGGTTTTCAGGAGTGAAGAATAATAAAAGGCAAGTAGGCAAGGAAAGCAAAATTCTCCAGCTTATGATACCTACCTGAGTGAAGCAGTTATTTCAGTGTGTCAGAGCAAGTACCATCAGTCCTGTCTCTCGAGTGACTGAAAAAACCTCTCACATGACATTTTAGGAACCACATTTTTTTTTCCTGCATTTTTTTCCTGCATGCGCATATGTGTGCCAAGTGTGTTCTTTCACCCTGATAAAATGACTCATTTGAATGTCATTTGAATATTTAGATATCATCTGCTCATAAAATAAAGAGTCAAACCACAGGAAGTTTTTTAAAACTGTCAAAATAAAATAGTGCCCTGAATTATTAGTAGAAAGCACAGGAATTATAATCACAGACATACAGTTTACTATATTCTGTAAGACAACTGAATGACATCTTGCCTGTTGTCACAGTGCTGACCTTTGCAGGAAGTAATTCTTAAGTCCAAACCCTGCCATGTTGCCGTGAAATGTCTGATCTGTTACTGTCTTGTAGCCACTTCTATGTCTTTCCAGGTCAGCAGGTTCACCTAGCTAATCCCATTTCTAGGACTCTTAATCTAGATCAGCTTCCATCCCAGCTTGAGACAGTTTACTTCATCAAATAGAGAACACTGTAGTCAGCAAACCATGACTGGTCATGACAAAAGGATTTTAATATGCGTTTTACTTTCCAGGGCATTAAAAGTCTACTTTTTAAAAGGGAACTTGAATGACAAAAATTTAGACGTGGTTAACTGAAATGCTGATTTGCACAAAATGTGGCAATAAAAATGGAAAACTTCCAGGGCAAGACATTTCTAATGTTTAACAAGGGAGTTCCCCCTCGCCCCTCACAATTTGGGAAATCAAGTCTGCTAGCAGAAAATGACAAAGCCGAGACACACAAGAATCAGCCTCAGTATTTTGTTTTTGGTCTGGAAAATGAACCATGACAGAGCAGACTTCTGCTCCTGAGCATGTCTGTGAAAGACACAGATGCTGCCTCCAACACAAAACCAGAGAAAGGAAGACAGGCCAGGGCTGAGCTGTACTCACATAGACAGGCTGTCAGCAGCCTGCCAGGAAAATTCCTCTAGCTTCATCTTATTCTCAGCTGCCATCCTTCCGGGGGGCACTCCTTGGCAGTGCCAGACGGGCAGTGCTGATAGGAGCTTACTCCTATGGGCTCCTCTTGGCTGAGGGACACACAGCCTGGTCACCACCATGGGACCTGCCAGTCAAACCCTACTTTGCAGGAAGGTCCTTCACCAGTTCTATCCTCTAGGTTAAAACTTCTCTAAGCTTTGATGTTAATCCCAAATCACCACATTGTATGTTCTTCTGGCTCTCCCTGTTTCCTTCATGATAAACAAACTGAGTTAGCTGAGAAAGACTCTTAATTCACAGTATCACAGATTAGTTGAAGTTGGAAGACTGAGGCTGTCTAGCCCAAACCTACTGCTCAAAACAGGGTAATCTAGAGAAGATTGACCAGGACTGTGTCCAGTTATGTCTGGGTATCTCCACAGAAAGAGATACCACCAGGGCAATCTGTTCCAATGTTCAACCACCCTCACAGTAAAACGTGATTTTTTTGAGTTCAGATAGAACTTCCCATGTTTCAGTGTGTGTCCCTGGTTGCTTGTCCTCCCACCAGACTCCACTGAGAAAAGTCTGTCTCCGTCTCCATTAACGCTCCCAAATCCCCCTAAGCCTTCTGCCTTCTCCCCAGGTTGGATAGGGCTCTGAGCAACCTGGTCTAGTGGGAGCTGTCCCTGCTCATTGTAGGGAGGTTGGAACTAGATGATCTTTGATGTCCCTTCCAATCCAAATCATCCTATAATTCTCTTCTCCAGGCCAAGCAGTTCCAGCTCTCCCAGCCTCTCCTTGCATAACAGCTCCACCAGTCCCTTAATTATCTTAGTGGGTCTCCACAAATTTCACTCCAAAATGTCCATGTCTCTCTGCTAGTGGGGAGCCCAGGACTGGACCCAGCACTCTGGACGTGGCCTCACCAGTGCTGACTAGAGGGGCAGGATCACCTCCCTTGACCTGCTGGCAACACTCCTCCTAATCCAGCCCTGGCAGCTATCAGCATTCTTTTCTACAAGGGGCACATTGCTGGCTTATGTTCAACTTTTTGTCCACCAGGACCCCAACATCATCATCCTTTGCAAAGCTGCTTTCCAAGTGCTCAGCCCCCAGCAAAACAACAACAACAACAACACGGTTGTTCCTCCTCAGGACTCTTCTGCTTGAACTTCATGAGGCTCCTGACTGCCCAGTTCTCCAGGATGTTCCTCTAAATGGTAGCACAGACCCCTGATGCACCAGCCACACTCCTACCAGCTTCGTATCATCTGCATACTTGTTGAGGGTGCATGTTACTTCATCATCCAGGTCATAAACGAAGAGTTAGTATGGAACCAGTGTCAGCTGCAGCTAGACACCGCTAATGACCGGTCTCCAGATGGATTCAGTTCTTCTGACCACTACCCTCTGAGCCCAGCAGTTCAGCCACTACTCCGCCAACCTCAGCATCCCCTTATCTAGCCCATATTCCATCCGCTTGTCTATGAGGATGTTCATACTGAAGTTTATCCTAATGTCTAGGCTCAACTGGCCAACACAAGTTGCCTAAAGCCATAATGCAAGCTGCCATGTGTATTGCCATTCCAGGTTTGTTACTACAAAACTGCACCTGTCTGTCAGCTACTAAGCAGTTACACCCATGTGCAATTCTAAAAACATGATCAGCAGATTTACAAAAGCCTCCTCCCTGCAAGAGTCGGCAGGTTGTTTCTGAAACACTTTGGCAAGAATTGAGAATTCCACTTGTATTTCATATTTCTTCTACTTCTGCAGTTCTCAAAAGCTTTGCAGCCCCTCTCCAATCTTCCATTTGTTTCTCTGCAGAGGCGCATCTAGCTAGCTATGATCTTTCACAGAGTGGAAGTTTCATCCAAGGTTTTTGCCGTTCTTTGGTTTTCGTTAATTGAAGATTTCTGTGTGGGCAGAATATGGATCCTTCATTGCTTTCATTCTCTGATTGTAAAAATGTCCTGTTTCAAGATTTCAACCTTTCTGATGAATCCTTATTTTAAAAAAGTAAAAAAAAATAAATAAAAATTTAAATGCCAGTGGTTATTGGCAGGTCTTTGTATTGTTTTGGTCCAGAGATGCTTGTTTGAACCAGGCAGAAGAATGTCGTGTTCTCTGCTGGTTAAGCCTCAATGGAATTGAATGGGAGATGTATTCCTAACGTTCTGGTACTGCTTGTGAGTCTTTCCTCACATGCCTTATAATAGTTGGCCCTCTGCCACTCCCTCATCCGAGATGCTGTCCTCCTAGAGGGCCCGTAGGAGGACTGTGGCACGCTGAATGACAGCACTGTAAAGAGGTAGGTGAGATTTAATACTGCTAATTGTGAATCACTGAACTTGGAAAAGCAACCGTAACTATGCACATGGAGGGGTGTACTCCCGGCAAGTTATTAGTGCTCAATGAAACAACTTAGCAGTCACTGCAGGAAGTTCTAATGAAAAACTAGGTCAACAAGCAACTCTATTCAAAAGGTTCAAGTTTCTTCTTGAATTCTGAATGCTGTACTGGCCATTGATCTTAAAAAGTTATAGAACAAGAAAAAATATAGAGAATGATGACTAGGCAGCCGTGGCTCTGCCTGCATTAACTAATGCTATTCCCTTCTGGGAAAAAAACCCAAACAACCAAACAACAAAAAACCCAAAAAACCCCAAACAAACAAAAAAACCAAAACCCAAACCAAAACAACAACAACAACAACAAAAACCAACAAAAAAACCCCAAAAACCCAAAAAAACCCCCAAACCAAACCAAAACCAAACCAAAACAAAAAAACCCCACCAACTCAAACTGTCAAACTTAGCGATGGATTGATGTTTCAGTGATTATTTTGATTATTTTTGCCTTAACACCTCCAGGGATGGTAACTCCACCACCCCCTAGGCAGCTCATTCCCATGCTTGACCTGCTCAGACACGGCTCTATGTAATTTTGTAAATTTTCTTCCACTTTCCAGAGTAAACATTGGTACTTTGGAGACTCGGTCACAGGATGCTGCACAACAGTAAACTTCAACACCAGTCTCCACTGAGAAGCCACCATTAAAAGAGTGGTCTAAATGCTGCCAGCCTTACCATTATTGATAAATAAACTAGTATCTACACCCTTACTTTGGCCACATTTCGGGGGAAGACCCACTTCTGAAACCAAGCTTTGCACAGCTATCATTTCCATCACTTCCAGCAGCGAAACCTGTCGTGCTTTGTGCCGCGTTTCCTTTTTTGGTTTGCTCTTTTATCAAAAAGCCACCTAATCCCCGCACTGCAGGAAGAAGACTGTAACTTAAACCCCGAGGTGTGCTGCAGGGCGGCAGGGGAGCAGCTCCCGGGGCATCCAGACGAGCAGCTCGATCCCGTCTGGCGGCACGAACACGGCCGCTCCTCCCTCCCTCCATCCAACTCGGCCCTTCCCGAGGCCCGGCACCGGGACGGCGCCTCAAACAAACATGGCCGCGCCAGCCCCGCCGCGGGACCTGCCAGGCCTCAAGATGGCGCCGGCCGCCGCTGCTGTGTCAGGGGCGGCTCCAAGATGGCGCCCTCCCGCCCCCGCTCCCCTCTGCCAGGATCCAAGATGGCTCCCTCCGTTTCTCCGACGTGGCCCGCGTCGGGCCCGGCCGCGCCGGCGCCCCCAGGCGGTGTCCGCCCTCATCAAAGATGGCGGTGGGCAGCGCCGCTGGTCACTAGGCTCCTGCCGCTCCCTCCTCGCCGGGCTTGGCGGCCGACATGGCGGCGGCCGAGCTGGAGTACGAGTCTGTTCTCTGCGTGAAGCCCGATGTCAACGTCTACCGCATCCCGCCGCGCACCTCCAACCGCGGCTACAGGTGAGGGAGCGTGCGGCGCCCGCGATCGCCCTGGCGCGGTCCGGTCTGGCCCAGCCTCTGCCCGCAGGGCAACCGGGGGCTGTGCCGTGCCGTGCCCCGGCCTCGCCCCTTGGGAAAGCCGTGTTCTGTAGTCGCGAGCAAGTCTGGCCTTCCCCGAGCCCTCTCAAGTCGAGCTGTGGGGGAGCCGCCGGCTGGAATTGCCTCCTGTGCGCGGGTGGTCAGCGCCTGACGGTAGAGGAGCCTCCGCTCCGTGCTGTGGAGGAGCAGGGGCTGCTCTGTTCATCAGGGGCAGGAGGTGAGGGCGCAGCTTGCTCTTCCAGGCAGAGCTCTCTGCTCGCGGTTTGCTGGGTTCCCTGGGATGTGACGCTGACGTGCTATAACGGCACGTTGGATTTGGCCTGGTGGCTCTCGCAGTGGCGGGGAGGGAGGCAGGAGGAATTCGGGGTGATTTTTAAGAAGAGGCTGCAGGACCAGCGGTTCGAAATGCCTTCTCTGGTCAGCCAGAAGCAGGAGTGTGACTTTGTAAGCTGTGCCCACAGGCCTGCTGGAGAAGGGGGTTTGTGTACTCTCTGAACCTGACAGACTGTAGGCGGATGTTGTGCCTGGCCAGGGATGTTTGTTTCCAGTTGTAAAGTCCTGCAGATTTTATAGCGCCAGGCCTGCCAGATCTGGTTCAAGAAGCGTTCAGACAACGCATTCAGGCACATGGTGTCATTTTTGGGGTGTCCTGTGCAGGGCCAGGAGTTGGACTCAGTGTTCCTTGTGGGTCCCTTACAACTCAGAATATTCTGTGGTGGTGTAGATTGGGTTTTTTCTCTCTTTCCTTTTTTTTTTTTTCCCCTTCACAAGAGTGTGGCAGAGAGTGTGATGGATTGGTCGAAATGTCTGTGCGTGTGTTTTACCTGGTGTAAGTCAGCTGCTTCTAGGTTCAGAAGTACTCAGTGTTATTTTCCAACAGGGTAGAATAATGGAGTGTCTTTTCAGCGTGTTACTAATTAATTTTTGGGGTCTTCCCAGTGCTCACAAGTAATTTTTTGGATTTCCTGTTCAAGTGGGTTTCTGGGCTTTTGTCTCGCATCTTTTGCAAGCTTATAAAGGTGAGGAGTGATGTTCTCTGGACTGTGTCTCCTTCTCTTTGCCCAGAGAAGCCAGTCAGAGTCGTGTGTCAATTGGTAGCAACAAGAGAGGAGCTGAGACCCCATGTCGTGTTTGGGAAGGGAAGTGGAATGAGGCAACTGCAGGTGTTGAGGGTTTGGGAGCAGAGAATTCTGCTGAGATGGTTGGGCAGAATTGGAGAGGTTGACTATGGTCAGTGATCAGCTGCTCTTCTTTTCAGGGCATCTGATTGGAAATTGGACCATCCAGACTGGACAGGGCGGCTTCGTGTCACCTCCAAAGGCAAAACAGCTTACATAAAACTGGAGGATAAGGTTTCAGGTAAGGGAAAGGCTGTGCCTTGGCAGGGCTGCCACTGTGATTGCTGCCCATGAGCCTGTGTTTCAAAGCCTGCCCAGAGCTGTGCATGGCAACCCTACCCATGCTTTAGGAAGGGATCACTCTCCTTAACACCCGATTCTTTGTCTGCAGGAGAACTTTTTGCCCAGGCTCCTATAGATCAGTACCCTGGCATTGCAGTGGAGACTGTGGCAGATTCCAGCCGCTACTTTGTCATTCGAATTCAGGATGGGACTGGTGAGTTGGGGGCCAATGTTTGTGCCAAGTGCTAGGGGTGGACGAGACCCAGGTGGAGCTGGGAGTGTGCCAGAAGGATGGAATTGGTGTTGGGAACACTGAAAGGGCCAGGTGGTATGCCTGGAGAGGTCTGAGGGCAAGGTAAACAGAGGAGGTTCTCTGCATTGCACAGAGTCCGGGGCTGGGCTGGGAAGGAACATTTGGTTTCCAGGTATACCCCATGGGAAGACGAGTACATCCTGAAGGCTAGGGACAATGAACTGCTGTGTGCTGCTGGCATCCAGCTGCACATGTGTCAGAGAGAGGTAGCACAGAGTGGTTTAGGACAAGCAGAAGGATTTGTGTCCCAGTTGTGGGGCACCTCCAGTGACTCCTCCTGTCTCCTTGCTAGGACGAAGTGCTTTTATAGGCATTGGCTTCACGGATCGGGGTGATGCCTTTGACTTCAACGTCTCTTTGCAGGATCACTTCAAGTGAGTATTGCTTTTTCGGAATGCTGGTTTTCCTCTGGCCTGTAGAACGTGGTGGGTACATGTTCATTTAGCACCGGTTTCCTTGGGGTGGCCCTGAAGCACTGCTGTGGCAAGGGACACTTGAGTGTGCTGACAGCTGTCGAGCAAGCTGAGAGCCCCTGCAGGGTCAGATCTGTAGGTCTTAAGCTTAGGTCCTGAGATGCTCCAGCTGCAGTGTTAAACAGCCTCATGGGCTTGTGGGGGTCCCAGCTTTGTGCTGTGTGACACCAGGAGTAGGGAGGTAGCTAGTTTGACTAGGCAAGGTAGTTTGGTGGGCTGGAGAGAGAAACCACGTATTTTTCTAAAACACTGTTCCTTTTTCCCACAAGGTCTCATGTCTTCCTCTCTTCATTTTAGGTGGGTGAAGCAGGAGACTGAAATCTCCAAGGAGTCCCAGGAAGCTGACACACGTCCCAAATTAGACTTAGGGTTTAAGGAAGGGCAGACCATAAAACTAAACATTGGGGTAAGCAGACCAGTTTACGCTGCTTGTTTCTCTGGGTATGCTGATAGAGACTCTTCTTTAC
>VZTR01022392.1:0-19192 GCA_013400775.1 Chaetops frenatus | reverse complement strand
TTTTTTTATGTATATAGAACATGACATCAAAGAAAGGAGGAGCAGCCAAGCCCCGTGTGTCTGGATCAGGGGGCCTAAGCCTGCTGCCACCCCCACCAGGAGGCAAAATTGCAGTCCCTCCTATACCTCCCCCTTCTTCCACAGCCATTGCCAACCATGTCACACCACCACCTGTTCAGAAATCCAGTAATGCAAGCAGTGCAGGTAAACCTTAGCACTGAGCCAGCAGTCTGTTAGACATTGCCAGATGCTGCTTCAGCCAACCTGTGTTCAGCCTGGTGCCAGCAGTGCCGTCTGAGAGACCGTGTGTCCCAAGGGCTTTGGTCTCTTTGGCAGCTCTGGTGTCCCCAGTGTAAGAAAGATGTGGACCTGTTATACTGGGTCCAGAGGAGGGCCATGGGAATGGTCAGAAGACTGGAACACCTCTCCTGTGAAGAAAGGCTGAGAGAGTTGGGGCTGTTTAGCCTGGAGAGGACAAGGCTCTTGGGAGACTTTTTACTGTATAAAAGGAGCTTGTAGGAAAGATGGAAAAAGACTTTTTACCAGGGCCTGTAGTGACAGGGCAAAGGGTAAAGGCTTAGACTGAAAGAGGGTAGATTTAGATTGGATATAAAGACATTTTTACCATGAGGGTGGTGAAACCCTGGAACAGGTTGTCCAGAGAAGCAGTGGATACCCCTTCATTGGAAGTGTTCAAGACCAGATTGGATGGGGCTTTGAGTAAACTGATTTAGTGCAAGATGTCCCTGTTCATGGCATAGCAGTGGGACTACATGAGATGATCTTTGGAGGTCCTGTCCAACTTGAATCATCCTGTGATTCTGTAACAAAGAGGTTGCTGCAGTCTTCTGGATGCTGTGCTAAAAGTGTGACCGTGCAGAGGTGTCTGGAGAGCTGATGATGCCTTTGTGAAGGCAGAGACTTCAGCAGTGCTGTCCACAGGTTTGAGGGAGAAGAAACCAGGAGGTTCTGAGTAGGGCTCACGTGGTCCCAGTGCATGGTTTGTACTGTTTAAGGTAGTGCCTGTTTGGCAGCTGATACAGTTACTGAGCTTGGGTTGAGTCTGAGCCTTAGGTGTGCTGGGAGAGGTAATAAGTGACAAATGTGTCAGGTGGTGTGCTGAATGTAGACTGAATAGTTCCTGAAGACAATGTACCCTTGCAGTGTCAGCTGGAGGTGTGCACATTCAGCAAAAGGAGATGCTGTTATAACAAACCCCTCAAAAAGTCTGACTTCTGCAGGGAAAGCTGGAGTCCCTTCAAAGATTTTCTGCCCCAGCATCCAGGACTTTGTTTAGGATGACAGTTTAAATGCCTGTGGGGTTTTCTTGATAAGCATGATGTATTTTTTTCTCTCTCTCTTCTGCCTTAGACATTCTTTTAGACTTGGATGCTCCTGCAGCTGCATCCAAGGCACCAGCATCAGCTACCACAGACCTCTGGGGAGACTTCAGCACTGCATCCAGGTAAACTGGTGAATGGAATACAAGAAGGGTAGCCTGATGGGCATGGGAAGAACCATAAGTTAAGAAGTCTTACTGGATCTGTTCATTTGATTTTCCTTTTTTTATTTCAGTGCTGTTCCCAATCAGGCTCCTCAGCAGTCCAACTGGGTCCAGTTCTGAATGATCAAAGCAGTGGAATGGGACAAACTGATGACCTAGAGGCACCAAATGGGATCAGAGGTGGCACAAACCTCCCTAGTCTTCAATCAAATTGGGACAATCCTTCATTTTTAGATCAGACCTTCACTTAAACTTACTATTTTTGATCCCACTGAACTTAAGGAGAACATACTGGCTCCTCCCAAGATGGGCAAGGAGAAAAGAGGTAGCCTTATCTCCTTCATCCACTTGGTACATCCTAGCTTTTTTCCCTTGTCTTTCTATCCAGGGAAAGCAAGAATCTTGAAGAAAGTGGGTACAGGAGGAGGCTGGGTAGGTGCCTCTGGGTTCCTTGTCCTTCCAATTTTCTCTGGCTAGGCTGTTGCTTTTTGTGGCTGCTTTCAGTAGTGACTGCAGTCCCTACAGCTTGCGGTGCTGAGGGCAGCTGCACTTGGCTACAGCTGCTAAATGGAAGCTCTAAGGAGATAGGTCTTGTCTCAACACAAAGCCCTCTTGGATTAATGACATCTGTGGTGAGGAGTGACCCTCCCCATGCACACAGTACTACTCTTCTGTCTTTGGTGCAATCTTTGGTAGTGCTGGATGTCCTCATGCTCCTGAGGGAGGAGTCATGCAAGTCCTTGAGTAGACCTGTGCTGTAGTTCCAGGTGGGCAACCCATCTCAAGGCTCCTGATTTGGCTTGCAGGTTCACTGGAGGAACTTCTTTCATTTTAACTCCTTTCTCCCCATGCAAAGACCTCTCTGTCATTGAGCTGTTTTAACTGGAAATAGCTTTAAGAAAAAAAAAAAAAAAAGTCTGTTTTTACAATTTGGTAGTTACTTGCACTACATGACAACCAGGTGATTCCCACCACTCAGCACTTCATGTTCCTGCATCATTTTCCTGAGCCCTGGCCTTGTGTTGTGACTTGGCACTGTGTTACAAGTATTGCATATCCACAGTAAAAATTATGGTGGGACAATAGATTATTCTCTGATGAGGGGACAGTCTCCTTTCCCTTTTCAACTCACTCATTTAAGCAAGAAATGTATAGCAGGCTCAATCCTGAGATCTGTGGGAGCAAAATTCTCCCACCTGTGTTCCTTATGACTTTTCTTCTGAGTCCAACTTTCAGGGATATGAGCTGGTTATTGGAACTTAGATTTTTTTAAAAAATTATTTTTAATGTGTCCAAGCCCCCTCTATTTCCTGTGTGATTAAGGGAGTTAGAAAGAGGTAAGAAGCCATGACTCTTATTTTTTTCTTTGGAAGAGTTTCCTGAGGCCCTTCAGTGTGTACACTACTTCATCTTCAGCAGCTGTGTATGTGATCTGGGGTGCAAGTCTGTTGATTAATCTGGGCAAATTCACAGGGCAGGCTGGAAACCTCACAATGCTGAATTGCTACCCTTCATGCTGGCTCAGAAGCCAAAACACTAGCTGGGAAGGTGGTCTCAGTGACTCTTGGACAGCTGTACCCAGTTACTGGAACACTAGGGCTTTGGTGCTTTGCTGGAAGGCTTCTTCCTGTTTTTAGCACTCAACACAGCAACACTTTTGTGTCTCTAGCACACCTTTGCAAGGAAATGTTTACCTTTGGGCAAAAATTTTGTGGTGAGACTTTTAAAAGAGTAGTTGGACATATGCACCTTGTACTGGCAAAGGTCTTTTGTCATTTTTGTCTGGCTACACTGAGGGCATTTTGGAGACAGTTTCATTTAGACCATCCCTCTGGGGAGCAACATTCTTGAAATAGCTCTAAAGCTGCTGCAGTTCCACTTGTGGAAGTGGGGACCAGACTGCTCTTCGATGTATTTTAAGTAGTCATTTAACCCTGATTCTCTGGATCTCTTGGTGTTTCCCCCTGCCAGCCCTCCCCAGCCTTCATAGTCACTCCTGCAGTCTCTCTGTACTTCAACTCCCTGCCCTCCTGAACTTGTGGATGGCTGTAGTCTGCAAGCAACATCACAGACTCTGCTGGGTTGGCATTTTGTTTTCTTTGTCTTTTTGTTTGCTCACATCCTTGTGAGGTCCTGTCATTTCAACTATGTATCAATTCCCCAACCAAGGAAGTTCTTGGCACCAATTAACAACTAACTAGGAGCCTCTTCTGTATTGTCTTAGTATTCTGGAGATAATATATTATGTATTTGAAAAGCTGAAGAAGCAAAAATTAAAGATATATGTATATAAAGCATAAGATGTACTGGTGCAAATGGTAATTAAACAAGTAATACTGGGGAAAAGAATGTTATGAGTCTTCTAAGTTGTCAAATTGTTTTTGCTTTGGAAGCCTCTAGGTTGAAGGTCTTCATGTCTCCAGCAAGATCCTCACAGCCTACTTATCCTGCACGTGTGTTGTGGCGTGCAGACTGGACAAGAGCAACTTCAGGAGTGATGGGTTCAGGCTCTGTCTGGGCAAAGAGGTAGGAGTGTGGAAGAAGGACACAAAAATGACACAGCTGCTCCAGATGGGGTGAAAGCCCCACACAATACCAAACATGAACCAGCAGCATGGAAACAGGCCTGACTGTAGATTCATATGGGGCTTGGTAAGAGTGTGGATAAAACAAGCAAGGGGGAAAACTTGGTTACCCTGATATTTAGCATTTCAGACAGAGGCTTCTACAGCTGGCAGATACTTTCAGAAATTATTCTTTCCATATTGGTAGATGGGAAACAGTCTCTGCCTACTGCAGAGATGGCCAGTGTGAGCTGATTGGGCCCGTTGTTAGGGGCTGCAAGGACAGGCTGCTTGGAAAGAGGAAGCAGGAAGCTGAGGTACAGCAGGGCAGGCAGGGACAGTGGCCTCACCAGCAAAAGAGCAGTCCTGAAGTACCTAAGCACAAAGATCAGAGCAGGTCAGGATAAGGATTTAGATCAGCAGGGTACGTGGCCAGACAGGGACATGGCCAGGCATGGCTGCACTAGCTCAGGCAGGGACCAAGGGTGAGACCCTTAGCTATGATAAGGCCAGTGTTGCTGAGGTTTCTCAAAGCCAAACACCACTATTACTTAAGCTGGACCTGAGTCCAGGCAGTCAGTCCCCCAAGAGGTGGAGAATATGCTCCACCTGATGTTGTTCTGTTAAGCTGCTTGCAACCATCTTGCACAGCATGCTTGCTCTATGTTCCTCTGTCAGACAGCAAAGCTGTGCAGAAGGCTGTGTTGAAAGTACAACAGAAGTCTTGTGGCCTGGGTAAAGATGAGAAATCTTAACCTTTTAAGTCAGCTGTTTGAATTGTCAAACATTCTAGTATCTGTAATGACTGGGGGGAAAAAGACATTTTTTCAGCTCTAGGAGCAAAGCTTTTACCCTATTTTGGTGAATAGGATGGGTATGTTGTATAGGTCCTGGCAAGGAGAAGATGAAGCATTTTACCCATAAACTATGGTGGAGCTTCTCAGACTTTTCAGTAGGTACTTGCAGCAGAAAGAGCTGAAAAGCCTAAAAGAGTCTTTCTCCAGAGCAGGAGAATTTTCAGATGAGGTTCACCTAAGGGAAGTGCTGGGATATACTCCTGTTTGTGCATAAAGAACCACAGAAGACTGGGAAAAACAGTTCACGATGGAGAGCTAGGTCCTGTGTGGAGATCTTCCCAGCCCTCATGCCTTTCCTCACAGTGAGGCCTGCTAAAATGCACAGCTTGGTGAGTCCTGTGCAAGTCTTCCCTTTATTTCAAATGGGAGAGACTGTAGCACAAAGAATCAGGAAACAAGTGTGAAAGGGAAGATCCCAGTTTTGTGTGATTTATGGTTGTCAATTCTGTGGGAGCTGTAGTTGAGTGGGATGTATTTCCCTGCCCCTTCTCCCATTAATTATATTCCATGTTTTGTGACTCTGTGTCTCAGATCCATGCAGCAAGTGTTCTTAGCACAGCCACACAGTATGGATTGCAGACACAAACCTGCGAGATTTCACATAGCCTTGATGCTGTGTGTGGACTTCTGAAGAAATGGGGAGGAAGGGTTGTACATTGGAGGAAATCAAACAAAAACCAAACAGGAAACCAAAACCCCCAAAGTCTTCCTGAGCTTTGATAATAAGGTAAAAGGATCTGAATCTGAGCTCATCCTGCTAAATCAGCATAAACCTACGAAGTTCTAGGAGGAAGAACAACAGGGCTGTTAATGTATTTAAGCAGAGCACTGTTGCCTAAGTGGTTAACACACATTGTAATACCTCAAGGTCTAGGTAGTCTGATGAGTGCTCATTACGTGAACAATAGACTCTCACTCTGGAGACTGTTACTGGTCTCTTTCTTCCAAGATAATAGCTCTGCCCATGCTAACAGTCAGGGAAAGCACACTGCAGGATGACAGCTTAGTTTTGCCACCTGCCATTACACATAGCTGTATGTCCCCATCCAGAGCTAGGGCTCTGATGGACATTCCTTGAAGCTGAACTTAGGGACGTCAGACAGCAGCAGCTGGACTGTGTAGTGGCTCCTGACCAGAGCTATGTTTTCCAGTCACTGCTAGGATCCTGTGGTGGACTTTTTGCATCACTTGTGTTTGGGGCAGGCCAGGCAGGTAACTTGCAATGGCCTGTTCTCCTTTTTCTTTCCCAGCCGTTGTAGGATGGCAGCTCCTCCATGTTGAGGCGTAGGCAGCTTCCTTGCTTAGTCGACTGGGTTTTCAAGCCTTGAAGCAGTCTGAAGGGACATCCCCTAAAGGAGAGAGCCACCTGTAAGTTGCAGCCTTTGTGTCGAGCCTTATGTGTTAGGCTTGTACAGAGGTGTGGCGCTCCCTGCCCTCCCAAGCCTGGTCTACTGTTGCCTGGCTGGGCTGGTGTCACCCGCGACCAGGCGTTGAGTTCAGTCTCAGCCGGGACCGTGTGCTGCCATCTGCTGCCGAATCTCCTCATTGCGGGCTTTCCCGCAATCCCTGGGCTCAGCCACCGTCTCCAGCAGTCAAGAGGGTGGCGGGTGGGATGCAAGTGGACATCAGCTGAGACCTGGCTAGCACTGGTGGAGTGCTCTCTGAAAAGAAATCGCAGCTGGCAGTTTGTGGTTTGATAGTTTGGCAGTGATGGAAGTGGTGCTTCTGAATGTAGCCGTGTCCTGCTATTTTACTGCCCTCTGTGCTCCAGTGCCCTCATGCACAGACACTGGAATGTAGGGCTTGGAATTGAGCTGTCCCAGGGCAGGCACACATCCCCTCTTGTAGTCAGTGTGCATACAGGTATGCATATCTATTGTCTTTAAATGGAACTCCTCCTAGGCTTTTTTAAAGTGATGGCTAAGCAGTTGTCCATGAGTCCACGTTTATGGTGTTAAGCTAACTGTTAGTTCAAAGATGTGCGAGATGCTATGTCAGTAATGCTACGCAAACCATCCTTTTGGTTAGCTGGCAGGGGTAAGGAGCTGGATTCCAGTGAGAGG
This sequence comes from Chaetops frenatus, assembly GCA_013400775.1. Taxonomy (NCBI): domain Eukaryota; kingdom Metazoa; phylum Chordata; class Aves; order Passeriformes; family Picathartidae; genus Chaetops; species Chaetops frenatus. Next base: position 12,204 of record VZTR01022392.1, on the reverse strand, counting down.
TAAGGGGTAGGAGAGCATTTTCTTTGGAGAATATAGGCTAAATGGCTGTAGATTCAGCTGTACGTCTGGCGTAGAGTTAGGGGCTGTTGTCACCAGGACTTAAAGCTGAAGTCAATACCATGGGTACATGTACAAAGTGCACTTGGAAACAACCCTTTTTGGGTAGAAAACCAGGAAAAGCCCTTAAGCAATATATCCCATGCAGAAACAGGGTTACTGTAAGCAGATAACCTGCCCTGGGTGGACTGGTCTAGCTTCAGAAGTAGTCCTGATTTGAGAAAGGTTTGAACAAGATACTTCTAGTCTGAAGTATTTCCTAGCACAACTTTTGTGCTGTCAGCTGTGGTAAGGTGGGCCCCACACTGGGCCAGCAGTGTGGTGAGATGTCTGACATGGGGGGTTGGTCAGTGAAGGGAAATGCTGAGATCTGACAGTCATCCTTCACCTCAGAAAGGGCAGAGGCTCTGCAAGGACCAGGATGGTGTGCAGAGCCTGTCCTGTCCGGTCTTAAAATGCTAAATATGCAAATAACTGTGATCTGAAGGCAGAGTCTATGAGACGTGGACCATGGTGCTGCAGGCCAGCGTGAGTCATCGAGGAGCACTTTGCCCTCTCTGTCAGTCTCAGCCAGCAGGGAGTCAGCAGCAGGGGCCCTTTGCCCACTGGGGCAGTGCCAGCTCCGTGCTGGAGGCTGGCACCCTGGAATGCCATTTGCCCACCCTTTGCTTCACTGTGCTGACTTTAGCATCCTGTCACAGTAAAAGTGGGCGACACAGGCACCTGGAGAGTGTGCTCTTCAAAAGAAAAAAGTACCCTCAACTTGATGGTGTTGACATCTGTGTGATGAGGAGGTTCCTGCATGTGGTTGAATCCCAAAGCTTGGCATCTCCCTGCCTGGCATTAAAACTTCCCCATCATATTCATTGATGAGGTGCCAAGGAGAGTTTGGGTGAGCTGACTATTCCCTGGATTTAGTTCAGCTTTCAGTGGCTGTTTCCAGATGGCTTTTGCTTTGTCCCATCCTGGCTGGACACATGGCATGGCTGCTCTGGAGGCAGGTGGTGTACCCTCACCTCACTGCCAGCCATCATGAGTTGAGCTGGGAGGCTGCAAATGGCCTACAGGTCCACCTTGGCTACAGGGTAAGGGGCAGCACAGGCCACTTGCAGTCTTCCTGATAAATCCATCCTTGAGGGTAGGAGCGGGTGAGGGAGCTCTGCAGGGCTGGGGAGGCCTGTGCTGCTATTCCAGTACCACCTGTTGGGACACCCTAACCAGCACGGCTCTCCCCAGAACCTCCCTATGAGAATGTTTTTTACTGTGTTCCCCTCACATGCATGGAGAGGATGAGAAGATGTGGAGGAAAACAGCTTTAGTTCAAATAAGTGCATGGGTCTGTGTGACCTTATGTGACAGCCCCAAAACTTGCTTGGTGACTATGGTTGTTTTCCATTTTTGTGCTTTTCTTTCCACTCCCCCCATTCCCCCTTCAAGAGAGGGAGATCACATGCATTTACCTCACTGGGCAGAGAGTAGCCAAACTGAAGGCTGTGAAGATCTGTGTGACCCTTAGAACTGGAAATGAAGCATGAAGAAATGCTTCTGTAGAGAGGTGCTATGTGGCCACAACTTGTTCATGCAAATTCCATATGCCCAGTCTAAGAAGATAAATTCCACAGCCCCACCTCTGAAAACAGGGCACTGGGATCTGACCAGGACTTGCATCTGGCCCAGGTTTGAAGTCAGAGGTGGTGCTGTGGCAAGCAACTGCAGTATCTGGATCTGATCTCTAACACAGGCCTTGAGGCTTGTGGCTCAGATCCAAAAGAGGAAGGAGACAAAGGTGCAATGTTCCCAGTAATGGCATAAACCAAAGTTCTGAGGTGCCCTGTCAGCTTTGATTTGGTAATCTGTTAATTAGGGAAAATAAATAAAACATCTTTGCTCTTCTGAAGAAAATCCTCTGTTAATGCTTCATGTAAAGAGGCAGATTGGGGCTTCTTGTCTCTTTGAAGATTGTCTGGATCATGTTTTTCCTTCTCTTACTCCTTCCCTTATACCTGAGGGATTTTGGTTACGTATCATCACACTAGAGTGAGCTCATGACTTTCCCTTCCCAATTCTCACTGAGTTTGAGCTCCCTTAGCTCAGGTAACTTTGGGACACGTCTTCTGCTTGAAACCCTCAGCCCCCACTAAAACTTGGCAGGGATGTAGCCAGGGGGGAAATGCACAAACCACTTTGGGGAGGAACATTTCTTTTCATCTCTCCTACTTTTGTTTTGTTCTCCTGTATTCTGCATGGTACTGTAACCATAACATTTTGGGGAGCCGCTGATCTCTGGCAATGTATTGGTGTCACTCTGGGTGGTTCTGCTCAGGATTCCATGTGTTTCTGCTGACTCAGGCCTGCCCGTGGTGAAGTGCTGCCACCTGCCAGAAATTTAGGTGGCTTCACAGTGCTATGTTCTGTTTAATCCATCCCACTCATTGGTCTCACTCCCCTTTCCCACTGTCTGTTCAGTACTTTTCTGTTTCCTCTTCACCCCTGGATGCTCAAATGTCTTTTTCCTGTGCTTTCACAGCTCCATATAAGCCATTTTTGCCTTGGTCTCCTAGCAACCAGTATGAAACCCTGGTTCACCTTCTATCATTAGAGGGGTTGATTGCCTCCCAGAAGAGGTCTCTTCTCCCTGCAGCTCTGGCCAGTGTCAGCCTTGGCTGAGTAGGGCATAGGGTGCCTTTCTCTCAGATCTCAGGAGACTGCTGTGCTCCACACTCTCTCCAGGAGCAGTATGAACTGCAGCATCCTGCCCCTCCCTGCCCTAACCAGTTCCATGCAGCAGGGTACACAATGGGGTCACTTATTGCTAGATGCTCTCTAACCAGCCAAATCCCTCAGGAGCTCTCAAGCAGCTTTTGCTGCTTGAATCCCTTTGATCTGGTATCTGACATCCCTTATTAACTGCTCAATGTCAGGCCTGGGATCCCCATTCTCCATGTTCCAATGCCTTTTTATGCTCTTCCCTTGACTGCTCTGCTTCATAGCTTTAATCCCTGAAGAGGAGCAAGGTGGTGTGGAAAGGAAAGACCAAGAAGGTGGCATATATTCACTTCTGATGCTCTTCTGACCTAGGTGCAGGGACATAAAGCCTGGATTTTGTTTAGGCTTTTATCTAAGTGACTTGGAAGACTCTGCTAGCTAGAACAGGTGATGCCAGGACTGTAGGCAAAGACCCACAAGAGGCAGGATTTCCTTACAAGAGTTAAATGGACTCTCCCCAAAGTACATCATACTTAGACACAGTTCATTAGTGCATTGTTTTGTTATATTAACCTGGCCACCAGAGATATCAAACCTTTAACTTCCTAAATCTCCCCGAGACTTCTCCACTTCCCCTTATTTGATATGTTCCCTGCTAGCATGGGATTTGCTGATTAAAATATAGTTTAAAGCAAAAGGCCACCCACTTCTATTAGCAACTGTTTCAGCTTTGAATTTCCTGAGAATCCCTGGGACCATCTTGCCCAGACCTGCTAATTCCATTCCTTTTGCACAATCAGTTCCATTTTGGACAGATCCTTTGGTTTAGTCCCCCACAAAAGAGGATTCTTGTGTGTGAATGTCACCAATTTATTCCATTGTGACAAATAATTCATTTAGCTAATTTTGGATGTCCTTATTCTCTCTGACTGCTTCTTTTATACCCTGCTCTTCAGTTGCTCTCAAGGCAATATATCAAATATAAAGGCTTAAAGGAAGTTGTGACACCTTTGCTTTGTTATGATTTTGCCCTTACTGGAGGTCACGCTCATTTCAATTTTCCTCATTTGGATGCAAGGTCAGCATGTTGAAAAATGCATATTGATAATCCCTTTGGGAAGTCATTTTAGTCATGTCAGCTTCATTTTGCCTCTTGTCGAGTCTTCTAAGAAAGAGGGTCTAGATATTTGGGCAGCCAATGTGATGTCATTTGTGATGACTCACAAGCCTTCAGCTCAATTCTCTCAGCTGCCTCTCTCTTTTCAAACTGGCTTGTAAGAAGTGTCTCTTCCCTGCAGCTTCCACCACAGCTGTGCTCAATTTGAAAATGGGATTTCTTTTGGAATGTGTGGGGTCACAGCTTTAGGATTTGAGTCCCACTCTTTGCCTATAAATTCAAATTTAACTCATCAGGTTCAGCTGGATTTTCAAAAGAAGAAAAGCATGTGCAGTGCCATTGTTTCCTCTGCTCACATGGACCTGCTTGCTAAATTGGGTGATGCTGGCTGTGAGGTGAAAGGCTTGCAGATACCACCTTATTCAAATCTCACTGACAGGTAGGGGAGAAAGAGCATTAATACCTCTGCTGCCTTCTCTTTGGGTCAGGGACAAATGGTGGCCATGGAGCTTGCAGAGCAACCAGCAGCTGGAGCACAAGGAGGGAAAGAAGGACTGTGGGAGTCCCAGAAAGGAGCTGGGGATTGGGAGGCACCTGGCAGTCTGGTGTAGGGCTGAGCTGAAAGACATGTATGGGGAAACACAGGTATTGTGGGAGGACAAGGTAGTGAGCAGAACACAGGAGAAGGGGGAAGTTTCTGAGGAACAGCAGTGAGAATGCAAGGAAGCAAAGCATGAGTTTGCGGGGTGGGGGGGGGCCTATAAGCAAGAATTTTTTTTTAAATTATTTCTTTAGCAGCACAACTAACTGCAGGGTCCAGTTGTTCCTATCTCCCACTCATTTACATGCCATCAGTGCATATGAAATTCAAAGGACACATTTTTTCCTCAGGAATATTGCCTGACTGTTGTTACATATAGGCTCAGCACTGCATTCTATGGAAGTATGATTCAGGGTGGAATTTTGATAGCAAGCAACAACTCTGATGGCTGACAAAGAAGAATTGAGCTGTCTACTGATGTTTGAGTGCAGTCTAATGTAATCTAATAAAAAGAGCAGCTAGAGCCTCAATTTGCATTTGAAATGCTCGGCTGTGTTTGGAGATGTGTTTCAATGGAAAAAACTCATGAAGCTGCTCTGTAACTTCCCTCTCTGTCTGCTAATTGTGTTTCCTGTTTCTTCACAGTGGAAATCTTGAAACCCTGCCAGGAAGTAGCCTTTTCCCCACAAGACTGGTTCTGCTGAGGCTTGGTTGGGTGGGGACAGGGGGAAGCACTGAGGATTGTTCTGAATTCTCAACAAGAAATTTGAAGGCTTAACTAGATTTCAGCAGACACTTAGGGAGGCTTAATTCCAGTAAGAGGGGCAAGCCTGAAGACAGAGGATAGTGCTGGTAGGATGTTGGAAAGAGGAGCAGGCAGCATGCATCATCTTGAGAAACCAGGCTTCTCTCCTGTAGCTGTTCTTATTCTTGTGTAAAAGTCACCTTCTTTGCACACAATACATAAAGGAGAAGTAAAGTTAGCTCAGGACACACAAGACACTAGGAGGGTCCTTGGTAAAGACATCCAGTTACAGATTTTCCTGCTCTGTTTAGGGGCAGTTCTCCACAATCTGCATTCAGATTCCCTTTACCTTCTGCCACGTTGTTCTTTTCTGTTGTCTGGTGTATGCTCTTCCTTCTACTGCCCTATCTCAGCTCCAGATCTGCTCTGTGTACCCTCAGTGCTCTCTGGATGTCCTGTGAGCAGCTCATTCTGCTCTGCCTTAAGGGAATTCCAGCTAGCCAAACTAACCAGCTTCTTCCTTCTGGTTGTTTTGGAGACATGGTTGTGGCTTTTCAGTACTTCGAGGAGGTTTTTAAGAAAGATGGAGAGAGGCCTTTTACCAGCATCTGTAGTGGTAGGATAAGGGATAATGGGATTAAACTGAAAAAAGCCAGATCTAGATTAGATATAAGGAAGAAATTCTTTACAATGAGGGTGCTGTGATGCTGGAACGGGCTGCTCAGAGAAGTTGCAGATTCCCCTTAAATGAAAATGTTTAGGGCCAGATTGGAAGGGGCTTTGAGCAGCCTGATGTAGTGGAAGATGTCCTTACCCATGGCAGGTGTGCTGGAGAAGATAGTCTTTGAAGGTCCCTTCCAACCCAAACCTGAGTCCTATCTGCTGACTGAACCCTTCTCACACTGCCTGATTATAGGCATCTGTTCTCAGAAGTCTTTCTGATTTAGAACATATCTCAGCAGCCATTTCCCTTGTTTTCTTTCAAGATCTGCTCCAGCTTGAAATTGGGATAAACACTGACACTTTGCCCAAGGCAATACCAGAGGTCTTTACCAGAAAGCAGATAAGGGAGACAAATGACAGTGTTGGAAATGTAGCAGAAAAATGTAAACCATCCCTTTTCAGCCCCTGAAATGGAGCTTTAAACTTCCACAGGCTGTGAATCAGGTTTTAATAGAAAAGTTTCTGTGTGTACTTTTCCCAATAATCCTCAGACCATCAACATATTTTTTTAAAAAATTCCACTTTGCTTGTTCTCCTCCCTGATCGCAGCCTGATCCTTCTGTTTCTTCATGGATGTATCAACCTTCTGATTATTTTTATTGCTCTGTCTAAGGCTGCAATTCCCCAGTCTCACTTCTACAGGAACATTTCCTAGACTGAGATTTGTTCTAATGCTAGCTTCCAACTGGGACTGGCTTCGAAGAATGAGAAACATTTGATGCAACATTTGATGTAGCAAATGTGGCTTAATCACAAGGGACAGGTAGGGCAGAATGCATTGTGTACTGGATTGCAGGTTAAACTGGGCTAGGACCTAGGATAGCTGCAAATGTGAAAGCAATGGTAGAATTAATAACAGACAAAGAAAAGCATGAAAATATGGAGAGGTAGTTAAGTAAGAAAGTTAAAAAGAGGAAAAAAAAACCCTCCAAATGTCCTGAAAAGGAAGCCTATCAGCTGAGAATTTGATATGGGGAAGGAGGAGTGCAACTTCCTTTTCAGTTCTTAGGTTCTCATTTTTCTTTTATGTCTCAAAATCGTCCATAGTGCCAGGGCTGATTTCCTGGGCTAAGAAACTGAAGATCTTTTTGGAGCATTTCTGAGCTCCCAGGAATTCTCAGGTTATCACCAGTGCTTCCAGTGTTCAGCACAGCCTTCTTTGATGGGCAGAGGATGAATGAACAGATGGGAAAGGCTCAGTAACCTATTCGTGTCACCCTCTGGAAACAAGGAGCTAAAAGGACCACCTTTTACGTGGCAAAACTAAGGACAGGGTCACACTGTGATTAAATGGCATCAGAAATTACCTATGCTGAGGTGAAGTTCAAAAATGAATCACTGGCTCCAGTGGTCAAAGGTAAGGAATGGATGGGTTATCTGGGAGAAGGGGAGTTGGAGGGAGCAGGGCTGAAGAAGAGGGAGTGGAGGTCTTCTTTTCTGTACTCTGATTCCCACCTGATCTTGATGGATTGGTGAGAAAAAGGAGCTAAATGATCAGGAGACTGAAGGAGTTTTGAAATAAGATTCTTGAGGAACGTCTCCAAGAGGAAAGGTGAATTGGAGTTGCAACATGAACAAGGATGACTATTGGGAGTACAAACAGTAGGTTTCAAATGAGCATTCATTAAGGAATGTATTTGGGCTCACTCAGTCCCCTACATGTTATGTAGTCTTGAAAGAGTCATTTTTGGACCATGCTGAGTACCAACAGTAGATACTACAAACTACTATTTGTTTATTACAAACAATTTCATCTGTCACAAAGGTGGAGGGGCTCCCAAATCAGCAAATAAGCCCAAGCCCTGGCTGCTCTTGCCTCTGAGTGAGACTACAGATTGCTGCTTGTGGAGAGGGTAGGAGTAGAGGATCAACATGCCTGGTGACAGTAGGGCAGTTGTCCAACTGTACAGTTGTACAACTGGAGTCAGTTGTACTCTGCAGCTTCATGAGAAGTGGTACAGGCTGCAGAAACATAACCCCATTGTCCATGGCTGATTGAGAAATGGTCCTTGGAGAAGAGACTCAAATCTTGAACACTGTAAAATACACAGAAAAACAATTATTTAAGATCGGGGGGGGGAGGTCCAACTCTCTTATTGATGTCTGCCACTCACAAAAAGCAGTTAACACAGCAAACAAATGATTTTTTTTTCCTATTAAAAATTACAGTGGTAAAATGGTTCTTTTACTAGACTTCATGCAAATTTAAGGCATATTCTGGTTAGTATGTGCTCTGTAGTCATTATGCCACAAGTAGGAACCCACAGACATGTTCCATGTAAGGCTCACTTCTTCTAGTCTTACATACAGGACCCTACACAACAGCAGGTTCCAGGGCTGTAAAAGTATGTGTAAATAATTTTTTTAAAATGAAATAAATAATTACTGTTATCTGAAGGTATTAGCTTGCCTATTTACAGCTTTGCTTCAGTTTTACAATCCCAAACAGAGCAGGCATCAGCTCCAGGTTATTCCTTGCCTGCTCTGAGGCATGAGTCATGGAAATAAAGAATGTACATAGTCCTGACTGACTTGAAAACTCACTGTTTTCAGTGCACCAAAATTAGTTGGTTCTGGATATAGTTAGCATTTCCATTGTGGTGAGGTGGGAGTGGTGGAAGTTCCCCATTGTGTTCCAGATGATTATTCCAAAGACATCAAGTCTGTTGTGCTGGGATCATGCTGGATATGTTGCAGAGCACAGATCAGCTGTGGAAAGCATTTTGCAGGGAGCTCAACCCACCAAGTGTGCACAAGATTACTGCACTTCAGTTGTGTTGCTGAGGTGCACATCATGCAATGCTCCCTGTGCCATCTGGGTACGAGTGTGGGATGCACAGCTCTGACTGGGCACAGGTTGAACAATCTCTGAATGTGCTGCATATCAAAAAAATCAATTGGACTGGTTAGAGCTATTGTTTGAAGTAGGTGGTTGGACTTCAGATCATGAGCTTGCTCCTTGTTTTCACTCAGGCAAAAGCTCTGGCTAGAAAAACATGATTTGACCCAGGAAACCTGGACCTTGTGTGTCCACACATGTTTTCTCCCCAGATAATGAAAGATGATGCCTTTTGCCCTGTTGTAGCAGTCTCTCCCAAGCCTTTGGTTAGTGATCAGAAGGCTTCCAAAAAGAACAGGTTTCTGACAGGCTTGCTTACTGGGCATGTCTGGCAGGCACAAACAGCTGCTGACAGACCTGGGAGCTTCATGTTGGACAATGAATAAAGGCTCTCTAAATCTTATCAATATCAGTCTCTGCCAAAACTTCTTTACTTCTGTCCTGCAGTGAGTGCTGCTGTCTCTTTACCATCCCATTTGCCCTGGCTTGTGTACCTGCCATAAGCTAGAACAATCCCCTAACACGTGTTTGCTTCTCCTTCCCTGTGACACACTCTTCTGTCTGCTCCCAAACCTCCCCAGTACTGGCAATATCCCTCTAGACAAAAGTCAGGTCCTGGCAAATCTTAATGTGAGTACTTTACTCAGGCTGCTGGACACTCTGTTCTCCCCAAATATCCAGGCTAGCACAACCTATTTTTCTTACAGCAAATCTCTGAACCCTGACTTGGAAAGCAGAGATGGAAGGGAGAAAAATATATTTTAACCTCCCAACGATGATGTGTCATCATAGCCTTGCACATTTTTTGTCTCCCATCCTCACTCAGATTACACAAACCTTCTGCACAGGAAGTATAAAAAGCTAAGAAGGAACTGAAGCAGGCAGAAAAAGTTTTCTGGGAAGAAGTCAACATGAAATCATCCCATGTATGTCTCAAGTATCATGGTTTGAGCAATGTTGCATTTGACAGCTTTAGGCTTAATCTAGAAAGACATTGTTTCACTGCAGATTTTGAGGCCCTATGAAAGGCTTACCCCCAAACACCAACAATCAGCATGGTTGGCTCACTGGCTGGGCTTGGAACACACTCACTGAATCTTTCTCCAGAAACCACAGACATTCCCTGCCTGTCTCAGTCTGCCCTTCTCCCAAACCATCTAACTGCCACATCAGAAATTCTCTTTTTTTTTTTTGTTTTTCTTTTGAGGAGCTCTCCCTTGAGTAGTACATCCTTGGTATGTGGACTGCGGACTGATGGACCCATAGTTGACTGTGGTGTTTCATTTGGTGTGTTCCTATACTTTTAGTACCTCCTGAGACAAAGAAGCCAGAGCACCATCCCCAGAAATACCCACTCTGGCTGCCATGGCTGATCTCATTGCTGCTCCTCTTGGTGTGCATTGCCCTTGCTGTCATCATCCTTGGTGAGTATGTGCAGGAGGTTACAAGGGAGAGGTTTGGGGGGAGTGCTGGGAGAAAAGTAGAGAAATCTGAGCCCAGATGGGAATATCTTCCAACCAGAGGGGGCATTTACTAGCACCAACAGCTGGGCACAGAAAGCCCACATGTTGAACATTCGAAAGGTTTGTTTAGGAATAAAATCTTTCCTGACTACTTAAACATTGGCGGTTTAAGGGCACAACTGCAACATGACACAAACATCTCTCTGGAAGACCAGCCAAACCAGGTGTTATGGCCAGCTGGTATGTGGGAGCTAGGGCTACCCCAGCACGATGCTAGGTTGTTCTGTTACAACCCATCCTCTTTCTTAGAATCACAGAGAGAGTTAGGTGGGAAGGGGCTTCTGAAAGTCTCTAGTCTGTTGCCCTACTTGCTTTAGCATAGCAATTTTCAGAACTTCATGGTTGTCTCTCAGGTTTTTCTGCCCTGACTTTGTATATATCTTAATACACCCCCCAAATCTTCCACTGTATACCCTGAAGCCTTGTCAGTGTGCCCAGATTGCACATTCCAATCTTGCATGACCTTTTTGGAAGTGTGTAAAAATTCCCTACCTTCATTTCCCACAAAAAGAACTCAGATTTGGCAGATGGGAAAAAGTGGAGACAGAAGCACAAGTGTCTATACAGGCATACAGGCAGCTGAATCTTCACTTAGGCTCTCTAAGGTGCTTGGATATGCTTTGTGTCCAAGTGGAAAAAATAGCTTCTCACAATCCTGGCATCACCAGGATTAATTGCACAGTGCAGTTAATTAATTCTGACAAATTTTTAGGGTTGATTGCAGAATAATTCATTAGAAGTTATTCCCGGACATGCTGGTTGTGAAGATTGTGATCACAGTTTCATTCTCATTTTCTATTAAAGATAATTCATGGCATGTTTGCACAAATTGTCAGTAACCATGATGGATTCTGGAAGAGGCATCTTATTATGATAAATCACTGCCTTTCCTTTTTCTGCCCTTAGCATCTGAGTCCCAGGAATTTGTATTGCTTTATTCCCAAGTGTATAACCCCTCACAGTACACAGCTAAATAGATGGGGAGTTTTAGGCTTCTGATACACATGGGAGGTTTAATTTTTTGTGAAAATTTACTTATCCAAGTTAATTGAATCTATATAGGATTTTGGTTTACCAGAGTGATAGAGCATTTAAATGAAACACCAGTATACAAATTACGTGTAGCAGAGAGTGGCCACTGCAATGCAGAGATGGATCACAATACAAACATGATTTTCTGGAATCATAAAAGTATTACTGTTGGAAAAGACAGCTCGGGCCGTGTAGTTAAACCACTAACCAACCACTGCCAAGCCCACCACTAAACCATGTCTCCAAGTGCCACATCTACTTGTTTTCTGAACACTACCGGGAATGGTGACTCCACCACTCCTCTGGGCAGCCTGTTTCAAGGTCTGGCTACCTTTTTAGTGAAGAAGCTTTTACTAATATCCAAACTAAATCTTCCCTGGCACAACTTCAAACCATTTCCGCTTGTCCTGTTGGTTGTTACCTGGGAGACGTGGCTGACCCCCACCTGGCTACAACCTCCTTTCAGGGAGTTGTATAAAGTGAAAAGGGCTCCTTTCCTTCAGGATAAAAACCACCAGCTCCTTTAGCTGCTCCTCATAGTGCTTGTGTTCCAGATCCTTCCCCACGTCCACTGCCCTTCTCTTGACATGCTCCAGCACCTCAATATCCTTCTTGTTATGAGTGGCTCAAAACTGGACATAGCTCTGCACTACGCTTGACATCAAGATATTGAGTGTCCCCAAATACCAAGACAAAATACGAGAGTTAAAGCCAGCTCAGGCCCATTGCTTTCTTCAGGTATGTTCTGTCAGTCATTCAGTTCCTTAGAATATTTTTGACTAAGGTATACAGACATCCTGTGCTGGATGATCCTGTGCTTGTCTTGGCAAAATGAGGAAGACGCTGCCATCTTTTTTCTCTCTAATGCGATGAACACTTCCACAGCTGCTCAATTCCATCAGCTGAACTAAACCAAAAGCC
>VZTR01022390.1:139957-195410 GCA_013400775.1 Chaetops frenatus | reverse complement strand
CCTTTTGGCTGTTAAAAAACCAGATGGGAAGAGTTATCAATTAGTACAAGATCTAACAGCAATTAACAAAATTACAGAGGACATACACCTAATGGTAGCTAATCCCTACACCCTTTTGACCACATTGACAGATGAATTAGGGTGGTTTACCGTTATAGACCTGAAAAATGCCTTTTTCTGCATTCCTGTGCACAAAAATAGCCAAGAGCTTTTTGCTTTTGAGTGAAAAAATCCTGAGACAGGGAGGAAAAGTCAACTTGCTTGGACAGTTATACCCCAAGGTTTCAAGAACAGCCCAACAATATTTGGAAACCAGGTAGCAAAGGAATTAGAGGACTGGAAAAGACAGGAGCCAGAAGGAGTTATTCTTCAATATATGGATGACACCCTGATCCCAGCTAAATCCAGAGATGACTGTATATGATTCAGCATAAGTTTATTAAACTTCTTGGGACTGAGTGGGTACAGAGTTTCTAAAGATAAAGCACAAATTGTGAAAGAGGCAGTGGTTTACTCAGGGCTTCAAGTTTTCCACAGACACAGACAGCTCAGCAGAACGGAAAGAAGCCATCGGCCGGCTACCAGAGCCCCACACCGTGAGAGAGATGCAAGCTTTCCTGGCGATGGTGGGTTGGTGTTGTTTGTGGATAGCAAATTATGGACTAGTGGTAAAACCCCTATATGGAGCATTAAAAGCATCTGAAAAAGGAATTGTCATATGGACTGAAAACACTAGAGCAGCTTTTAAACATCTGAAGCATTCTCTAATGTCAGCTCCAGCACTGGGACTACCAGACTTAACTAAACCTTCTGAACTTTTTACACATGAGAGACTGAATGTTGCTCTGGGAGTACTGGCACATTGCTTTGGGAACCAATGGAGGGCTGTGGCCTACTTCTCTAAACAGCTGGACAGTGTTGCCCAAGGCTGGCCGGGATGCCTGAAGGCTGTGGCCACTGCTGTCATCTTGATCCAGGAAGCTCAAAAACTCACCCTTAGGTGACATGTTGTAGTGTATGTAGCCCATGCTGTAGCAGCTGTACTTGAACAAAAGGAGGGGCACTGGCTGCCTGGCAACCAGATGCTTAAATACCAGTCACTGTTATTAGAACAGGACGATGTTACTTTGAAAACAACTTCTGTTGTTAACCCTGCCATGTTTCTGTCTTCCACTTTAATTGACCATGTGCCTGAGTGTGACTGCAGACAATTCAGGAGGTCCATTCCAGCAGACCAGACCTAGAAGACACGCCCCTAGAAAACCCAGATTGGGAGCTTTTTACAGATGGGATAAGCTTCATGAAGAATGGCAAAAGGATGACAGACTATGCAGTGATGACCCAGGTCAAGGTGATTGAGGCAAAGGCCCTGCCAGCAGATGTGTCATCACAGAAAGCTGAACTGATTGCGCTGACGAGAGCACTAAACCTGAGAAAAGTAAAGAAGGTAAATATATGGACTGACTCTAAACATGCATTTAGTGTTGTCCATGCCCATTGAGCCGTCTGGAAAGAGAGAGGACTTCTGAATGCTCAAGGTAATAACGCATGCTGAACGAACACTCACCCTCTTAGAGGGCATTAAGAAACCTGCAGAAGTAGCTATTATGCATGTTAGAGGTCACCATAAGGGAAAACCACACCAGGACTGGGAAATCGCTTTGCTGATAAAGTGGCAAAAGGAATTGCAGAAAAAGGTATTTTTGCAGTAATTCCACAAAAAGAAATTGATTTGTCAGGGTTCATTGCAAAATATGATCAAGCAGACCACAAACTAATTAAATTCCTTAAAGCTGAAATCACAGAAAGTGGATGGGCTGTTACACCAGCAAATCAGGTTGTNCCTTTTGGCTGTTAAAAAACCAGATGGGAAGAGTTATCAATTAGTACAAGATCTAACAGCAATTAACAAAATTACAGAGGACATACACCTAATGGTAGCTAATCCCTACACCCTTTTGACCACATTGACAGATGAATTAGGGTGGTTTACCGTTATAGACCTGAAAAATGCCTTTTTCTGCATTCCTGTGCACAAAAATAGCCAAGAGCTTTTTGCTTTTGAGTGAAAAAATCCTGAGACAGGGAGGAAAAGTCAACTTGCTTGGACAGTTATACCCCAAGGTTTCAAGAACAGCCCAACAATATTTGGAAACCAGGTAGCAAAGGAATTAGAGGACTGGAAAAGACAGGAGCCAGAAGGAGTTATTCTTCAATATATGGATGACACCCTGATCCCAGCTAAATCCAGAGATGACTGTATATGATTCAGCATAAGTTTATTAAACTTCTTGGGACTGAGTGGGTACAGAGTTTCTAAAGATAAAGCACAAATTGTGAAAGAGGCAGTGGTTTACTCAGGGCTTCAAGTTTTCCACAGACACAGACAGCTCAGCAGAACGGAAAGAAGCCATCGGCCGGCTACCAGAGCCCCACACCGTGAGAGAGATGCAAGCTTTCCTGGCGATGGTGGGTTGGTGTTGTTTGTGGATAGCAAATTATGGACTAGTGGTAAAACCCCTATATGGAGCATTAAAAGCATCTGAAAAAGGAATTGTCATATGGACTGAAAACACTAGAGCAGCTTTTAAACATCTGAAGCATTCTCTAATGTCAGCTCCAGCACTGGGACTACCAGACTTAACTAAACCTTCTGAACTTTTTACACATGAGAGACTGAATGTTGCTCTGGGAGTACTGGCACATTGCTTTGGGAACCAATGGAGGGCTGTGGCCTACTTCTCTAAACAGCTGGACAGTGTTGCCCAAGGCTGGCCGGGATGCCTGAAGGCTGTGGCCACTGCTGTCATCTTGATCCAGGAAGCTCAAAAACTCACCCTTAGGTGACATGTTGTAGTGTATGTAGCCCATGCTGTAGCAGCTGTACTTGAACAAAAGGAGGGGCACTGGCTGCCTGGCAACCAGATGCTTAAATACCAGTCACTGTTATTAGAACAGGACGATGTTACTTTGAAAACAACTTCTGTTGTTAACCCTGCCATGTTTCTGTCTTCCACTTTAATTGACCATGTGCCTGAGTGTGACTGCAGACAATTCAGGAGGTCCATTCCAGCAGACCAGACCTAGAAGACACGCCCCTAGAAAACCCAGATTGGGAGCTTTTTACAGATGGGATAAGCTTCATGAAGAATGGCAAAAGGATGACAGACTATGCAGTGATGACCCAGGTCAAGGTGATTGAGGCAAAGGCCCTGCCAGCAGATGTGTCATCACAGAAAGCTGAACTGATTGCGCTGACGAGAGCACTAAACCTGAGAAAAGTAAAGAAGGTAAATATATGGACTGACTCTAAACATGCATTTAGTGTTGTCCATGCCCATTGAGCCGTCTGGAAAGAGAGAGGACTTCTGAATGCTCAAGGTAATAACGCATGCTGAACGAACACTCACCCTCTTAGAGGGCATTAAGAAACCTGCAGAAGTAGCTATTATGCATGTTAGAGGTCACCATAAGGGAAAACCACACCAGGACTGGGAAATCGCTTTGCTGATAAAGTGGCAAAAGGAATTGCAGAAAAAGGTATTTTTGCAGTAATTCCACAAAAAGAAATTGATTTGTCAGGGTTCATTGCAAAATATGATCAAGCAGACCACAAACTAATTAAATTCCTTAAAGCTGAAATCACAGAAAGTGGATGGGCTGTTACACCAGCAAATCAGGTTGTAGTCCCACCCCTGATCCTTCAAGAAATAGCTCAGAGAGGACATGAAAACACACATTTCTGGCTGGGCTGAAAATCTTTTGAAACAGAAGGTAGTAATAGGAAAGGGAATTACTGATATTGTACAGTCAGTGGTGAGCAAATGTGAAGTTTGCTGCAAAAACAACCCTGATACGAGAAAAAGAGTTGTGTTAGGACTAACAAAAGCAGTGGATCTTCCTGGAGATTACTGGCAAATAGATTATGCAGAGTTACCACGGATACTGTTGACATCTTCAGTGGATGGCTGTAAGCTTACACCTGTCACACTAACACAGCCAAAGAAGTGGTAAAAGTTTTGCTAAATCCTATAATTCCAAGGTTCGGCGTTCCCCTGGGGATGTCATCAGATAGGGCACCACACTTCGTTGCAAAAGTGGTTAAAGAAGTTAGCCGGATTTTGGAAATTACTTGGGATCTGCATACATCTNCTTTGCAGAAGCTCCAGAATTACATCGTGCTATCTAGACCTATAGAACTGGACACACCTGCACATCCTTTCCAACCTGGAGACTGGGTCTATGTAAAGTGGTGGGACAGCAATCCTCTGCAAGCTAAGTGGAGGGGATCATTCCAAGTTCTGTTGACTACCCTCATCACAGTCAAAGTGGCTGACAAAGGACCCTGGATTCACTACTCCACAATTAAGGAAGGTTCTGCCCCTGAAACAGCTGTAAAGATAGAGACTGATGCAGATGAAAAGCTGCTTTAAACGATTCCTCTTCTGTTCACAATAATAATTATTCTTCTTTGTGTGATGCCTGACTGTGCCAGATTTTACTACTCTTAGATGTTTATTAATGTTTATCATAGTTTGTTATTATTATTGTTAGATAGTTATCTATTATTAGATATTTACTATCACTAGATGTTTGTTTTTTGTTAAGTATTCATTTACTATTAGATGTTTATTCTTTTAGATGTTTATTATTGTTAGTTGTTTATTATTGTTGGATACTTATCTGTTATTAAATACCTATTATTAGTAGACATTTGGAGTAGAGACTCAACAAGGTAGAGGACTTGTCAAGCCTCTACAGGGGGGAAATGATGCCTTAAGTTTTAAGTTTTTTTCTGTTCTGCTTTAGTGTGCAACTCTTAGCTTCATATCAAGTGTTACTAAGTTCTCTTCACAGGGTAGTTAGACACAACAATTCTCTCCATCTCAAGATTCAAGGACAATCGTTCCGAACCTCAGGCCCAAAGGCATAAACAACATAAAAAGAGGAGGGCAAGCAAGGAGGATGGAACATCATAATTCAAACTTATTAACTGGACAGTTAACCTTAATATGCAAATGGACCATAACTTATAAAAGTGTGAAACCCCATGATCAAAGCCCATTATTGCATCCATCTTGAGGCCCATCCTGGCAGGGCTACAGCCAGGCTCTTGTATTGCCAGGGTGTGGCCTTTGAAGGCCTTGCAATAAATATCTACTTTATTCCTCTAATTTTGTCTAGCCTCTGTTCCAGGTCAAACTGATAAGGCATCAAGACAGGCTGTCCTCGAGATGTGTATGATATTATTACCCAGATAGCACTTAAGGCACTGTGACAGCTCCCGTGGGCAGGCAAGGATGCTAACATGTCTTTTGCTAAGATTTTACAAGGTCCAGCGGAATCATACACACAGTTTCTCTATAGGTTGTGTGCTGCTCTTTCCCAGCGGGTTGATAAGGAGGATGGTTGGGCTATTGTGTTGCAACAACTCGCTTTTGAAAATGCAAATGAGGATTTTAAGAGGGCATTATTGACTATTCTCAATTGGAATACTTATGATATAGCAGACATGGTTAAGGCCTGTCAGAATGTGGGTTCAAAGGCCTATCATTCTGCTGCTCTTGCCACAGCTTTAGCTGCTCAGCTACTGGTTTCAGGGGCGGAAGCAGGAGGCTGTTTTAATTGTAGGTTGACTGGACACTTCAAAAAAGATTTTCCTCAGCAAGGGGGCAGGAAAATATTGCCTCCTAGGGATTTTTCCCATTGCAGAAGAGGAAAATATCGGGATGGTTGGGACAGAGACGCCTTCACTTTGCTATGCTTTAAGTGAAATTTATTGCTACAGTCTCTCAGGAGTTTTGGAAACTCCCTCACAGAGGCTTTTAGAAGTCAGCCATAACATGAAGAATGATCACAAGACTGCAGGTTACAAAGTCTCTTAAAGGTTACTTAACCAATAGATAATTACTACATACACATATTTTCATTTCCACACCAATAGTTAATCACATCGGCATTGCATGTCTGTCACACTGTGGTATTTTTCATCCAATTATGTACTGTCCTACAGTTCTCTATTGTCTTACTCTACACTACCACACCCTAAACTTCTTACTTTATCCTATAACTACTTCTGTATCAAAACTTCACACTGCAAAACCTTCTAATACCTAACTTAACGCACTTTTTCTTAAACTACAGACTTGAATCTTTGCTATAGGTCATGATATTTGGAAGATTTTCCCATGGTTTCAAATTGAATGCAGTAAATATTTCAAGTTCAGGGCAAGGAGACCCAAGTCCCTGAAGGTTATGTGGGCCTTGGATTCCAACAGAAAATATTGGGCTAATGAATGCCATTCTCACTACCCTGTAAAAGGGAAACCTGTACAGTCAGGAAAACACCAACAGGAGGTGGGCTCGCAGGCCCTGCAGAATCGAAAAAAAGTGATGCAAGACACTTGGCAAATGAGCTCATCCTGGCAACATCTGGCAGTACTTGGTTGGATCTTGCTGCCAGTCAGACAATAACCCTCATGACCTCCACAGTGCACTTAGTTCCTACAGGAGTGTGGAGACCGATTGGGAATAATATGCATGCTCTGTTGATTGGACTTTCTTCCATGACTAGGTTGGGGCTTTTTGCATGGAGTTAACAATTCAGGCTATGAGGGTGAAATACAAATTATGTTTTGGACCCCCATGGCACTTGACTTTATACCTGCCAGTCAACAGTTGGCACAACTCACTCCCTTTTCCAACAAATCCCCTGGCGGCAAGGGTAAATGTGGCACGGGTGGCTTTGGCAGCACAGGCCAACCAGAAATTTTTTGGACAAGTTCTGTCACAACGGCTCAGCTGATACACCGAAAAATTACTCCACAACTCGTGAGTTGTAAAGTAGGTATGTTTATTGCAGCACTGGATGCATGAGGGATCCCTCCTCCAAAGACATGCATGTCATCAGCAGCCTTTGNTGCCAGGGTGTGGCCTTTGAAGGCCTTGCAATAAATATCTACTTTATTCCTCTAATTTTGTCTAGCCTCTGTTCCAGGTCAAACTGATAAGGCATCAAGACAGGCTGTCCTCGAGATGTGTATGATATTATTACCCAGATAGCACTTAAGGCACTGTGACAGCTCCCGTGGGCAGGCAAGGATGCTAACATGTCTTTTGCTAAGATTTTACAAGGTCCAGCGGAATCATACACACAGTTTCTCTATAGGTTGTGTGCTGCTCTTTCCCAGCGGGTTGATAAGGAGGATGGTTGGGCTATTGTGTTGCAACAACTCGCTTTTGAAAATGCAAATGAGGATTGTAAGAAAGCATTACTGACTATTTGCAATTGGAATACTTGTGAGATAGCAGACATGGTTAAGGCCTGTCAGAATGTGGGTTCAAAGGCCTATCATTCTGCTGCTCTTGCCACAGCTTTAGCTGCTCAGCTACTGGTTTCAGGGGCGGAAGCAGGAGGCTGTTTTAATTGTAGGTTGACTGGACACTTCAAAAAAGATTTTCCTCAGCAAGGGGGCAGGAAAATATTGCCTCCTAGGGATTTTTCCCATTGCAGAAGAGGAAAATATCGGGATGGTTGGGACAGAGACGCCTTCACTTTGCTATGCTTTAAGTGAAATTTATTGCTACAGTCTCTCAGGAGTTTTGGAAACTCCCTCACAGAGGCTTTTAGAAGTCAGCCATAACATGAAGAATGATCACAAGACTGCAGGTTACAAAGTCTCTTAAAGGTTACTTAACCAATAGATAATTACTACATACACATATTTTCATTTCCACACCAATAGTTAATCACATCGGCATTGCATGTCTGTCACACTGTGGTATTTTTCATCCAATTATGTACTGTCCTACAGTTCTCTATTGTCTTACTCTACACTACCACACCCTAAACTTCTTACTTTATCCTATAACTACTTCTGTATCAAAACTTCACACTGCAAAACCTTCTAATACCTAACTTAACGCACTTTTTCTTAAACTACAGACTTGAATCTTTGCTATAGGTCATGATATTTGGAAGATTTTCCCATGGTTTCAAATTGAATGCAGTAAATATTTCAAGTTCAGGGCAAGGAGACCCAAGTCCCTGAAGGTTATGTGGGCCTTGGATTCCAACAGAAAATATTGGGCTAATGAATGCCATTCTCACTACCCTGTAAAAGGGAAACCTGTACAGTCAGGAAAACACCAACAGGAGGTGGGCTCGCAGGCCCTGCAGAATCGAAAAAAAGTGATGCAAGACACTTGGCAAATGAGCTCATCCTGGCAACATCTGGCAGTACTTGGTTGGATCTTGCTGCCAGTCAGACAATAACCCTCATGACCTCCACAGTGCACTTAGTTCCTACAGGAGTGTGGAGACCGATTGGGAATAATATGCATGCTCTGTTGATTGGACTTTCTTCCATGACTAGGTTGGGGCTTTTTGCATGGAGTTAACAATTCAGGCTATGAGGGTGAAATACAAATTATGTTTTGGACCCCCATGGCACTTGACTTTATACCTGCCAGTCAACAGTTGGCACAACTCACTCCCTTTTCCAACAAATCCCCTGGCGGCAAGGGTAAATGTGGCACGGGTGGCTTTGGCAGCACAGGCCAACCAGAAATTTTTTGGACAAGTTCTGTCACAACGGCTCAGCTGATACACCGAAAAATTACTCCACAACTCGTGAGTTGTAAAGTAGGTATGTTTATTGCAGCACTGGATGCATGAGGGATCCCTCCTCCAAAGACATGCATGTCATCAGCAGCCTTTGTCTCTGCATATATCCTCTAAACAGTTACGTATGCATTAAGTTACACAATACGCCTATACGTATTCATAACCTAGCCTCACTTTGTATTATAATGAGCTCAAAAGTTACTTCCATATGCCCGCGCTTGCGCAGTGCCTCCTGGTGGTCATGGGCCGGGGTCTCTGGGATGCAGTGTGGGGTCTTCATCCTGGTGGCTTTCTTTGAACTCTCCTTCTGGGCAGGTGTCACAGGTTAGCTTGCCCTGGCCAGAACCATAAGCTTGATTCTTGCTGGCTCGGGCTGGCTCTTTGGTCATGGTTTCTTCTCTTTATCAATGGTCCTGAATCCTCCCTTAAATCTTTCTTTTCTGCTTGTCAAGCACAGTAAATGTTAAACTAGCATAAATCTTAAGCAAGCAATATCTAGCAAGCAGCTGCAAGATTTAGCAATACTTGTGATCATCAATTAACCCTTAAAGCTTCAAGCCCCCTGTATCACAGCCAATCCTGGTATGCAGCATATATGGTAAAAAATTCAAAGGTCGTGTTGATACCAGAGCTGATGTCTCATTTATCAAAAGTAGTGAATGGCCCAGTGACTGGACCACAATTAACCCACCTTGACCCTATTTGGGGTGAGAGGGATACGGTGCCCTCCATCTTGTTTGTGGCCCTGACAGGCAAAGGGCACGAATTGTACTGTTTATTGCTGCCATACCATGAACATTATGGGGAGGGGATATGTTTTGGGAAATTTGGAACCATCATATGGATAGAATCAGCTTCACCTGAAGATCTTTTTCATAGGGGCCATTGATCACCAGCTCTGAAAACAGATATTGGACATATGCATAGTCACATGGAAGATGAATGACCCTGTCTGTGTCAATCAATGGCCCCTACAAAAGGAATGACTGCAAAATCTACGACAAACTCATAGAAGGACAATTGTCCTTGGGTCGTATTTAGCCACCTTCTAGCCCTTGGAACACTCCTGTATTCTGTATACCCAAGAGAAGTGGTGAGTGGTGATTAGAGCATGATCTGCGAGCACTAAACACAGTCATTGAGCTGATGGGTGCTTTACAGCCTGGACTTCCATCACCTGCAATGATTCCTCTTGATTGGCCCCTAGTAGTCATGGATCTGAAAGAGTGTTTCTTTACCATACCTTTGCACCTTGATGATGCACCCTGTTTTGCTTTTTCAGTATCCACCTTGAATCATGTGGAACAAATGAAAATACTTCATTGGAGAGTGTTGCCACAAGGCATGTGCAATAGCCCAGCCATATGCCAGAGAGTGGTCAATCTTTCCTTGCAACCTGTCCACCACCAATTTCTTACAGCAATTATATATCACTATATGGATGATATTTTGCTTGCAGCTAAAGACCATCCTGTTTTGTTTCCCATGCAGGGGGCTGTTATTCAGGCAGTTCAAGCAGCAGGACTGTTCGTTGTACCTGATAAGGTACAGCATCAGTCCCTATGGCATTATTTAGGGTGGAAAATTACTCAGCAGACCATCTGCCCTCAGCCACTAAAGCTTTGTGTTAAAGACACCTTGACTTTAAAATGACTCACAAAAATTACTAGGTTCCTTGAACCAATTATGTCCTAGTCTAGGCTTATCTACAGAACTCTTGCACTCCTTGATTGAACTGCTCAAAAGAGACCCCCATCTGGATTCTTATTGACAATTAACCCCAAAGGCTAAGAATGCCCTCGCGCATTGTGCTCAAGCCCTGGAAAACCAGCAGGGCTGGAGATGGGATCCTGATACACCTGTTTGTCTTGCCATAGTCACTAGTAAATTTCAGCACTTTGCTGTTTTATTTCACTTGATTGTTAATGACAAAGAACCTTTGCATGTGTCAGAATGGTTGTTTCAAAAGCAATGAAAACAGTGTGGACTATCATTGAGATGTTTGGGCAGCTATCGTAAAAGGCAAGGAGCGACTGCAAACCCTCAATGGCCGGGACCCATATGTTATCTATGTACCTGCGAGTAAAGAAAATTTGTCATGGCTGTTGTCAGAGGATACTAACTTCCAAATTTCACTTTCCGACTCTTCTGGGCAATTGTCTATCCACTACCATTCACAATTGCATGTGGATGGAGGTGGGTAGCCTCCCCTTATATGCAAAATGCCACTGCAGCGTGACGCCCGTGGATGGTGTGACTGTTTTTATGGATGCATCCAGCAGAACCTGCAAGGCTGTGGTAGTTTGGCTTATGGGTGACTCTGCCCAATGGTGTAAAAAGGTGTTGACATTGGAGAATACCTCAGTGCAAATTTTGGAGTTAGCCACTATTTGATATGCTTTTCAATTGTTTCCACAGGAACCACCTAATCTTGGAACTGATCCTGCATCCTAATATGATTTTTCGCTTGGAATCATCCTATTTACAATATGTCAATAATCCCCTTATATTTACAGAGTCGCAGACATTGTGGATTTTGATTAACAGTCGACAGCATGACTTTTACATGCTACATGTTTGCTCTCACACAGGTTTGCCTGGCCCTATCACAGAAGGTAATAATTACGCAAATACCACCATTTTGTCAGGTGTTATACCAAATGCTTTTGCTCAGACCAAACTGTCTCATGACTTTTTTCACCAAAATGCTCGCTCTTTACACAAACAATTTCAATTAACTTCCTCACAAGCTCATGACATTTTGCTATCTTGTCCCTCTTGTCATGGAGTTGGTCCTCCTCCCTTGGCAGAAGGCATTAATCCTTGAGGCTTGACTGCCAATTTTATTTGGCAATATGATGTCACTCATATTCCAGAATTGAGTCATTTGAAATACGTTCCTGTATCTGTTGACAAGTACTCTCATTTTTTAATGGTAACCACCCACACAAGAGAAGGCCCATGATGTCACTCGGCACTGGCTCACGTGCCTTCCACTTTAGGCCTTCACAACACTATTAAAATGGACAATGGGCTTGCCTATACCTCTGAACGAATTTGCCATTTCCTACAACAATGGTGTGTCTCCCACAACACAGGTATTCCCCACTCTTCCACTGGGCAAGCTATTGCTGAATGTGCCACAGAATGCTGTAAACCATGCTTGACAAACAAAAGAAGGGGGAGTCAGGGAGGCCACATGACAGATTAGAAAACGCCTTTTATGTTCTCAGTTTTTTAAGTCAAGATGAGGTTGGCCAAACAGCATGTGAAAGACAATATTCTTTTGATATGAAGGCTTGTCCCAGACCTCCAGTGATGGTAAATGACCTGTTAGGGCACTGGACACTGGGCATTGGACAGGACCTTTAGATTTATCAACATGGGGCAGGAGTTATGCTTGTGTCTCCACAGGTGACCACATGAAATGGGTTCCCTCATGGTACATGCGACCATTTGTTGTATCATCTTGATTGGTGAAGGCACTGTGAATATCTTACCCCCTAAGATGGGTGGAGCAAATATATGGATCACTGTCACTAGTGCTACACATACTGATACTCTGTGCACTTCTATGCCAACTCCCAGAGATCCCTTTTGCACACATTTGATAGGCATACCCATTGACATGGAGCATTTGGGTAAGCTGCACAATGGAAGCGTGCAACAAGACTGCACAGCACCAGGTACATTGCAGCCCAAGTTGCACCTGGCAAAAAAATGCAGGAAGGGATGAGAGGTGGTAAAATGATCTAACAAATGTGAACCATTTCCCAGCTTTACCCTTGCAATCACAGGACTTAGATAAGCTAGGAACTTCACATGCTTCGCTATGCTTCTACCTTAATCATACGTCTGGAATTTACATAAATAGTGCTGGTATTGATGTCTGCCCTAAAAGCATTTCTAGTAATGCTTCTTTGTGGTCCAATCAGACTTTGAAATGTCAACTACCACCTGGCACTGATGCTACTCCTCTCCCTTCAGGCTTCTTCGTAATATGTGGAGAGGGTGCCTGGAAAAGCATACCAGGCAGAGCTGTCGGTGGACCATTTGCCATTGGTCAACTAACTTTGTTTCACCCAAATCAAACTGCTCTAATTATTACGGCACAGCACTGGGCTAAGCATAGCACACATGTTTTTAAAAAAGGATGTGATTCAGAGGTAACCTTTCTGAGTACAGCTGAGAGCAATTTTGGCAGCATGATACTGGCAGTAGGTACTGCTCACACTTTGGCTTCTTTACATAAAATTGGCTGCTGGCTTGCAAAGGAACCTAATGCTACTAGTGCTGCTCTTTCAGCACTGCTAATTGACATTGACTCAGTATGACATGCAACACTACAAAATAGGGTAGCCATTGACTTTTTGTTGTTGGCCCAAGGCCATGAATATGAAGAATTCCATGGTATTTGTTGCATGAATCTGAGTGATCATTCAGAGTCCATTCATAAAAGCATCAGTAATCATAAACAGCTAACCAAACAACTGTGACAACATGATGAAGGTGATTTGTGGGGGTTATTCTCTTGGCTAGACGACCTTGGCTTTGGGGTATGGTTTAAATGCTAATGTGTATGGCATAGTTATTTTTGGTGGGTTTTTATTGATTGTGATATGTATCCCATGTATCTTGTGTGCAACACATGATTAATAATAGCCTTACTAAGATAATAGCTTTAGAGGTGCAGACTCATTTAGCATTAGAATACATGAACATAGAAGGGGGAAATGTGGGAAACAAGAAAAGACTTACAGAATACGTAAAGGACCTTTGTTCACTTCTGTTCACTGATGATTCACGAAAAGCACTTTGGGAAATGTACAGCTGACATGAAGACAAGAGCAAGTTACACTAGCTCCACGTGGACAACACCTAATCAAAGTGCTAATTGGCTAAAGGAGCACATGGACAGCACCACAGGAGATATGGCACGCAGCCAATGTGTGTTTAGTTAACAAGAATGCTAACAAGAATATTTTTAGATAGTTTATTTTTAGCACAGTATAAAAACCTTACATAGCTGTACAGTATAAAAGGCCTTGCATGGGTGTAGTAAACGATTCTCTTTGCTGGAAATGAGAGTTCGTGTCATCATTGCTACAGCAAAGTGCTGGATGCCCCTACTCTCCGGCTGCACCAAAACTCCTTCTTGACTACATCACAAAAGCAACTGGACCACGTGGTGAAATTTGCGGCACCATTGCCTAGAGGAGATGGAATAAGGGGTAGAGTGCAGTGCCAGGACACCTTTGGTGATCCTAGTCCCAATATTGTTGCTGTTGTGCACTTCTTCTTTTAACTACTATATGTTTTTCTTGTCATTATGCTGTATTATTCTTCCTCACAGAAACATTTTGTTTATAAGAATCTCTGTAGTAGCCAAAAAGCTTCCTGGTGTAATTGGTAACTCTTAACACCTGTAAAAAGATTCAGCTGCATGTGGGGCAAGGTGGGGAATGTAGAGATGCTGACCAGAAGACCACTGTACATCGAGGAGTCAGTGATCCACATAGCAGTGAACTGTGCAAGACAGTCTGATTTGGGTGGTAATAACAAAAGAGCCCATGGATAGCTCCCACTCGGTAGTGGCAATTACACCTTTATACTTCTAGCTCTAATAAACAGTATTTAATTGTTACTTTATAGAGTCTGCGTGTCCTTCTTACTGTGGTCCTAATAGATCAGCAACTCCTGGTGTAAAACAGTTCCACAAAATTCCACTTTTTCAGTAGATGATTTCATGAATTAACATTCATCCTGGAAGTCTTCACTTAAAAAGTTAGGATCTGTTGCCCCTACTTATGGTCTCTGTAACTGTTTTGGGTACCAGCTACTTTGTTTCACTGAAGATGGGAATAACGCCATCTCCTGTCTTGACAAAGAATACAAAGCTGATTGGTTGTCAACAGTTCTTTCTCAGCTGCCTTTGCATCTGTTTTTGAACAGCCTTCTTGTAGTGTATACGAAGGAATTGTTTCACATTAGTATCATGAGAGAGCATCCCAGGACAGCTGTCCAATTGTACTGCATTTATGTGCCAAGGGTTTGGTAGCGTGTGGTGGGGGGTACCGCAGGGGTGGCTTCTGTGAGAAGATGCCAGAAGCTTCTGCCTTGTTGGACAGAGCCAGTTCTTGCTGGCTCCAAGCTGAACACACCACTTGCCAAGGCTGAGCTCATCAGCGATGCTGGTAGCACCTTTTATGAGAGAAAGTATTTAATAAAGGGTAAAAAATAATGGAAGAGAGGACTGAGAAAATGTGAGAGAAATAGCTATACACAGACACTAAAGTGGCAACATTCAGTGAATGAGAGGGAAGACGTCCTTCAGGCATTATTCCAGAGATTCCCCTCTTCCTGAAGGATACACCACTTGAAAGGGACCTGCACAGCAGTAGCTCATGAAGGACTGCAGCCCATGGGGAAGAACCAGGTTGGAGAAGTTAGTGAAGGACTGTCTTCTGTGGGTGAGATCCCATGCTGGATCTGGGCTAGAGTGTGAGCAGGAAGGAACATCAGAGACGAAGTGTTGTGAACTAAACACAGCCCTCATTTTCCCGAACCCCTGCACAGCTCATGAGGAGGAGGTAGAGGAGTTGGGAGCCTAGAAAGAAGGGAGGGAAGAGGAGAAAGGTGTTTTTAGGTTTGTTCATATTTTGCAGTGCCCCGCTTTATTTTATTGGCAATAAATTAAATTAATTTCCCCAAACTGAGTCTGTTTTTCCCATAACTGTAACCAGTAAGTGATCTCCCTTTTTCTATCTCAACTCATGAGTTTTCCTTTTTTGTTTTTTCCTCTCCCTGTCCCATTGAGCAGTTGAAGTGATAGAGTAGCTTGGTGGGCACCTGATGTCCTGGCAAGGACAACCCACCACACCTGTCCTGGTGTCAGGCTGGTTTTTGGCCTCTTCCCGGAGAAGCAGTGCCCTCCTGGGATGCTGCAGTTGACACCCTGTGCATCATAGAGTCCTCAACTGACTGAAGAGTAATAATTGATAACAACACTCTCCTGTCACAAATGGGTCTTAAGCAGGCAGAGGAGACTAATTTGTTTCCCTCCCTTTCAAACTGTAGCAGGGAAGAAGCCTAAATGAAGCCCCTTTCAAATATGTGGAGACAGGAAATGGTGTGTCTAGCAAGAAAAGAGGTGTATTCAGCCATATCTTCATAGATTTTTACAACTAATATTTCATTCTGAATATAAAATAGATATTTCCAAAGGTAATAGATTGCTGGCAGTTTTCTATGCACGGCCCTTCATGTTAAGTGCTGAAGTCAAATGAGTTACACCATTAAAAACTGAACTGGACCTCAGCAGTCCACAATCTCTGGCCTTCTCTGACCAGAGATCCCCAAAAGCCTGTCTCAGTGATTTCCATGCATGCTGCTCTCCTGACTGGGGAGCTACAGCCTCAAAAGCTCCTTATTGCTCAAGGGTAGAGGGCACTGAGGTGCAGGCCGTGAACAGCAGTGTTTTTTGGGATCTGAAGGGCTGACAACTAGCAATAACCCCAGGGAGAAACTGCAACACTGATGATCCTGAGAGAGGAGACAATGACAAAAGAGAAGGTAAGGATTTTCTGGAGATGTGGAACAAGGGCAGAGCACTATATGAGCTAAATGAAAGCAATCTTTCACCCACATTGTGCTAACAAACTTGCAAGCATGAGAGGTTTGAGAGAGAAAATGGAAGAGTTAAACAGTAAAAGCACATTGCAGCTCTGAAATAAGGTAGGGAATAACATTGTGTTAGATGTTGTCACAGTCATTCAGAAGACTGCTTCTGATTCTGAAACCTCTTCCAGAAGGTATTCAGCTGGAAACTGACTCCCTGATTCTGTCATGTCTGAAGGAAAAAGACCAAAAAGTACCTGAAAGGCAGTATTTGATCCTCTTCCATCCTCAGTCTTTCCACAGGTAAAAGATACTGTCCTGGTTTGAAGGACAGGTGTTTGCAAAGGAAGGCAGGGGACCTCCCTTGGAATGGAAAAAATGTAAACCCTTTCCCTCCGAAGTATCGTAATTCTGAAATTAAGGGGCTCACAGGCAAAGATACGGGGAATGGAATAACAGTTCTTTACTGGTATTTATAATAAAACAAACAAACAACAGCTACTATGGCATTAACAACAAAACAGAAGCAGGAACCCAGTGAGAGCCTGNGTGAAACCCAGAGCAGCTCCGGAGCAGCGGCGGGGACAGGGCAGCGGCAGCCCAGCCTCCAGCAGAGCAGGGAGAGGCAAACTCAGGGATCCCGGGCACCCACACAGATGGTGACAGGTCCTGGTTCCGGACAGAGACTCCTTCCACAGCAGAAGAAACAGCTCTCCCTGTGAGGTCCAGCAGCAGCTCCTCCAAACGTTCTCCCTGGCAGCCCAGAGCGAGAGTCCCGTCCCCTCCTCCAGCCAAACCCTTTGCCCGCCCCAAACTCCAAGGTACCCCCACCCTGCTGAGAGAAGAAGCCTCTCCCAGCTTCACAATACCTGCTTCCCTCAGTTCAATCACTTCTTTTGTTCCCCTTAAGTACCCAGCCATTATGGTCTCTTAGTTACTGATGGGCAAAAAATTCCACAGGTGAAGAGAAACAAAAGGGAGGAACACCCAAACCCCAACAGATACAGAGTCTAGGAAGGGACAAAATCCACGTGTGGCAAATAATTTTTCTTTTTTGGCGCTTAATGAAAAAAGGAAAAAATATTGTTTAAAATAGCTGGCTGAGGGAATATACTTCCATAGGATGAGCAATTCCACTTAATAGTCACTGGTCTATGTCTCCACTAGCCCAGGTCCCAGTAAACAAGTTATTCCTCTGTTAAAAGCAGTCCTGTCTTAAGTTAGCTCAGGGAAGGAGCTAGAACACAGGAGCAGAGCCAAGAAATGGCTGTGAAATTTTTATTTCTGTCTTTCTGCCCTTCCAGGACTCTCTCACAACCCTGATTTCCTCAGGGAAATGTTTTGGCAGAGGGAACACTCGCAGAGTCTGGGAAATGAACTGTGTGAGCTGTAGCCAGGAGTTCCTCCATGAGCCTTGCCTTGTTTTATCTTTCCCACTGTCCCTGCCCCTGGGATGGGCTCAGGGTGGTGTTGATTGATTTGCAGGTCCAACTAGTTCACACACTCACGGCATTGTCCGTCTGGACAGCAAAGTTGTTACTAGCATCATCAGTTATCTCTTCTATCGTTGTGAAAAACACACTAAAACAATCTGGCAAGCATTTGGAATATGCCAAATTATTTCAAAGATTTTCAAAAGCACTCATAGGGAATCTGGGCCGATGTTATCCCCATACCCCATCACCTTTAACTGATCATTCCCACGGTGGGTATCTGCTGCTTAAATGCAAATGTCTAGTGCTGAGTTATGGAAGTTGCTGGAGACATTCAAGTTATTAAACATTGGTAGAACATTAGGAATTAAGTCTCAGTGTAGTACAAAATGGCTTGTTTTTTTCACTGAGATTTTAAATTTCAACTGGTACTTTTAAACATCTGTGTCTTAGTCCAATTTAGCTCATAATTCCATTGCATACTTTGTAAGAAGCATCCATATAATAGACTTAATTTATTACTAGCCTTAATTGTTGGCAGAGACAATATAATTCTGTTATGATGCGTCACAGAAACACTGCAAATATAACACATACATAAATTACTTCTTACTGATGTAAAATCCCTTTCCAGTTAAGCACAACTGTGCTGTGAGAATACAGAATGGCACATATTTTCCTGGGAGCAAATAGCAAAACTGCATAGGGTCAAAATCTGCAAGGTAGTACTAATTCTCCTATAGATCTTGGAAATTTTCAATGCTCAGAACCAAAGAAAAGGGCATTTAGTTAAATTTACTTCCTGGTCTGCAACTACTTATACTTTCATTTAATTTGAGCTAGGAATAGAGAAAGAAAATGCTCTATCACTGCATCACCTGCATAAGCTATTCTATTTGTTGATCCCTCCCTCAGGAAGACACAAGAGAACACTATTCTCATCACCTCCATCAGCCACAGAAGAACTCAGCTGTGTAAGCCAAAATTAGACATATCAAAGCACCTTTGATCACTTCATTGCTGTCAGGTTCTCTCCAAAGCCCGCACTGTCTTCTTTAATGGATTGTATTACTTTGAAATGTCATATTTAATGTGTGTTCATTCCTTCAGATCCCTGATACTGTCTGAGGTGCTGACTGCACAGCACCACACAGAGAGCCTTGCAGGTGGGACTATTAATTTCTGTGTGTTCCTCTTTCTTAACAGCATGTGATTTAATTGCAGAATTGGTAAAGCAAGGGCATCGCAAGAATTTATCTCCATTTTCCTGTGTGTGCACAACCACAAAGTCATCCTGCAGTGTAGGTTTGAATGAGTTATGGGACCATAAAAAAGTACTTCAATTCACAAAGCTATCAGTTCTTTGTCATGAAACAAAAACACCTGCCAGAAGAGTTTTATTCTTACTTGATAATCACAGCACAACTAGGCATGGGACAAAGCCATCATTTAAAATGATATTGTTATGCAGCAGACATGCTCTGAGAAACCATAGTCTAAATTTAGTTACTAATTAGAAAAACACATTTTACAGATGTCATTAATTAGCCAACAATCTGAGAACTGTCTCTTTCAAAAGTGAAATTTAATATTCATTAGTAAATTACCCACAGCAGGATTTGACTTCTCTTGTCCAGTAGCTCCAGCAGTGGGTCATTACTTTTGTAGGTAACTTCTTGTTTTCCACTGATAAAATTAATTCTAAGCTACTTTTAACTAATACTGAAATTTTGCCCTTGAGAAGAAACTGCAGAAATACATAGCAAGCTAGCATTCTTACATCACTTTCCAGAGTTTTATGAAATTCCTCTTCTGTCTTTCAGGCTGTTAGGACATAATCAGATCATACTTTTTTCCAATAACATGTGATTCAGAAACTTCATTTTTCATAGAAAAGAGCTAAAATGCTGAGGAATTTCTGTGGTTCCAGGAGTCAGGTCCCTGAAAAATCATATGTAGCATTAGTAAAGTACCAAATTTGACAAATAGAAATGATCAAGTAAGTTGGAATAAAATTGCAATATGGGGAACAGGATGAAAGTTGCCAGTGGTGGAAACATAGCTTTCTCTGTCACATGAAAAATCTTGAACTTTCAAAGAAAAGAATGCCTCAAATATTTCAACCAGGAGAAAAAACTGTTGTTAAGTGTTACAGTGATGATTTATGTGAACTGTGGTTCAGTGGCCATATGCTCTCCAATTTTTTATTCTTTGTACTGGGTCATATTTCTCAGAGTGTCTCATTTTGGGGAGGAAAATGGCTCAAAAAACTTATGAGGAATTGTTTGGCCACAGGCACATTTCAGAAAATGTAAAATGTACCTAGGTAGCCTGGAAATGGAAAACTGTAAGGACATGGGGCATCTGTTCTGCAGCATAACTGAGACACACTACTTATACATACCCTGAAGCAATGGATACTTTCCCAATGCTTCATTCCAAGCCTTCATTCTTAAGGTTTCACTTTTCCAAAGGAAAAATATACTATGTGTGGGAAAGCCTCAGGAAATTAAGAAAAGTTAGTCTAATTATGAGTTTGGACAGAATTATTTTAGCTAGCCTTGGAAAACCTGAATGCTACCCATCAACAAAATCCATGTTTCATTCATTGGTTTTTGTTTTGTTTCTCTTTTGCTCGTTTGATTTTTTTTGTTTGTTTTGTTTTTGGTTTGGATTTTAGTTTTTCTTTCCAGCGTTAGACAAATTTCAAACCATTTCCAAGTACATTGTTGGATATATTTTAGAAGGAACTCTCCAAAACTACAACATGGCAAACACTAAACGAAGGTTTAAGATCTGTTTTGAGAGTCACAGCAATGAGAAATATTTGTAGACCAGGGCAAGCATATTTCTTAGTGAAATGAAAATGCAAGGATTTAGTTATTACTGATTCTTAAAAATTGCGGAGACTTTGACTGGCATTGGTTTCCTAAGACACTTAGACTGAGCTGGTTGTGGAAATTTCTCTTGTAGTTAATGAAGACAGAAAGGTACCTCAAGAAGGAGATGCATCATACCTTATCTCTTCTAGGTGCCTGGGCCATTCAGGGCCTTTCACTAAGGAGGCAATTGGGATACAGTGAACATGTTTTCTCACTGTTTGTTTAGGAAACACTTCTGGATTTCCTTCACTCAAAAGAATTCAATGCTAATGTTTTTGCTCATAGGAAATAATGCATTTCTCCATTGTCTGATAATCACAGCTCTCTCATGGGACATTGTGTACAAGTAATTTCTGAACATGTTATCTGTCATAGCCATGTCTGTTTATTCAAATTTTCTTTCTTGGGTATCCAACTTAGGTTTTTACCTCATTTATATACACACAGCTATAATTTAAGTAAACATTGAAACATGTACATGCATTTTCTAATTTAGGAGCCACCTATAAAAAAGAGCTTTCTCTATCTGGCTTAATTTTTGCTGTTTAAAGATAAAATTAGGCTGGTGAAAATCTTCCTATTTGTTAGTCTTGGGATCCCCTAAAATGTGTTTGCTGAAGGGACTTAAACTTGAGGCATGTAGCTTCACCACAGTGGTTCACACAGATCCTTCAGTACTGTTTCTGTACCCTGACTTAGAAACACACCTTAGCAAGTATCATGTGTTTGGAAAATACACTTTCTTTCAGTATTTTCATACATGGACAGTCACCTCAGTGAATATTCTGGCTTCTAAAGCCACTTACTAGTACACATTCTGAAAGCAAATCCGAACTCAATTAAAGAGGATTATCCCTCTCTGTCCCATGAGGTGGCTTTCCTGCTTGCATCTCTCTTGCAGCTTTCAGTTTCTGAGATTCATGGCTGTTACCCTGGGACCCAAAGTCATATATATGTGTTGTGTTCAAGAAATTCAGTAAGAGAACAGAGAATGGATTGTCTGCTAACATAGCACAGCTGTGAGTGGCAAGTGGCATATGGCTGTTCATATCCAAATTTGGCTATTGTGCAGCAGACAAAATAAAACTTCAAATCAAAAGAAAATGAAAAATGTTGCTTTTGCCACTTCCTTTTACCTAAAAGTATTTATGCAGTTGAAATATTTTAGGATCTGACAAGAAAATAAGAAGAAATAATTTGCACACTTTTACAGAGTATAATTTAATGATGTTCTGAGTTCTTGTGTTACTTCAACAGGCCTGGGAGGCATTGAGGAATTTCAGGAGATTCTGTNTGGCTTGTAAGTTTTGTTAGATGAGAATTTTGTACATAGTTTTTTCTCAGAAATCTTTGCCAGCAGATTTCTAGCTGATCTGACTAGCTTTCTAGTCAGAATGCAGAAGAAAATGCAATAAAAATGCCTCCAGTCCCAAGAGAAAAAAGCGTTTCTTGTCATTCTTATTTATCAGATTATGCACTTATTTATCAAAATCAGATAGAAGTACTCATTATTCAGAATAAGACATCTAAAACGCTGTGTATAGTTAAATAAAATCAGCTTTTTCCTAGTGGATTGTATCAGACAAGTAGCTGTCCTAGTTCAGAATTAGCTTGGATTGCTGATACCACCATGGCACGTGGCACCAGCCCAGAGCTTATGTCCTGTGTTTGGGAGCAACAGCCTAATGCTGTCTGTTGTGGCAGTGGGGAGATTATCACCAGAAGAGGATCCCAAAAAGGTTAGCAGTTCTTGGGGAAGGTTGGTGTAAAATGTTTCTAGATTTAATTTTTCCAACTAAAATAAAAAGTTAAAACAATCATCCACTTGTCTGGATCTTCAGTTCTGCCTTCCTTGGGAGAGCAGTGAGCTGCTTTTATATTGGGACTAGCAACAGCCTGGTGGGACCCAGAGTCTCCTCAAATAGCTCTATTGGGTCTTCACAGGGATCTCCAAAGTTATTTATGTCTTCATCCTAGTGGCGCTATGGAGAAGCTCCACTTTTTCCCTTTCCCTCACGTCACTCCCTGTATGTGTCCTTCCAGCTTTGCTATACTTCTTTTTCTGGTAGAGTGTCTGTTACTGTCTTCTGACCCTGTACTAAGTTCTTTCAACTAGAAAGGGATCAGAAAACTCTTTGGGTGATGTTTGGGGGTTATTCTTCCTCAAATTAGTTTTTTAATATATCAGTGCCCTGAGCTCGCTCAGCATGCAGTCAGAGGAGCACTAGGGACAATAAAAGGAAAGGAGCAGGTTAAGCAGTCATGGTGAGGGCAAAAAGGAAGAAAGGAGAGGAGAGATGAATGAACTGGACTCCTCTGAGTGTCAAGCAGCCATCAAGTCAATTCAGCTCAGCTCAGCTGTATAATCAGCCTAACTCCATCCTTTATTAATAGAGTAAAGCTACCTTATCAGTAGCACTATTTCAACCCCAATTGCAAACTTTGTTTAGTTATTTAAGTGGAGTGATTTTCATGTTCAAGAGCCTGCTACTCATCAACCAGAAGTTTATTTTTACTTCCTATTGATATTTCCTATCCATATGCTGATGGTGGGACCAAGCATTTTGGTCAAGCATGCTGGATACTGCAACACTTTATGAGGAAAGCCATCCCAAAAGAACTGAACAGTTAGGATGTTGCACCTGAAATCTTCCTCTATTTTGTACCCTATTTCATCTAGTAGGGAATCTTTCCTGTACCTTTGGAAGCCATGTTAAAAAGCCAGGCTGGTCTGAGACAATAGGGAGAGTCTGGTCATTCTTGGGATCCTTCCAATATAAACTGAACAACTGACTGGGTGTCATGGATTGCTGTGTAACATAGCAAAACTCTCTGCTTTAAAGGGAGCCAGTTCTGACAGGCCTGTCCAGAGGTGTATTCAGAAAGAACAGGCAGAAGGTGAGCAATTGTAAAAAGATGGGGTTCCTAGGAGGAAAGCTGAACAGGAGTGCTCCAGAAGGAATCCTTGTTCCACTGTGAGAGGAGGAAATGGGTTGAACAATTAGGCAGAGATACAGCTCTGTCTAAATTTAGTTCCAGAGATTATATAGGAGTGTCTGCTGCTGCTTTTATTCCCAGTGATTTCCCTGAAGTGGTATCAGTCTGAGCAGTGGTTATGATGTTATTCATGTCTGTATGTTCTGTATAAACTATTTAAGAGATATGGGGAAGAAATCTTTTGTACATGGCCTCTAAGGTTCTGGACAAGTTACAACTGACTGTTTTTTTCTTTGTTTAGCCCTGTTCATTAGAGAAAGAAGAACAAGATGAGAAATCTTTCCATTAAGTCACGTATATCTGTCCAAAAAAATTTCACCAAAGTTTCAGAGAATACACTCAAGGCAGATGCTCACAATGCCCTGTAATATATAGGAGAGCAGGAAACACCATGCTTTGTTTTTCAAGGAACAAAGCTGTACATCAGTTCAAATGCCATCCTGACTGTACTGGGGAAAAAAAAGCTGATAATGGCTGGACAACATGAAAGAAAACTGTGGAAGGAGCACAGAAGCAGCAGAAGCCTGGAGAATACAGAGTTGCAATGGTAGTGGCTGTATTAAAAAAAATCTGAAGGAATGGAGGAGAGAATGAGCTTTAAATTGAGCTGGATACAGACTATAAGGAAATGAGGAAGCAGATCAATAGTCACAGCCAACTTGCTCTAGCATAAGCAGCAGTCCTACTGTAAACAGGGCTTTGAACCAAGTGGCTTCCAGATGTCCCTTTTAATCGACATTTCTGAGAGCTTTTGAATTCTTGTAGTGTCAGGTAAGGACATGCTGCCATTGCCTGACTTTTCTGCACCGAAAAATACTACTACACTGCACATGTTTTCAAAGATATCTCCTGATGGCCTTAGTGCAGGAATCCTTCTCCTCACCCAGAAGGGCAGCCCACAGAGGAGCAGCTGGCATGAGGCACATGAAGGTGGGTAGGGATGTGAGACAGGCTGGGCAGGCTGTAGGGAACAGACTGTTGGTCAGCTTTATAATGAGGTATGGAATTGGTCATTTCTTGGAAAATGAGTAGAGAATACTGGTAATTATTATGGGGTGGAGACCATATGGTGCGCTACAGGTGCACCTGCCAGGTCAATCGTAAAAGAAAAGGTTTCCAGATCAGGTACTAGTGCTGATAGGGGTTAGTGTAAACTGGCATGATCTTCTCAGAGAGGCTGAAGCCTGGGCAGCTGGGGAAAGCTCAGCTCTAGCCTTTAGGTTTTCCAGATGAGGGATGGTGCACATCTCAGAGGTCACTTGAAGACAGTAGTTGTCTGTTAAAGCCACAGCAGCATCATCTTCCTGAATTCCAGAATAGCCATACCTGTGTTTCTCTGTTTTACCTCTGGCTCAGGACAGGACTTGTGGACTTCACTCAAGTCCTATCCAATCTCCTGCTGTTCAGTAGAGCTCAGCGCCCCTCCCTAAGGCACAGAGCTTTCACCTCCTGCTCCTGAGAGCAGCGGAGAAGCACCCTCAGTCCCCTTTCTTGTTCTCAAGAGCAGGGAAATTTGACAGAAGTGAAAAAACATCTGGCAGAAAGGAATGAACAAGAAGTGAAGCCTGCCCAGGGCTGGTTTTCTTCATTTTAATTCATGCATGCAGCTGTGAACAATTACCATCACACCCACATGCCAGAGCACACATAATCGTGCCTTGTAGGCACAGCCCACAGCAGCCACAGGGTGCTTTCAGCTTCTGTGGCAAAAAACCATCCCAGTTACTATCAAATCCACTAGACCTGCTGTGGTGGGCATTCAGTCTCCTTCCCAACACACTCCCTGATAACCCAAATCAATTATTTATGCATTATTTTGGTATCGCAGCATTTCAGGCAGCAAAGAAGGCAAAGGATAATGAATAGAAAAATGCAAATACAATGTCTCCTGTAGAAATCTATGTTTTCTGCACAGGTTTTATACTGCCCCTCAGCCTAGGACCTGGGGGCTATATCAAAACTAGCAGCTGCAGTGACCTAACTGCTTACCTGTGTCTGTAATTAATTCAGATGAGCCTCCCTTGATATATAAGACATGCATATAAATAAACACGGTAGTTGATGACTTCATTTCTAGAACAGTGGAAGAATTTCCTAGCTCGCTGGTTTTAGTTATCTGAATTGCATCCCAATACACTTTGGGAGCAAGAACTGGGAATATGCTGTCTCCCCAAACCTGCTTTCCATGTAAAGAAAACCAAGGTACAAAGAGGTGCAAGGAGCAGCATGACCCAGGGGTATGGCACAACATATTCACTAGGTAGCCTCTACACAGCCTGATAAGTAGGTCATTTGTTACAGACACCTAATTTGGGCATTATAACTTCTTTTCAAATTGACTGAAAGGGCCATCATGGCCTTACAACAAGTTCTCCAAGCTGCTCATTGCTCTTGCCACAGTTACTTTCAGAAGCCACTAAAATAAGCATTTAAGGATGGTGTCCTGAAAATAGCCCTGGACATCTGTAATGTCCCAAATGCAGGTCTCATCTTCCAAAGTTTCAAAAGTAGGTTTCACCTTTTTAAAGAGAAGTGGTTTTGCACATTTTTATGCAAAGAAAATTTAGGGAGAAGCTGGAGTGCTTTTCAGGAGATGGTAGACCTAGGTTCAGTTTTTGTTTGAGCAGAATCAAATCCACAATTTCTGTCGTAGTACCAGTATGATTTATTTTACCAGGTTTCTATCTTAGCTTAGTGGCAGCATTCCCTAAATATCTCCTTGGGACTGAGTAACTGTGACAAGAGATATTTGTGAATCACTAAGCCAGGTTAAGAGACAAAGGGTGCAAGAATCACCCTGTAGTTTGGGTTCTTGGATGAAAAGGAGGGTTTCTGCTTATGTCCTTCCTGCTGTTCCTTGACTTTATTCTAGAAACTTGCCTAATATAAAATAAATTTGAATATCTAAGCAAGGGCTTCTGTGGACCATATTACAGAAAATAAAGCTGCAAAAGGAAGAGACAGGATAACCTGAGGTGCCTCATGACCTCCGACTCAGGAATAGATGAGAACACACCAAACATATAGAACATGCTCAAAGACTGTATTGTGGTGGAAAACTGTACACACATCTACTGCTGTCTTAGGGAACAGATGTATGCCCAGTAAAGTGATTCTTTGACTAAGCTTGTATTCCTGGCTTATTGGCATGATGTCCCTCAGAAGAACTAATCAAAAAATCCAAGTGCTGTGGTGAGGTGAAATTCTGATAAAAAGCACAAGGTTACAGAGATTTTGTAGTGTTGAGGCACTGTTTATGAGATGGTTAGTATAGAGAGAGTGAGATGTTCTGGGACTGGCTTTGGCAAAATTATTGAGATGCCAGACACAATGTTTACGGCCTACAGTAGCACTGCTTCATCTAGATCTTGCCTAGGCAACAACTGTGTTCCCCAATTTTAGACTGGTGTCTTCCAACAGGAAAACGGGGCCAGCTTGAAACAATCATCACCAGCAGTATTAGTTGTGCAGGTGGCTGGGAGTTTTGATAATCACCCATGCTCCTGCCTAGAAAAACCAGCTGGATGGATTTGAAATCTTCTCACCTCAATGGACAAGCCCCCTCAGCAGAACTGGGGCACGATGGCAAACCCATGTGGGGAAGTACTATGAACAAAATATATCTTTTCAGTACTCCTGGCAGGCAGGAGGCCCCTGTGCTGTGTTTTCACCTGGGTTTGAACAAGATGCCTGGAATGCCAGGATCTGAAAGCAGCTTGCTGGAGTTCAAAAGAAAAAGATGGAAGTAAAGGACCTCAGAGACATCGAATGGTTAGCTTGTGTTGACACTGCCAACCATGGCAGCAGACTGGGTTTCCAATGTTAATGCCAATGTTTAATGACAATATTGCAGCCTTTAATCTGAAATAAACTGAGTTGATGTAGTTGAACAAGACAGAGGGAAAATAAAAGCACGGGGTTTGACAGCTCCCATTCTAGCCAGTGCTGGCATAAAATTCTCCTCCATCCTGTCCAGCACTCCAGCTCTTTTAAAACAATCTGTGAAGTAGTCGTGTTGCACTCAGTACATCAGCAGTGACTGAAAATGTAATCATTGGGAGTGATACACAACAGGCTGCAAAGAAGTTGTTCTATGATTTTAAAAAAGGCCACATATTTTCTGATTTAGTGTTCCCTTTATGAAAAACCTGACTTATTCCTTCTCACACAGAGAAGTTACTTGGACTTATTAAATTCTCTGGAGGAAATACTTCCATCTAAATCTGTCTACAGTCATCAGATAAATCCAGAATGTACACAAGGGAAAATTTTGTTCTTTGATCAACTTAAAATTTGACTGTGTTGACAGCAAGTTGTGTCTGATTTCATTTACATCAGTGCATAACTCAGTTTGCTTCAACTAGAGCAGCTCTGGATTCCCACCAATGTGTGTCTACAGAGAGTTTGACCTTGTTTTTCAGACTTTTGCATATAGTTGTTCTCAAATAATCTTTCTGCAAGCTACTCAAATTTATTTCCTTCATGCTGAATGATCACTCACTGCCAGACAAGTCAACTCAGCCCCTCCCAAGTGAGAAAGGTCAAAATGTTGTCCTTTTATTTCACCTCACCCATTGCCCAGAATTAAAGCCGAGATATTTTTGCTTTTTCTCAGGTCCTCCAGTCTCAAGTTGAAGCAGGATTATTTGTTTGGGGACCTCTCATATCCTTGTTTTCCTCCAACTAGTGAGTCAAAAATGCCATCTGACTTCAGAGCTCCTCATCTACTGCTCAGCAGTTCCAGAATTATGTCTGGAAAACGCTACATATGTAGTCTAATATATAGGAAATTTCCATTGACATATGAATAAACTTGGACTTACAAAACACAACCAGAGAAGTTACTGAAATGTCATCTCATATCTCTTTTTCAACAAGAGGGAGAAGAAGAATCTCACATTTTCCTGCTAAACAAGTGGATATTTGGTAAACATGTAAGAAGCGTAATTTTGAGACATTGCATGAAACAAGGCAACATCTGTTCTTATGGTTGCTTGTACACATACAGAAATAGGGGGAAAACCCACCAACAAACAAAACACAAATCCAGTAAAAAAATGCCTAACCTGATATATTTGGCTTTTATACAGGTAGTTTTATGTCTCTGACTGGATGGGGGACCTTTTTCTGTCCCTGTAAGGTTTTAATTTTCTGTCAGCAATACCTACCCTAGGTTTGGCCCAACCAGGATAAAACTGTGCTGTGATGGAAAGTACAGCCAAGGCTGTTCTCTTGCTGCTTCACAATGATGTCAAATTAGATGCTGTTCTGGACAACAGCTTCTAAATATCTTTGTGTGTGAAGTCATGTTTATCTCTGCATTGATGCTTTGACCTGTCATATCACCCTGAAATTGCCTAGGGACCAATCTACTCCTGCTAAAGCTGTCCCTCTCTCTCACTGAGCATCCTACTTCCCGGCCCTTCCTAACCTGCCTGTGGACCTGTCTCACATGGATCAGTCTGGAGTGGATACAAGGAAGACACCACTGAATCCTTAATTACACCTCTGCTTCACTAAAGAGAAGAAGGAATTTCACTAATTACTCTGCTTTAGCAATTGTTTTTGATGACATCTTATACCCTCTCTCCAGTTAACGTTGTTTCAGACCCAGCAGTGTAACCATTTTGTGCCAGCCAGCCCACATCCTTGTCAGCCTGTTGCCATTGCAGGTGAGCTTCCCCATGCTCTGGGGCAATTTCAGGGGTTTGGAGGCTGCAGCAGTGATTTTGTGGTGCACTCTGCATCCAGACATGCAATCAGTTACCTAGCTCCACAGCTGGCACTGCCTGGATGCAGATGGGAGGAACAGACAAACAAAAGTCTGATTTTGAGATCCCAGGTTGCCTTACCTACCCTGGTGATGTTTTGTCTGGGATGCTCTGACTGCCTTTGTACCAAGTTGCCTCCTGAGTAGAACATGAGGGCTGCTAAATGCCATTAATTGATCATCTCTAAATGCTTTTCCTAAAGTTCAATACTTTGTCTAAAGTTGTGGCCAGAGCTTACAAAGGCTTCCCAGAAATGAGCATTCTCATCCCGTAGCTCAGGGGCTGGAGGTTGATTGGGGCACACTTGAAGAGGAAGGCAAGAAGAAGGTAAGTAGGGCAGGGGAGTGTGCAGAGAAGTTGGATTTTCTGCTCCTGCAGTTGAGAGAATGGAGTGATGACCACACTCTATTGCTTCACCTGAAGCCATAGCCACCAGACACACCTTCCCACAGTGACCCTGAAGGAAGGGCAGCAGCCATTCCAGTTCTCCCACACTCCATCAATCATAAAGCCAGCAGCCGTCACAAGTATTTTACCTCTCTTTAGCAGGATGCTGCTTTGGGCAGGTACCTGCTTTGTCTGTTCCCAAAAGGGATCTGGCTGGGGTATGAGGCTGAATTGGGCCATGTTTTACTGCTGATGTATTTTTGATGTACTGGTGACCTGTAAAAATCCCTGCCCAAAGCTAGATGAGTAAATTCTTGTGACAGGTAAAAAAAAAAAAAAAAGTTGGTCTTTCATGGCAGCTTTATATATCCAGTGCTGGAATTCATTGGAGATTCATGGTGTAATGAACTCCCATGTGTACCAAGGCACAGAAGAGTGCAGGTGCAAATGGGGCCTCATTTCATGATCTGCCTGCTGACAAGTAGATGTTTGTAAAAGGAAATAGGTAAAAAAATAAATTATTCTGTCGCACTTCACACTGAAATCTTCTTGTTCTTTATGGACAAGCTGAAGCAATTCCATTTCAAACATCACACCCCAATCTGTGCTATAAATCAGGTGAACTCCCTCAAATCAGTGAGCCTGTGAAAGAAACCCCCCCTCCAATCACAAGCTGCTGCAGGGAGTGTGCACCAGACAACACTCCGTTTTCACCTCCCAGGAGCATCCAGGTCAAGTGTTTTGAGTAGGGGAGGTAATCATGCTGCCTAGTTTTAAGCCCTCAGTTCAGGAGCTCATATGGAAGGGTTGTTCTCCCTCAACAGGCAAAGGAGAGAGAGACAGCTTCTTTCAGCCCACAATCCAGAGTATTTTTCTTATTCAGGTGCTATAGATCATCTTCTGAAAGAGATCCTTCACTTCACTGCCTATACAGAAAACTTAGGTTGACATCTAAAACGGGCCAAATGAGTCCTAAAATATTCTGTCTTTCTACCCAGGGATCTGTGAGGAGATGAGTCCAATCTAGGCTTCTAAAATGAGCTCCTGAGTTTGGAGGCTGAGGTTTGGCAGTATGCCTAACACATCTTCACCTGGATATCCCCATTCTGAGGACCCTTTTTATCCTACTGACTACATACAGTAATAGGGGGCCAGCTATAAAGAAAGCTTGAGGAAATCTTGACAGTGATGGTGTTAATTCATCACTGCTACACCCTCACAATCATCCAAAATCAAATCCTAGAAATTCTTTTATGGTCACTCTTGTAAAGAGCACTGAACAGGAAGCCCTTTTACTCGTTCCTCACTGCAAGAATTGTCACAGGTATGTATAGTTACCAGGCTGCTTTGTAGTGTTCCTGTAAGGGCAAAGAATCCACACATTACCATTCTGCCTCCTCACAGCAATCCCTGTCTCAAGGAAAAGGCAGGATATTAATGCTTAATGCAGATGATGAAAGGCTATAAGCTGTTGATTTGCTTACAAATAGAGGACATTAAATTTTGTAAATATTTTTGTCTCTTTGTAACTGTAGTCCTTCTCTGGCTCTTCATTCTCTGTATGGGCACAAATGGAGATTAGCAAATGGAGATGATCAGTGAATCAAATGGTAAAACCCAGAGAAGGTCAAAGCAGTAGCATTTATTGCCATCATCTCTCAGAGAATATATGAGGCATTAAAATTCTGATACTGTACCATATTCTAGTCACAAAGATTTTAACGAGCACAAGTAATGGCATCAAATGAATCTCATCTAATGACATGAGCAATAAAGAGAACAAGAAAAGGTGCACACCACAACCTCCTTGAGTATGATCCTAAATAGGCAGTTTACAATCCACCTCAGAAAGCGGGGGCTGTGGCAACATATTAAAGAATGCACAACACAGCCAAGCTGATTAGTCATTACTTACTGCACAACAACTACTGTTGATTGCTACTACTAGATGTCTGATGTGTTGCCATCCCAGGCTACACCTTTTTTTTCCCCACAACAGGCATGAAATTTCTGTTGGCAGATAGTGAAAGCTGCTGCAAATAATAAAAGGGA
Source organism: Chaetops frenatus (assembly GCA_013400775.1). NCBI lineage: Eukaryota > Metazoa > Chordata > Aves > Passeriformes > Picathartidae > Chaetops > Chaetops frenatus. The sequence continues at coordinate 163,645 of VZTR01022390.1, read as the reverse complement.
AGCTCAGTATAAATCTCCACTGTGTATCCACAATTACTTCAGATCAGAGTAAACAATGCAGCTGGCAAGACTCATATCTATCAATTCTTCTTAAATATCATGATTTTGTATGATACGTGCTTGCAGCTCAGAAATGTGGTTGATCTAGGCATCCTCTGTTTGCAGGCATCCAATCAAAGATGGTATAAACACTTTTAATTTTATAGAATATGGAGGATGCAGAGCAGAGTAATTCTATGCAGGATTGACTGGCAGAAGATTGGAATTCCTCCCCAAATTCCTTTCTCAAAAACTTCTAGAAGATGTGACAGAGCTTAGTAAAGCAAAGACTGAGTTGCAGATTTAATTGCCTGGTTCTGGCAGAGGCAGGAATAATTGCAAAAGACTGTAAGAATGTATTAAAGATTCCATCTCCTCACTAAAGATGAACCAAGTTGTATTTTCATCAGCAGCAATAATCAAAGTGTAGTTTAGTTTACTACAAGCCTGTCCTGACTTTGTTGGGATAATATTTGCCTTCCTGAACACATAACTGCTTGCAGAAACTACATGAATGCAACCAAGGGTTTGCAAATCTTAATTTTCTCCTCTTAAAAATCAGACTGAACTGTCACTTACAGCCCTAGATTATTGTGTTTAAAACTGCACTGCACTAAAAATTAGCCTTAGCTGGAAAGCTTTCAAATAGTGTTATTAGCTCTTCTGTCTGTCATGCTGGCACTAGGGCCAGCTGCAGGCAAAAAAGGGCAGTAAGCTGCAGTTTGTACCTGTTTGAGGTGCCTTTTTGTGGCATTCAGGTTTCAGAGCAGCACAGCAGCCACCACACAGTGCTTCAATTGGGGAATGTGACCTCTTCAGTGCTTACACTGTGGCAGCACAGTTGGGTGTTATTCAGTATGATCATCCCAATATGCTCTGCCTTGGCCACCTTCTCTGCTAAACAAGAAATACTCTGACCAAACCTGGTGTGTCAGAACTTTCTTCGGTCTACAGTTTGTCCCAACACACCACAGCAGGTTATTGGAGCTGTGTACACACAAGGTATGGTGATTATCTATGGTATTTAGTATTAACATCTCTGCCTATATATTTGCATAATTTGTTATCATTTTCTCTCCAACCTGAGTAACTCTCAGCTTTATGTTTTCTACTCAAATTGTGTTTGTTGTATTAAGCTATATATTGCTCCAAGGTGAATATTGACTTATTTCTTATCATTACTGACTTTTTTAAGTGAAGATGTGACAGGCAAGCTCATTTATTTCACTTTCTGGGGTCAATCTCTTATGTTCTCAGTTGTGCCATTAAGACATTCTGCCACGTAGAAGCTCTTGAGTTATGGCTCTACCTTCAGTACTGGAATCTACTCCATACCCTTGGCTTGTACTTCTAAGAAATTTAAGGCCATGTGTTATGAAGATTCAGCCAGTGAGGACCAAGCCTCTGAACTTTGGGGTTTAATGCATGAGCTCTTATTACTTGCAAAACTCAAATAGGTTGGTCAAAACTGAACCAAATTTATCTTTCTTTGGCCAAAGAAATACCATACATATGTGTGAATCAAGGAGAAAAGATGCCTTGAAATCCTTTGAAAATCCAGTGAGGAACCTACTGGGTTATTATCAATGAATCATTTTGAAAGTGCTATATGTAATAGCAGCCATTAGAAGTCAGGATTCATCTGCACTTCTAGGGTCTGATACACACCACCACATTTTCCAAAAGGGGAATGCTAGAGTATCTCTGTACTAGAGGTCATTGATTATCTCATGTCCACCAGTAAAAAGCTAGTCCTGAAGTGCCAAACGTTACCTTCAGTATTGATTCTCTTTCAACCAATGGTGACAGTGGTGTCATTCCTCTTGTTCCCAGGAGCTGTTGAAATGCTGTCCAGTGATGCCATAAGCATCTTCTGCTGCCAGTCATTGCCTACTTTTTATTGCCAAGATGGATGTGATGCTGCAGATGGTGAAGTGAGGGAGCCTTGTCCACAAACACAAACGACTGTTTGCCTACTCACTTTTGGAAGAAGAGCGACCACAGACAGTGTGGTTCACCATTGTATTCAGCATAAGATGTGGTTCATTTGCTTGTCCTGTGGACTTCAGTGCCACCTCTGGCACAGCCAAATCCTCAGAAAAGCTGTGACTGGAAATACACAGAATTGTCTGCTGACATTGCTTGTATATTATTTGCATGATACATGCCAGGATTGTGATCACAATTTTGGTAGCAGGGTAATGATGAGTCTTGACAAAATAAAATCTGTGTGCATCCACAGGACCTTTGTGCATGGCTGTACTTGTGCTTAGCTCCTAACCACAGCTTGTTCTGATGTTAGTGAGAGTTTGTTGCCTAAACCACTGGTTCTCAAACAGCTCAAACAATTTCATCCTTTTTTCCCAGACCACCCATGAGGCCAGAGGGAGTTCATAAGTTTAAAACATTTTTGTGGAACATCAGTTTCACAGACCAACTGATAACCTCTCAGCAGAGACCACAGGTTGGGAGCTGCTTGGCAAATCTTTACTGAGAATATGCTCTGTACTGACATGCCTGTATAGGAGGAGGAGAGAAAGGAGAAGTGGGACAGTGCATGGTCCACACCTCTGAAGCATTGATGATGCACACACATATCCTTCTCTTACTTAGCCACCACAGGCTCCCAGGTATCAGTAGGACTGTGCCTGCAAGTGGGTCTTCATTGACCCTTTGAAGCAATTTGGATAGGGCTCTCTGTTACACACTAAAGATTGATGTATATTTTAAAAAAATTGTTAAAGCTATGTGGTTATTCAGCCTCTACCAGGATATAGATAATGATGAGAATAATAGTAACCTTCCAAAGGTGAGGAATTGTCCCAGGTGAGGTTGGGAGTTTAATGGGCAGATGTAGCTAATTTAATAGCAGTAGGCACTGGGCATTAAAAGCCCAGTTCCCTTGGGTTGCTTTATACTAGACTGCAGGCGTAAAGAGAGCAGAAAGCCACTCAATCATCTTCTCTTTGGAGTAGCAAATTCACCTGATATAGGAGATGGGGGTTGTCATGCGACAAAATTGTATAATCTCATCAGCAAGGCTAAAGAAATTAAAAATATGCCACCAATGTCAGTGTATCCCAAAGATCCTTCTTCCAATTTATGACAACCCTGAAGATGTTTGAGTTTAGGCCAAGGTTCTTCCATTACTAGTCAGGCAGAGAATTTGAAGGCCTCAAGCCCATTGTAGTTCTTCTGCTTGTCACTTGATTTTTTTATGCCTTTGACTGCAGTGGAAAGTTCCAACTGTATTCTACTTTTCTAGCCCAGGGAGTACAGATGCATTAAGATTGGACAATATCTGATCAAACTTCTGAGGCAATGAGAACTGCATGTAAAATTTTAAGACTGCACACAACTCTGCTTTGTGCTTTCCTGTGGCTATATTACATACATTTATTGAAATTCAATTTATAGTTAGGGAGCAAGAGGATTTTTTAAGGCAGTTTATTGCTGCAGGTAATAGGAAAGGCATAAATCTGATAATGCAAAAGTTTCTGGACAGTGATATTCTAAGCAGTTGTTACTGGGGGAGTTTTACCAACCATGGGAAATCTCAGACAAATGCCATAAAATGTTTTCTTTCACACATACTTTGAGTNGGGAGACATTTTCTAGACCTATTACTCATAGTGGAAAGTTCCTTAGTAGATATTTTCCTGCAAATAGCCCAGAGCAGTAAAAGATAGAATTTCTCTTCTGTGAAAGAGCTGTCTCTGAACACAGGATATCAGTGCTGTTGTTGTATGCAGCTGTAATTCTTTCTAGTTAACAGACAAATTATTGCTTCCAAAGTAGCCAGCAGTGATTGTCCTTTACCCATGGGGAGAGAGTAAATGTACAGTGCTGGTAATTGGTGATGAGACCTCCCACTTTTTTTGTCTCAGTGCATGAGAAGATGCTCCCTGACATGTACTAGGCGTGGTAGTCCCTCGCTGGTACAGGTGCACTGCTGTCTAAGGCTGAAGAAAGAAGAGGCCTCAGCCATTCATGGCACTGGGAGTGAGGAGCAGGCATGGATTTCTGTAAAAAAGTACAGCATGACTCCCTTTTCAGGGAGAAATGAGTAGCAGCTTCATATTCAATAGATGACACTTCTGTGGCCAATACAACAAAAATATACACAGAGGATCTTTTGGATAAAAAAAAGCCTGGTGTAGATGGGGAAACTGAGTCTCTCTTCCTCACACCATGCAAAGTTATACAGGAGAATTAGAATAAAAGTCTCAGTGTTGGGGCCACTGAACCACCTACCACAGACCAACTGAGAGCTTGGCACAACAGTGCTGACAGACTAGAAAACCCTTCTGTCCATGACAACTGTGCTTCTAATGTAAGTGACAGGCATGAGTGAGCAGGGATGCAGGAGGCTGTGCCTAATGGAGGGCAATCCCAAACTTCTTGGGGTCTTAAATTTGTTGCTCCTGTGCCTACAAGTTGCTGCATTTCCCAGTTCATTGGATGTTTTGGAAAGGTACTCGTGTGTAAGGAGAAATTATGCTGTATCTCTGCTTAATCCATTCTCCTGCCTTTCTCCAGTGTGTGATTGCTTCAGGGTTGACCTGTTTCCTGGCAGTGACTTGTGTGCTCTTTGATGGGGCTCCAACAAGGAGCCAACCACCCTCAGCTCCCTTTTCAGTCCCACTGTACTCACTGATCGTGGAGGAGGTGACTTCTGGGGCACACACCAGAGCCCATGGCTTTTTTGTATACAAGTCCAAGGAGAAGGTGCTTGTGAAATATGGGGTAGATCCCTCCAGCTGTGCTACTCATGTTCTCACCATGGTCACTTCCCTTATTCCTTCTCTCCATCTTCTTTTATGTTCTTTGCATGCTTGCTGAATCCTGTCCCTAGTTAACTTGTCAGTTCTTTAAGATGAGGATAATCTTTCCTAAATATTGTACTTACTCAGCATGACAGAAGCTTGAGAACTTCTGGGCTCTCCTGTAATGAATGTAATATATAATAATAACAAGATGTCATTGAAAAATGAGCCCAGCACTGTGCAGAATAATTGAGAGTAATGTTAGTTTTTAACAGGAACACTTTTTTTGCTCAATGATATATACATTTTGTCATAAACAAGAATTATCAAAATTTTCAGATTTGCAATTTCCCCCTTAATTTAAGTCACTGATTCTTTTCTCCTTCATTTTATTATCTGGTAGATTTTTTTTTCCTGCTTTCTACTCTAATATGCAAGAGGGGTAGAACTCAAATTCCAAGAGAGAGTTGAGGGGATAGGCTGCATTTAAAAGAAGGTAGATACTGAAATTCCTCATTTATAAACATTTGTTTTAATATTATTTTTTAACAAAAATGCTATAAGTGAAATATTTGCACCCATTCTAACAAAATTTATTGTGAATAAATATATCTCTTTTTCCCCTTTCTAGTCCCTCCCTAGTAGCCATCCATTTTTTCCCTCTCTCTTTTTCTGTTTCCCTGCATCTTCTTATCACTCTTACCTACCCTGTACATGCAAACACTCTCTGACACAGATATTTTGACTGGTGCTTTGTCTCTGCAAGCAGAGAGGCTAAAGCTGAGCCTGGATTTTACATCTCTGTGTATTCTCCAAGCTCTCGTCTTGCCTTTGAGACACTCACAGCTACAGAAAGGCCTATGGGAACATAAACATTCTTTTTCATTTCTTTGGTATCTCCTCTAATAAGAACAACAACAAAATTCTTTTCTCTTTTTCTGTTTTTCCAGCAGTAACGAAGAAGCCATTGTCTTCACCTCTAAACTGGTAAGTTCCAGAGGGAGAGAAACACAGGGAAAATCCCTACTTACAAAAATAGTACTATAAATTATTTTAATTATTACAGTTTGTGATACTGAGCCAGTACCTAAGAGGCCCTCCTGAGAGCTAGGGGTTCCTTTGTGCTCTGGGATGATACACAAAGGACTCTGCTCCAAAGAGCTTCTTTTTTTCTTTTAAGGAATTTCTGGCACTGATTGGATGTTGATGAAAAGTGCTGGCTTGGCAGCAATAGAGAGGAAAGTCTCCTGTTCATCTGCAGACAGTGCAAGTTTCCCCTTTCCTCTGTCCTGCTGGCCATCAGTGGGGCCCTGGGAGCCAGTCACAGTTTTCCAGGTTGCTGGGTAAAGCCCAGTGTGCAGGTTTTCGCTGGTTCGTGGATTATGGTACAAAGTTTTCTCCTCTTGGGGAGAATTAAGGTCACTTAAGCTCATGTCTCAGCCTGAGCTCAAAGGAGACGTGGTGCTGTCTGTAACACAGAAAATAGATGTGTGGATGTGTGGGTACATCCCTGTGTGTATGCATGAGGTGTGTTTCCTGACCCCACTGCTCTGTGGGCTGTTTTCCCATTCACTCATCTTCTTCACCCTCAGACTTTGCACTCTTCTCATGTGCCACACGTGTCTATAAGTTTGCTACCTTTTTCCAAATGTTTTTGAAGGATTTGAAATGCTCTGTATTCTCTGCAGTGGGTTGGTTTAGTTTGTGTAACTCCAGTGAAGCCAGTACACCAAGCCAGTTTACACTGATTGAGAATTAGCTCTCGATATCCTTTTTAAGGGGATACAGCTTTGAGCCTTGAGATACTAGAAGCCACCTTCCTGCAGGTGCAGAGGATGCAACAGGAAGGAGGCAGGAAAAATCTGAGGAATGTGAGAGGAGAAGACATATTCTTTATCACCTTTAGACACCTTGGCAGAAAAGAGGAAGCATTTCCTCCTCCCTTTTCACACCTCCATCTCAGGATTCACACTAGCAGCTGGCTTAATGAAGGTGGCTCTGACACAGTGTGGGACACAGTGTGACAGTAGCTCTGTCCTGAAGAGGGACTGTACCTTAACTTCAGCCTCTTACACTTAAAACCAGGACAAAACCTGCATTTACCAGAAACAAAGAAATATCTAGCAGAATTAAACATAAAATTGTATGAGTAACTTCTGTTTCTTTCAATAGCCATCCTTATTCTTAATCTTTCAGCACCCAAGATTTCTTTTGTTTGCATTCCTCTGCTTTGAGTAATGCAAACTGTTTAGCTTCTGGTTATACTAAGTGGTTTTTAAATGGAAAATAGGAGCTCAAATTTAGCAGCCATTCATTAATTTCAAAGAAATGGAATGTGGTTTTTAATATATGCTGTACTTTTTATAACCTGTGCACTTTTAGGAATTGAAAGTGTTAAATAAATTAGACGGTCCAGTGAATGTTTTCCAGCCCAGTGTGTTGCTGGGATTTGGACCTGGTCCACTGCATCTCTTTGAAGCTCTTACTGCTTCTATATTTTGTTTCCTAACAGCCTAGTTAAGACAAAGAACATTTCCTTCAGAGGGTCTAGTCAGCTCTGCATTTCACTTGGCTTCTATTTGATTTTTGGACTGTTTCTAATTGATTCCATTAATAAGGTAAAAACCCTGGTTGGCTTTTTTTTTTTTTTTCCCTGGTGCAAAAAGAATCAAGTAATATGAAACATAAAGTTTATTTGGATTCTATCCAAACAGTTAACTCCTTTTAGTTTATCCCCAGTAGAAGTTCCTTTGGGGATGCACTATCATTTCATCAGTAGTTTCTCCTCTGCTTCTGTATTTCTTCAATTAAAACTCATTTCACTGAGTGAACTTTGTTGCCTATTCCTGTTGGAGTTCTACACTCCAGGGGTATAACACTCCAGGGTTAGACTATGATCAGAAATTTTGCTACATTTTGCATTCTGAGTACATTTTCAACTTCCTGTAAATCATGCATATTTGTATTTATTTGTAACTTAGTCGATGCTAATTTCCAGCTATTTACATAGCCACAGAATCTTAATTTTATTCTTGTTACCATATCATCCTTATTTCTTGACTGACTAGAGAGAGAAAATTAGAAAGCAGACACGATCAAAACTGCAAAACTCAATTAGAGCAAGTGATGAAACATGATATAATTAACAAATTATAGCAAATATCATGTCCTGTTACTTACTATATATATACTTAGTTGTTGTGCACTTTCATGTGTTAAAGGCTATCTTACCAAATATTTCTGACCAAGCACCTTGAGTCAGCACCTGCATAGAGAGATTTGCTCTAGTATTATTCCTGCATTCCTCAAGGCCCACTGGAGAAGAACCAAGTTTATGAGGAGAAATATATTTAGATAGAATCAATTTTCTTTTCCATGCATGAAATTCTATCTCTGGCTCTGGTAGTATTAGTTTATACCAGTCCCCTGCATTATTCCCATCTTAACCTCTGAATTATGTGGGGCAGGCAGGATATACAGAAGAAAATGGTATTTCCATCAGAAAACAAAACATTTTCTCTGAGTGTGGGCATTTGAATGCATTCTCTCTGCAGTAGTGTACCTTATATTTTTTTGTTTTGCAGACTGTCCAGTCCAATTCCCCTGCAGTGCTAATGCAGGCAGACTCCATGCCAGAGCTGTGTGGTGTGGCAGAGCTCAGCAGGCAGACAGGGACAGCAGGGCTTCACTGCCCCATCACTGGGAGGTGAACGTGGCTCTGATTGCAGACACATAGGCAAATCCTTCCCCACAGCACAGTGCAGTGTCAGTCCCCCCCATCTCAGGGTCCTCTTTGAGAAGCCCAGGTCAGAGACAGTGACCACCACTGCTTCAGGCAAACACCTTTGCTACCTTTTCTGACTTCGTGCCTCTGGAGGAAGATCATTTTGCAGCAGCACAGCACTGTCAGAAGCTCACTTGTGAGTGTCCTGTGTGCCTTTCCTGGGAACAGCAGGAGCTGGGAGAGGAACAGATTTCACCCACACTGGCACAGCGTGTCCAACCTGGCAGCTTGCTCTTCCCTGACCTACTTCAACAACAATGGGCACTTGTACTCACTAAGCCTGGGTGCTGTAATTCTCTGCTAGCCTAACAGAAAAGTTGGCTTACTAGTGCATGGAGATGTTAAGCTGAGAAATAATGTGAGCATCAGGCAGCAGCTTTCCTGGTTGTGTCCTTGAGGACACTCCTAGTGACACGAGACACACATAGCCCTCACTTGCACTGACAACCAGCATTTGGTGGAGGATGCCAGGAGCTGTGCCAGCCCTGGTGAGGCTGCAACATGCCTTCTCTCAACATGACTTGGGGCAAAGGCTTTCCCTCTCTCCAGCATCACCAGCTGCTTGCCTCCTGACCACCAAAAACCCTTCTGCATAGCCCTTGTTCTCCCTGATGAAGTTTCCCATTTGGCAAATACTAATAGTGTGTGTCAGTGGAGACCCTCACTTCTTCTTAGGTTTATTTTCTAGAGGGTTTTTGTTTGGTGGTTTTTTGGTTTTGGTTTTTTTGGGGGTTTTTTCCTGTTTGTTTGGTTTGGGGGTTTTTTTTGTTTTTTGGGTTTTTTTTTTTAACGCTACCGGTAATTTCATGTTTATAGAGGTTTTTATGCCTTTGTGATGTATCATTTCACTGTGCCCTCACAGCAAGACTGTGTGTGCTTTCCCCCCACGTGATTAATTATTTTAATAGAGGCAAGAGAAAGAAAATGGGGAATTTGTGGGTAGTGGTTTTCCTTGCTTGGTGTAGGGAAGCATTTCATTGTGGGTCATTAGGATTTGTTGTAGCATAACTCAGTAATTATGTAGAAAAAGAAGTCATGTGCCTGTGGGTTGTGTGAACTGAAATTACAAGCCATGTCCAAACCTCTGAGTCACATCTGCTGCTTCTCAACACAGTTGAGTCCAGGCAGGAAGCACTGAATGAGCAAATACAGTGCTTAAAACTGTCCCAGACATCTCACTCGGTGTTCCTGGGAAAACTATCCATAAGCAATTTTAAAAGGGTAGATTTATTGATTGGGCTGAGAAAGGCACATATTACCCTCCCTAACTAGCACTTCTTGACCCTAAGTGTCTGCTTCATATAGCATGGCTAGGGAGTAGATGGTAATAGTAATGGTAAATAAAGCTGTCAGTGTAGAAACTGATCTGGTCATTAGTTGTAAAATACAATGCCACAGAATCCACACACCAGGGATCCCATCATTCATTTTCACAGTACTTCTTAGAAACTGAAATCTGACAGAACAAAAAGTTGGCACTGCTCTGGCAAGGAAATGAAGATTTACTTTAAAATAAATAATAAAAAAAACCAAAGCAAACAAAACACCTATCAGATTTGATGCATAATGTTTTTAGGGAATTTATTACTGTCACTTCTCTTTCTGATCCACAAAGTTCATATACTTGATATAAGGCCAAACTACAGATCTTTCCACCAGTTTGGGCTCTGGCAACCACTTTTCTGACCACTTTTCTGGCCACTTGCCTTCTATTGGTAGCCAGTCAGGTGCCCTCAGACCATGCCTGGACTCATGGTCACAAAACCATCCCACTGTCACTCTCGTATGGAGCAGGTCTATTTGTTGTTGCAAGCAAATCTATTCTTTCAGTTCTTTTAATGGAAAAGTGTAAGCACCTGATAAATCTGGGATGAGGGGAAGGAAATTTCTTTGTATGCTGCAGTGCACTGGAAGAGTTTACAAACTTCAGGGTTGCAGTTGGAAACAACGGCAATATTGCAAGTCAACTGGGTAACTGCGTGGAAGAAGAATATGCTGGGGTAGTGACCTGCAAAGCCAACGCTTTCTATGCATTCAGAGACCTATGAAGCATCAGGCACAGATCAGGATTAGGAGTGAAGTGGCAGAGAGGGATGGATACGAGCATCTTAGTCTGTGATAGGAAGGGAGCTCCAACATGTTATCAGAAAACCTGGCTCAGGGGTGGTCGCCAGACGCCAAAGAGATACTGGCTCCTATTTTCAGCCCAGGTTTTATACTACACTGAAGTCCAGAAAAGATCTCATTTTAGATCAGTGGAGACAAGGCTGAATGCATGACCAGAAACATCCTCCTACCAAAACATTATCTCTGTTGAGCATTGTCATGCTGGGTATGAAATTCAGCTGCTATATCCATACCAGATCTGTTAAATATCTAGAAATTATTCATCTATGATAACTAATGAGGAAAAGAAGATAATTAATTTCAGTGTTTCTTGCAACAAGGAAGCTGTCTGGCAAAATATGCCTGACAAAACATCCATACAAAACCGTGTCATTAACTAACATATTTAGTTCATTCACATTCCTAACCATGAATAAAAAGGAGAAATTAAATGATAATCTTTAATTGTCTGTATAATTCTTCTTAATGAGTACATTCTGGAGTACCATAACGATGGTGTAGGTTTATGAAACAGAGATCTGTCTTCCCTTAATAAGAAAGAAGGAAGTGATACTGCAGTAGTGGTTAATTATTGGATACCCTTTCACTGTGAATTAAAGGTCTGCACACATGCAAGAGTGGAGAAGCAAAAAGATGCAACATTTAAAAGTACATATGTTACCAGAAAACTGTGAGGGTTAGGGGAAAAGGCCAGGAACTGACAGGAAAATAAATGAAATTAAAAGTAATAGAGATAACTGTGCTAACAGCAGATACACTCAAGAATGTATCATACAAGAGTCATGAAGGTAATGGGACTGCTGACCTGCTTAAAAATAAACCTGCAGAAGTGGTTAGCAGGCTCAGGACAGAGTGCTTAGGTGTCGCAGAGCCAAATCCATGGTCAGTGGAGATGGGAGAACCTCAGTCAGGGCCACCCCTCAACTCTGTATATAAACAGAGATGAGAATAAGTATGCCTGGAAGCTGAAAGCCAAAATGTCATGAGATATCAGTGAGGCTTTTTCCTCTGGTTGTACAGCTGTAGGCCACCACTTTGCCCAAGCTCTTCAGCCGCTGCCTTATTCAGGCATGAGGGAGTTGTATCCAGTTAAGGTTTTACTGTCAGCATCTGTATGTTCTCATTTGTGCATGTCTCCACAAAGAGCACAGCCATGGGTTTTCATCCTACCTCTTGGCTGAGAAGGATTTCTCCCCATGGATCTGCAAACTTGCACTCAGTGCTCTTTCAGATTCTGCACTGGACTGTCTCAGAGACAGGCTGGACAACTGCTGAGGCCATTGCTCATTGGATCCATCTGTAGGGTTCACTGCTTATGTGTGCTCACCCCTTTGTCTCTTTTGGTACGTTTAGTCACAAGCTCTTCAGGATTAGACCTCCTTGAGGTTCGGATGCAAGAAAAGCAATGGATTGAGTGTTTTGTTAATCTTGAGCCTAGGTGAATCAGCATGAAGTGAACCAGTGAAAAATTAAGGTCAGTTTGCTCCCAGGTTTGTTTGAGGTGTTTTAAATTTAAGCATACCTCTTACCTACACATATCTTGGACATATAACCAGGGGTTCTGGCTCAGTGGAGTGCCACACCAGCTTTTTTCTTAGCTCATAATGGCAAACCCAATAGATTCAATGTGAAAGGGCTTCAGGACAGCTGTAACCCTCATGGGATCTAGGGCATCTCTGGGGTGGCTGATCTGCAGTGGGATTTGTGCTGCCCAGTTTGCACGCTGGTGTCCTCAGTGCTCACTGAACTACAGCTGCACAGTGACACAGCCACATCCTCCTCATCGCTACTGGTTTACTACTCCTTAGGGATAGTGAGAGTGCAGTGGGCAGGCTTGTGGGTCAGAGTGACCACGCAGACCATTACAGGGGATGGGGGATAAGAGGGAGGTATCCTTGGGAAGACCATTCTGAAGGTCAGCGAGCTATTTAAAGATGTTGCTGCAGCTCTGTGATGACACTAAAGCTTGTGGCTGATTTCAGGCTGTGGCACTAAGCCTGACTGAAGAGATTTTTTTTTAAGTCAGTCTCTTCTTCCAAGTGATGCAGTGTCCTACTCTTGCTTGAGGCTCAGCTTGTCAAGCTACCCTTGAACAGAGCAAAGCTACTATTGATAGGTATAATTTGTATAATTCAAAAATCTGCATAATTTGTAGAAAAAAGTTTTGGGATGCTACAGGGGTAAAAAAAAAAGGCCTTCATTATTGTATTGAGCTGCTCAGAAATGCTTCCAGAAGGTCATGGTGTTCTTCTGCTCGCTTTGGTGAAGCAGCAATATATTTTGTTGAGGTCTGAGCTGACTCCCTGCAGCTTTGGGCCATTACTGAATTAGAGCCAATAAAGAGCATGTCCTCTTTTCTTTGCCTGCAAGTCAAATCCTAGTGGGGCTCAGTAGGACATTCAAGTAATCCCTGATTAAATTAGATTTCTCTGAGCAGAACGTCCAGAATGTGGTGGATGACACAAACCCACCCTCTGAGCAGTCAAATCCTGCTTCCCAGCAAAATCACAGGAAAGAATGTAGTGTCATAGAGACTTGAGAAGCAAAAGCCACTGTTATCAATTTTTCACTTTGAAATGCTTTACCCACACTAGTAACTAGAGGAATTGCTACCAGGAGGCAAGGAATGCAATCTAACCAGCATGTGACAAAGGCACCCCAACAAGCCCTGCTTCCTCACCAGCATACCTTGTGTGCCCTGTACGACAGCAGAATCCAGCCTTCTTGCTGAAGCTTGCTAATGCTCAAAGGAAGAAGTTGATATTGTTTATGTTCCACATTCTTCCATTGCTCAATATCCAAATATTTCACAATGTAGATCCAGTTTCAAAAGTTCATTTAAGAGAGAATTCTTGCTCCAAGCCCAGTTTCCTGTTGCAGCCTGAATCCCAGAGCAGGTCAGGTGCAGCAGTTGGCTCATGACTTTCTAGAGATGCTGCACCACTGATTTTATAAACAATGTATAGTGGGAAATGGATGAATATGTTTCTTATTTGAATAAATTAAATCTGGCAAATGTAAGTCACTCCAACAAGAATGCCCGTTGCTCATGGTTTCCAGAGCATGCTTTCCCAGGGGGAACCCAGGGACAAATCTGTCTCTACACAAACAAAACTCCCTTGCACGTCTGTTGGAGCAACGCCAAACAGAGAGAAGTGTTTGATCCTGGAGTCTGATTCCCCACAGACCAGAGAGCGAACTCTGACCTGAATAATGGAAAGCAGCCTCGGCTCTTGGCAGCCAGGCTGCACGCAAGGAGCCTCTGGTGTGGTAAAGATATAAAACTCCAGCACTGACAGGAGCTGCTGCCTGGCTTGTCTGGTATGCAAGAGGGGGGCAAGTGCTGCCACACTCACAACAGTTTAAGGGAAGTTTGAGTCCTGGCTCTTTGTGGGAAAACCAAATGAATTCCTGTCAGGGACACTCCCTGACAGCAGCAGGAGGCACGCAAGGAGCCCCAGTCAGAGCGTGGGTTTACTTGCGTACATACATCCCTGAACCCGCTTTGCTGGATCTGAGCTTCTGCTCAGGGCTGTCCTCAAATGTTGCTCCTCCTAGCAGGGACCTTCTCAAGGGTTCAGTGGGGTAAATCCTCTTGTTGGCCCAAGTGACAGGTAAATCACAGTTCAGAGGGCTGTATTGAAACCCCTTTTTGGGGTGTGAGCACACCAGTCCAAAAGAACTACCTGACACTACAATTTCTCCAGGACCTGAGGGTGGCTGTGGAGGTACCCAAGTCCAGCATGAGCTGTTTGATGGTCACATTGTGGAAGAGCATGGTGATTCTTGACTTTTGCAAGGCTCTTTTGTGTGCTTTAAGTAGAGCAGAATGTAATATTTTTTTTACAGTATCTGGTTAAAATTAAAATGTATTTATTGTCCTGTACTGTAGGCTTCATGCTCCAGTTCTATTTCTGCCCAGGTTGCCCTTTGCCCACTCTGCTTTGATCCCAGGAGATGAGCAACTTGTTCCCTATCAATGTGCCTCATTGCCTGCAGGTCTGAACATTTCCTCAAAGATCCTCTTGTTCCAAACCCTCTGCCATGGGCAGGAACACCAGTTTGCTCAGAGCCCCATTCGGCCTGGCCTTGAACACTTCCAGGAACAGGGTGTCTACAGCTCCCCTGGGCAACTTGTGCCAGTGCCTCACCACCTTCACACTACAGAATTTTTTCCTAATATCTAATCTAAACCTACTGTCAATCTGAACCCATTCCCCCTTCTCCTGTCACCACATGTTCTTGTAAAACGCCCCTCTCCAGCCTTGTTGTAGACCTGCTTCAGGTACTGGAAGGTCATAATTAGGTCATGCCAAAGCCACCTCTTTTCCAGGCTGAACAAACACAATTCTCAGCCTTTCCTGATACGAGAGGTGTTCCATCCTTCTAACCAACCTGATTGCCCTCCCCTCACTGCAACATGTCTCTGTCCTACCTGTGCTGGGGACCTCAGAGATGGATGCAGAACTCCTAATATAGACAATGGGGAGATGTACAGATTTTTTATTATGGTCTTTGGAGATTTTACAGATTTTTTATTATGGTCTTTGGAGATTTTCAGCGTGGGAGGGAGCTTGTTATGTTTCCAAGTCTAAATTTTACAGTGTGGTGGTTTGAAAAAAGGTAATTTTTTTATCTGCAAGGATTCTTACAACTTCCTCTAGGCACAGCTTCCTGCAGACCTGGAGAGCCAATTAACTGGCTAATTTTAAGGTAGACACTCTGCGTAACCACTTAAAACATTAGATCCATCTTTGGGAATTCACAATTTAAGAGTGAGAAATGCAAGTTTCTCTCTCTGGGCTTCCAGCTTCTGACCAGGTAACAGCAAAGCTCTGCGTGGCCTGGCGGGCCTGGCTGGGCCTGGGGCGCGGGCCACGCCAGGCCGGGCCTACTCAGCAAGGCCCCACCAGTCCCCTAGGGGCCAGGGCCTCCCAGGTCTGCTGGGGGAGGCGGGGGGCACCGAAAAGCTATCAGCCTCAGTGCATCGTCGCTGAGAGCTGGACTGCCCATGCTCCCCCCCAACCCCTTTTTTTCCGAGAGTGACGGCTGCAGCTCCTGTCTACTGAATTCCACCCACAGCTGCTGGCGCAGGGGGAGGGGAAGCTATCAGTCCACGGCGTACTGACTGCCGCTGCCATGGTGTTGGGGTTTAGGTGTTCTTCCCTTTTGTTTCTCTTCACCTTTGGAATTTTTTGCCCATCAGTTGCTAAGGGACCATAATGGCTGGGTACTTAAGGAGAACAAAACAAGTGATTGAGCTGAGGGGAGCAGGTATTGCCCAGCTTGGAGAGTCTTTTCTCTCAGCAAGGTGAGGGATACCTTGGAGTTTGGGGCTGGCAAAAGGTTTGGCTGGAGGAGGGGCTGGCACTCTCGCTCTGGGCTGCCAGGGAGAACATTTTGGGTGCTGCTGCTGGACCTCAGGGGAAGAGCTGTTTCTTCTGCTGTGGAAGGAGTCTCTGTCCAGAACCAGGACCTGTTGCCATCTGCGTGAGTGCCCGGGATCCCTGAGCTCACCTCTCCCTGCTCTGCTGGAGGCAGGGCTGCCGCTGCCCCGNTGTTATTCCATTTCCCATATCTTTGCCTGTGAGCCCCTTAATTTCAGAATTACAATACTTCAGAGGGAAAGGGTTTACATTTTTTCCATTCCAAGGGAGGCCCCCTGCCTTCTTTAGCAGACACCTGTCCTTCAAGCCAGGACACATGGCTCCTCTGCTGCCCCCTTTCTGGGAGCTCCGCCGTTGCCAAGCATGCTGCAGACTCCCCTACTCCGTTCCTCTCCTGCCCAGGAAGGGAGAACAGCTCCAGCTGCTGCTTAACAGAGGTCATGTGACCAACAACAGAACCGGGAAGAGAGATTAACCTTTTCAGTGCATAGAGACTCAGATGTAACTCTTTAAGTGCACAAATGGACTCAGAAAAGTAAGGACATGGAAGAAAACAAGACACTGAGGTCAGTAAAGAAAGGACTGGAAAACTCAGAGATCAGAAAAAGGAGATGCTTTAAGCTGAAATTCTTTCTGTAAAACCATGGTAATGAACTATATTCAAACTATTCCTTATAACTCATGAATGCATTTCGGAGGATGTAACATTCTAACTTAACTTCCACCAGCATATCTTAGTGGGATTGATGTGCACTGTGTACCTGTATTCACCAAGGCTTTATAATTTTGTGGTTCTCAAGAACAATTCATCCTGAAATTACTACCCCATGATACAGAAATGAGCCCTCAAACAACAGTTGTGGGAAAAACTGTAGATCAGGGGAAGGACTGTCACACTGTGAACAGATATCCTTTTCTGGGCGGCTGATTTGCTTGTGATCTTGAAACCATGAAAGAACTGTGTTCCTGTGGAAAGTCTCCATGTCATAGCAAGAGAGACTCTTCTTCCCCACTGAATTGATGAAAGTCTATTTTAAAGGTGGTAAACTGACTAAAGGTCTCTAGTTTTTGTCTGTATGTTGTTGATAAAAAGGGTTGTTGATAGAGAAAGACAAATGAAGTGGGGGGGAAAGCAACATCTAGAAGTTTATTCTAATTCTTTTTTTTTCTTTTAATTCTGTTAATAAATTATACTTAGACCTTTAAAGTTTTAAGCCAGCTTTGCATTTCTCCTAATCCTTATCTCAGAACAGAAAAATGAGTATAAATACTCAACACACTACACTAAATTGACACCTGGTGTGAAGAGGCAAAGTGAGACCACTACATACAGAAATTCTGATGAGTGGCTAGTATTAAAAATATGTTTATCTGAAACTTGATTGTGAGTGTGCTGTTGGTGCTTGGGCATGGGTTAAGCCTGACCGAGTTTTCTGGTGAGCTTGTGTCCCTCCACTGACTCTGTGGGAGTTTCTCCTGAAACAAATGGGTCTAAAGGAGGTCAAAATGAGGGTGACATCCTACAGCAGCCTCGTGTTCATCAAAGTCCCTTCTGTTGCCAATAGTGCCAGTCCTGCCTCTCTCCCCTGACTTTCGCAGGACTGCTTGCACAATCATAAACTTTCCATATTCTCTATGACCTTCTGATCAACTTTACTGGACAGAAACCTGGAGCCAGCACTGGGCAGAGTAGCAGGCCATTTCTTTTGATGGGCCAGTGCTCTGAAAGCAGCTGGGATTTTCCATGGGATGGCACAGCAGTCTCAAAAGCTCCAACAGCTTTCTTCCTAATTTTCTATTTTTAAATAACTGTGTGTACCGCCTCTTGTGTGTGTGTACCACCTCTGTGGGGTTGTGTGTGTGGAGGAGAAGGGCTCCAGCTGTGTGTTTTGTGCATGTATATACACACTCACACATACTCCGACCTTAATTATGCCTCAGGTCCTATCTGTTCACCCCATGAGCCCAGCTTATCTCTTACTCCCATGAACGTAAATCCAAAGCCATTCCACTCATATACTATGATTTCAAATAAGCTGCAGAATACTGAACTGGGCAAAACCAGACCAATTGGGTGTTTGTTTTTTGAAGATTGAAATAGAAGAGGTCTTTAATCTTTTAACAACCCAGCTTTTGGCCTTTGAACACTGCAGGCTGTGCAAATGTGCCACCTCCACTGGGAAATCTAGCTTGCAACAATTTTGCACCATTTCACAATATTATTTGTTCAGGCATTGAATGATATAGACTGAAGGAATGGAAAAAATAGAAGAATACCCCAGTTAGCATGGCCTTTTACCTTTTCAGCCTAGAGAAAGCTTTTTGCTCACAGACAATGGTGGCTTGCAGCCAATGTTAACGTGGCCTTTTGACTTGCAAGCCTATGGAAAGCTTCCTCTGCCTTTCCCAGGAGGTGCCACTATGAGCTATCACTACACTGCCATTCAGTTCACAGGCATGCAAGGTCTGGCTTATGGATGGAATTGACTGCCAGGGACCTGGCATGTAAGTTTTCTTCAGCTTTCTTTCTGAACGGGAGCATGACCGAGAGTTGATAAGTCCTAAATATTTATATTGCATCTTGGCTTACATGAATTTTGCAATTCAGATGGGTTTCTCATATCTATCTCATATTTCCACAAGTCTCTAGATGCTGGAGAAGATCTCTGATTATTTAAGAGAAAAGGAGAGGACTGCTCAGTATCTAAGACAGCATAAAAAAATCCCCACAGAGTGATGCAAGTGCAATCCCATACTCCAACTGCCTTACTGGAATCTCCGGCTCCTTCCCATTCTTCCTACTACCTTGGTACTAGATTTTACCTCTCTGCTTCCCCACTGCCTTCATTTCTCTTAAAACCTGGAGCCCTATAAGCTGTTTCTCACCACATGCCAGTGAAGAGCGAAACAGGCCCATGACAGTGGCTGAGATCCCAAAAAGCCCACGTGGTAGCTATCAATAAAGCCTTTGTATCTGCATCTGCAACACTTCTGAGGAGCAGCACTCAACAAAAGGCACCTTCCTCCAGGAAGAGATGCACGTATCCTTTCCAGCACTGAACAAGGGACCTACTATCCTGCACACAAAAGAACAAGGATTTGCCTCTTGACTTCGTTTTTCTTCCTATAAGCCTACTGCGGGAAAGTTCTGTTTTATTTGAATGCAGCATTGTTTATTTATAATTTTGTCCTAGTTGTGTGACAGATTCAGCATGTGTCACCCAGCAGGGGAACAGTAGTAGGCTGGAGAGTTAACAAATGCACTGCAGTGAAGCCAGATGGCCTGTTTTTATAAGGAGCCTCTGAAAGATGCTCTGTTGCATAGATTTCTTTTTTCTTTCCTTCCTTTGGTGCCCAAAATTCACTAAAGCAGTGTTACTGCATATTAACTCACCCACCAAATCTTCAGAGGTCTGAGCTCCACCTTGTATCTCATCTCACCCCTCCTGTGAACAGAAAAATACATGACCTGATGTACTGAATCAGTCCATCACCTTCCTCCAGAAGCAAAGTCAATAAATGACAGGCTGCTGAGCACCCTCTCAAATTTCAGTGTACCAGGGGTGCTGCGGTGTGGGTGAGGTGCTTGTGTCCACCACGTGGCCCGTGGATGCCTTCAGCCTGGCTGGGGCACAACCAGTTCCCTCTCTCCACAGTCAGTGGTTGCAGAGTGTAGCCCCAGCTGCCTGGAGGGTCCTGCCTGATTCCCCCTGGGAGCGCCCATGCCTGCCAAAACATCAAGGGGACTCATTTAGTGCTTAGCTCCTGGGAAGCAGCCGACTTGAAAGCAATCTCAGAGCATGTACTAGTAAAGAAGATGTTTGCTGGAAGAGTATGTAGTTGTGCTTACATTTTCCCCAAGGCACCATGCCCCCGAGGAGACAGAATTTTTCCTTTCTTTTTCAGGATATCATTAAAGAATGTTTCATCTTCTTCCTTATTTTCTCATTTGTTTCTCCCTCCAGTTCCCCGTTGGGATGTTTTCCAGTTTCACAGAGTGTGCATGCACTTTCCTTTGGAAGCTATTAATACTGATATCAAGCCCTAGCCTTGACTTGAAAGGGTTGAGGAAGAGTCTCACTTTTCAGGCTCATGAAAAATGGGGCAAGATACGAGCTGATTAAGTATTTGCAGCATCAGTACATCAGGAAGACTGATAATAAAAAAAAGAAGATGGGCAAGCTAACTGCTGTTATGCATGATATCACAGCATTTGTTACAATCAGCAAGGAAAATCTTGACATTTACACAGGAATTACTTTAAAGATGGCATGTTTTTCCCTGCTCAGCTTTGAATTGCCTGACTGAATACAAAGGGTTAAATAAAAGGAGGCTAAAAGTGCCTTTTTAAAGAATTAAACTTTTAAAGAGCTAAGGACAGGTGATTTATTGTATAGATAAGGCAGCATTTATCAAATGGGTTTGTGGACGATTTTGTTCTCTTTTTCCCATCTTTGCTCCAGGGGAGAAGCTATCCACCCACCCAGCTATCCTCAGTCAGCCTAGATGGTGTTATTCCTTCCAAGGCTGGAGGAAAAGCTAAAACTGAAATTACAATGGGAAAGGGAGATACTTTGAGGTGGGTCAAGAGGGGCTGCCCAGGGTAGGTGTTGGAGAGCCCCAAACCCAGGACAACAAGGGGCTGCAGGAATGGCTTCAGCACGATGCAGAAATACCAGAGTTAACTTTAAGAGACTCAGTGGACACTTTAAACAGGCAGCCTAGAAATGGAAATAGCTATCTCTCTCAAAGATTGCCAGTGTGGTGTCAGCTCAGGGCCTTGTAGGGCATCACACTCTGCAGAGCACAAAGCACTACAGGCTCTGTGAGCCACTTCCACTTGTCAGAGGTGAGCTTAGAGCGGCCCAGAGCCCCACATGTGTAAGCAAACTCTGCTATTGATTTAAATTTCACTTTAAATGTTTTGAGGAAAAAATAAATAATGTGTTGTTTTGAAGACACAGGCTCTGCATTTCCACAAGCTGCTGTCACAGGTTCTTGACAAGGTCTTTGAAGACAAGGGCTATGTAAATTAGTGATTAGTGATTTTTTGAGTTTGACAATGGAACAAACAAAAATCTATATATATATATATATACACACATATACATATTTACATACATATTTATATACATATATATATGCACACATATTTATATACATAAATACATACATATATATGTATACACACACTCTTAAGTCTGAAATGCTGGACTAAACCCATTTGAGGAGATGTATTTGAAAACTGAAATTACTTCCTGTTTCTTTGGAATTGGCTTTTGTTTATTTTCACTTTTCAAAATAAAGAAAAAAAGAGAACTAAGTTCAAAAGGAATTTGTCTGTCATGCACAAAACAAGCAAGAAGGTCACAGCAGCTGTCAATAGTGGTGAAGGAAAAAAGGCTAGAACTGATCCTTATCATTAAAGTCTTGTGGCACAGTTACACACTGTGCACATTGTTTAGGGCTAGCTCTTTCCATAGCAGATTTCTCTTGGAGAGAGACCATTAGAAAACCAAAAGAAACCCAGGGAGCAAGATAACTATGTAGCATTGTGGATGATCAGGGCTCAGGCTCTTTCTCCAGACTTATTTCACTTCGCAGTATAGATTGGTACCTGCTTTTATTTGAAGCTTTATATTTGGGTTATATTTAAATTATTTTGTTAATTGTTTCACTGGATATATCCTAGTTATTTAGAAAATGCCCCAAAACCTTATTGTGGGGTGAACCATTCATTCACATGTTCTCAGTCTATCCTTCAAGTCTATTTTGAAGCTGCTTTTTGCATTGTAGACTTAAATATTTATTTGATTGGGGAAAAAAATAAGAGGGGGGAGAAAAGGCAAGGGAGGAGACTACTCTGTGAAACAATGCAGGTGGAGATCTGTCAGTATGGTTACAAAATCACCAGGATGGAAGTTATCTGGTCCTTTCTTCACCTGAGGGTGAGACCATCCATCAGCATCTGTTTCCTGGCAGTTTATCTAGCTGATAGTTAAATCCTCTTTACTGACACTAGCAATGGTGATTCTGTAAGCTATTCCTGTTCTTTGAATTTAAGAATCTGTTTTACCTCACTGGTCTTTGCTTGTGGATCATCTTTTCATTCAGCCTTGAACTTTTCCAGTGTTTTCCCCTTAGTCTTCTTTTGGATCCCCGCCTTCACAACGTGTGGCACCCAGCACTGGGCACTGCACACCTTGACAGGGATAACGAGGGTGGAAGAAATTCTGGCAGTGCCCTGGAGACTGCATTCCTGTTTCCCTGTCTTGGTGTGGTATTTTCCTCCTGTGTATGACACTGGGGCCTGTGTTCAAAGCCTTCCATATACTTTTAAAGATAGCACCTATCTCACAACTTCAAACAGCAAATGCTTAAGCTTTGAAAAGCTACTGTGTTTAGGTGGGCTTTGAAGCAGATGCCTCCCTTAAAGTGCACATGTTTATGCTGATCTGAATCATGTAATTGTCAAAAGTTTTGGAAATGTCTTGAGGACATTTGCCAAACTAGGGCCCACTTAGGAGGAAATAAAAGGTCACTACATTTTTCAGCAATCTTACCTCTATTTCTATCTCTGGCTGGGAGGCAGGGGTGCAAGAAAATGTGTAGAAATGACAGAAATAAATCCAGAGAACATTTGGGGTCTTATCACAGGTATGTGAGTTTGGGTATGCACTCAAAGACATATGAATTTCCTATAGTGTCAGAGCTAGATGATTAATTTTTAGTTTGTCTTAAAATAGGCAGTGGTAAATTACAATGAAAAGAGAAAACAAAAGATTTTTAATTGTTCTCATATTTCTTTCTATAAATATTTTCACTTATGTGTCTGTACTGGCACATACATGCACACATGTTAATGGAAGGGATCTGGGATATTGTGCCATGTGCATCAGTCCATATAACAGCAATAGCAGGTATTTGGTTTAGTGAACGGATTTGCAGAAACCTTTTTCATCTCCACTACAGGCAATCACTCAAAACGTGAATGTATGGCAGGTGTACTGATAACCATAGACCACAAGGGTGTTTTAAGAGTTGCTGTAGTGTATCAGGATGGTGTTTCAGGCATGAAATAACCTTATTCTAATTAATCAGTGTGCTTCCAAGCATAACTGAGAAGAGGAGCTCTGAAAAACTGCTTTTAAGATCCAAGGATCTTCCTGGGAGATACCAAATAAATATTGTTTATATTGATGACCAGGTCTACAGTTCTATGATTTCTATGGGTCACGCCACAGCATCACAGTCATAAAATTACCTGCAGAAAGGTAGGAACACAGGATTCTTTGGACAGTTAATCTTTATTTATTTTATCTATTGCTACCAACTCATTGAGAAAAAGAAAATGTTTGTGGTCACTTTTGTTCTATATTAACTATGTTATTGCATTGGCTCCTTGGAGTACCAGGATAGGGGAGTTAAACAGTGGCAGACTTACCTACTGTTTGGTTCCTCCTTGTTTCTCGTTGTCCTGGTTTGAAGGACAGGTGTCTGCTAAGGAAGGCAGGGGACCTCCCTTGGAATGGAAAAAATGTAAACCCTTTCCCTCTGAATTATTGTAATTCTGAAATTAAGGGGC
>VZTR01022390.1:99385-139884 GCA_013400775.1 Chaetops frenatus | reverse complement strand
GCAGGCAGGGGGTGCAGAGGCTGCAGTGCTGTGAAACCCAGAGCAGTGCCGGAGCAGCGGCAGGAGCCTCCAGCAGAGCAGGGAGAGGCGAACTCAGGGATCCCGGGCACCCACACAGATGGTGACAGGTGCTGGTTCCGGACAGAGACTCCTTCCACAGCAGAAGAAACAGCTCTCCCCCCGAGGTCCAGCAGCAGCTCCTCCAAACTTTCTCCCTGGCAGCCCAGAGCGAGAGTGCCAGCCCCTCCTCCAGCCAAACCTTTTGCCAGCCCCAAAACTCCAAGGTACCCCCACCCTGCTGAGAGAAAAAGACTCTCCGAGCTGCACAAATACCTGCTCCCCTCAGCTCAATCACTTGTTTTGTTCTCCTTAATTACCCAGCCATTATGGTCCCTTAGCAACTGATGGGCAAAAAATTCCACAGGTGAAGAGAAACAAAAGGGAGGAACACCCAAACCCCAACACTGGTGCTTTTTCAACTCCTGCAAATGAATTGTGAAACAAGTAGTCAAATGGTTTCCCTCCTTCTCATGCCTAATTGTTCAAAGGAGAGGGTCTGCTCAGGATTTGACTGTGTCTAATAAAAGATTGAAGTGCAAATAGAGTCATAGAAGAAACAGAAGTTTCACTGCTAAGTTAGGAAATGTTTTTGTTATCAAAGTAGGCATGTTGGACTATTCCAGGTGCTTTAACAAAGCTTTATCTGATGTTGAAATGTCCATCAGAGAAGATACCTTTTGCCCTGTCTTGAAAAACTCCTGAGAAATTAAAGGTTGAGACAGACTAGAACAACCCATCTCCCTGGTGTGATTGGAGTAACCAGATTCTCTGCTCCCAAAGACAACCTGATATCTATAATTAAGCCTAGTTCCCCTATTTTTCACATGAGCTCATTAGGCTGCACTCTTCTTTCTTTTTATTTTTCTTTTTTTTTTTTTAAAGACCACTTTCTTTAAATAATTAGCAAAGAGGCACTTGGAGAGGAGATTAATGCTTCCCTCTTTTGTCTTGTATAATCACTCCTGGGCTAAGTCTAAGGGGAATGTCTAATTAATATTGGACCTTGCTGATCTTTGGTAAAGTTTCACATGACTGAGGAGCACAGAGCTGCCCTTTACACCTCTGCAGGACACCAGAGATGTGTAGCCAACAGATAGTCTTGATTATAACTGGTCAAAAGTAAACACCAAATTGCTGCTCACTGCAGGAGGGGACAATCACCAATGTGAGAATTTCCAGACTGAAAATTCTTTAGTCTTCATATGCCTAACTTTGCTTTATTACTGTCCTCCTACTCCCTGGGCCTGGGAAGTATATTATATGTAGCAAAACTTGGATTCCAAGCCTAAATGGCATTGGATACCATGGGGATATTTTGTACCAGCATAGAGCTGTTTCATTTCATTTACTCCCTGCAGGTAGCAAAGAATTATCACACACAACCAGCCTGCATCTCACACTGGACTCGGGACAGGATTCCATGTCTGTACACGATGTTTCAGCAGATGGTGCAAGAAATCTTCACAGCAGATAACTGGAGATTAATGGACCAGACAGTTTGGTCTCAGCCTTCTGTAGCTGGTATGTGTGCTTACACAGAGATTTCAACTGCTGAAGCTGCATCTCAACTGAATGCAATGGGGTTATTTAAAGAGGAAACTCAGATATTAAGGGACAGGCTCTTGCTGTCTCATCTTTTCCTTGTTCTTATATTTAAGCCAATCTGTTTCCACCTACTATAAAATCCAGATTAAATATTACATTGAGCTAGTACATATACTTTGTCTAGTAGAATTTGGTGAGAATCCATGTTTTCATAAACTCATAATTTTTGAGAAATATCTTTTTGGATGACATATTTTCTAAACACAGAACTTTGTGTGAATAGTTTGAAATTGAGTAGAAATAGGCAGAAATTCTTCAGAAAAATAATCCCTCTTCAGAAACAGTCATTCATTTCTGATGTTCATTTCATCATCTCTGCATTGGAACATTTCAAATTCCTGTACACAAAAAAATAAAAACTATTTCTTGAGTTAGAAAGCAGCTGTCTTCAGAATGTATGTTGGGGCACACATATGGGTTGAGGAAAATGTTCTGATGGCAGTGAATATTTAGTTGGTTATATAAAGAGAAATAAGTCCAAAACACATCAGGAGTCCCTCTGCAGGCCAGGGAAATAACAAAACAGGAAAGTATTAATGAGGCACAGCATCTGGTTTTTACATTCCTTGCAATATGGCCGTTCTATAATGGTTTTTGAAGCTCACAGATGCTCATAATAACAGTGTCTTTCTGCACCTAGAACCTCAAAAGATTTTATTTTAGATACAATGGTTGCTTTAGAAGCGTGAGTTATGCACATGCAAAAAGGAGTGCTTCACAGTACAGCCTCTTTTGGATGTCTTCTATTTCCATCTCCTTACACTGTAAGCTGAAATAAAAGGTAAACATGATCAGTTAAGCAGTTTGAAATAATGCAACTTGCTTCAGACCTGTCCATTTTATCATACTGATTGTTATCTCCATTTGAATGCAATCATTAGATAGTACCCTAAAATCATTAGCCTGCTCCTGAGATTGCAAGCCTCCGGCTTCTGCCAGAAGATTGCAAAACTTCACTGACCAATGCTGTCTTGAGAGCAGGGGGACAAAGTTGGAGGTGAATCTTCTGCCTTGCAAAAATATAAGCACAACTTCAATGGTGCTCAGTGGCAGAGGTTTTACTCTTGATGGAAAGAAATGGTACATTATGCTTCCAAGCAAAACTGTTCACTCTCAGACTTCCTACCTACAAAAAGGTTTTCTGCTCAAAATGACATGTCTGGGGTTTTTTATGGAGCACTGTGGCAGTTTGGAGTCACAGTATCTTTGGCTGCCAGGTTCAATTTAGGCACATGGTGTTACTACAAGGTTTTTCAAACTGTAATGCAGCATGAGACTGGACTTCTTTCCACTTTTACCTGATTATCCATAGCAGAGGCTATACAGCAAGCTCTCCTGCATGCCTGAGAAAACAGCCCTGTCTTGCAGTAAGCTCAAAAGAACAAAACACTTGCATCTTCAGTTGCCACACACACACACACACACAAAAAAAAAAACCAATGTCCATAAAGCTTGGCAAATGGTACAATCCTGGTTGCTGTACAACCAAGACACCTAGGACACAAACCCCACAATGCTGAGCGCCTAGATAAGCAATTTCTTGCATTATCAAGGAGAGACAGGTTTCCCCAGAGGGTAATTCAGAAGAGACTGGCATTCCACACCATCATCCAAAGACCTGCAGTGCAGCCTTATAGGCTTTGTAGTTAGGTACTTAAAGTTGGGCAGAGAGGAAATAGTTTCCTCACTGGAAACGAGGCATCACTCCCTGTAGGTAACTGAAATTCTTCCATAACATACAAATACATAAGCACTGCAGGCAGACTTATCTCATGCATGAAAAGTGTCTTCAATTTAGTGGGATGCCCAGCCTCTGCAAATGCCTATTTCTCTACATGACGTGGAGAAAACACTGAGATGACTACACAGCTCAGATCCACAACTTTTTGATTGCTAAACTGAAATTAGCTAAATCTCCCTAAAAGAGAGCTCTGTGACACACTCCAAATTAGGCTGGCAGCCAGTTGAATATTCAGGGTAAGATCATGTATGATTCAAATCATTGAAGTTGGGTTTTTCATATGGGAATTTCTATCTCCTTGCAAATCACTACTGAAGCTTGTGTATCCCTGTATGTTTATCAAGGATATTGTCATGCCTTGGACTGGAAATGATGCAAACATTAGTAGGAGAGGAACACCTTGTCTTTGGAAGAGAAATTACACAATTTTATGGCTAACACTCTTTATTATTTTTAACAGTGGTCTGAACACTGGAGTCGAACATACATGAAGTTTGCTGAAGAGGAACTCTGAATATCCTCAATGATAGAGATCTGGAAAGACTGGAGAAAGCTGGACAATCAACAGCTGTATGAAATTTAACAAGAGCAAGTGCAGGATTATCCACCTGGTATGGAGTCATCAAGGTTATATATGGAAATTAGGGGGCAAGAAGATGGACAGCAGCCCTACAGAAAGAGATCTGTGGGTTTGGGCTGATGAGGTTGTTTAGGTGCTAAGACAGGGAGGGAAAACAAAAAAGGGGATCAGACAAAGGCATAGGCACAGGCTGCCTGGGTTTTCTTGCAAAGGTAGAATTCATCATACTTCCATAAACAAGGAGCAAGCCAGATCTCCAAAGGGCTGTGCCCTGGAGAGCAGAGATTTCAAAAAAGAAGCAGGGTTATAGAGGCCAAACAACATGAATCTCCAAAACTAAGGGAACACAAAATTAATGCAATAATGCAATCCTTCAATCTTTCTGGACTGGCTAGTAAGCACATGGAAGACAATTTTACCTGTGTGTAGAAGCCTTAGGCTATGCCTTCATACTTATACCTCTGCTCCTTCTAACCCCAAAGTTTTCCACATCAGTGTGCTTAAACAAGCCTTAGACTCGACATTCAAGAGCTGTGATAGGGCATGAGTTCCCCTCACCCATGTTATGAAGAACTGCTTGGCAGAAGTCATATCTAAGTATCACTGAATTCCTGATAAGCTGCCATACTTAGCCCAAGGACAAGAAACTGTCCAGAGATTTGCATATCAAATTTCTACTGATGGTTTTTACAATAGGAGTTGGAGCTGGGCAGTTGCAGCATACATTTATAAGGCTTACAGCTGTGTTCAGTGATAAGATAAGAGGTTCTTTTGTAGAGACCACAACAAAACCTTTGTCAGTGGCTGAAATTACACTTCCATCTCATCATGAAAGGTGTATTTTGCAGTGGATGTAGAGCTAGCATGACGTTATCATTTGAATTGGTTTTTGGGGTTTTTCCATGAAAATGAGAGGGAAGAATCTTTTGATTTTTGAAGTAGTCTGTCCTTTTTTCATTATTATTTTTAACATTAAAAGAAAATTAACTGCAGCAGAAGGATTTTATAACCATCAATAAATGTGGTTATCAGCATACCAATATTATACAATAAATACATAAAACAAATCACTTCAAGGCTGGAAATAGAATATATAACATTATGCTGCCACAGGGGAGATGCTCTGGTTATGGCTGAGTGGAAGATCAGACTATTTTTTATGATTATTTTGATGCTTGCAGTTTTCTGAATCAGAATTTTCCCATGCTTTCTCTGGTGACTTAATATATAATTTGAATTAAATAACTTCCACCCAGAATTTGAAGGATGGCTTTGGTTTCAACTTATAGGGGAAAGGTCCAGGACTTCTGTCTATATACTAATGAGAAGGTAAACAGTGATACCATCACAGTTAGATGGGTTCTTGGGAGATGTAGCCTTTCACTATGTTTGCTTCAGTCTGTCAGGCTAAAGCATCAAATGGCTGGAGGGTGGAACTGAAGTACAGGTTTTAATTGTGAGTAATTAAGGAATGGAATGACATATCAAGGGCGGTGATCAGTTCTTTACTGCTGGCATTTTAAATTGACTCCTAGCTGTTATTTTTTTGTTGTTTTTTGTGGGAGTTTATTTTTGGTTTTGGGGTGGTTTTTAGTTTTTCATTTTGTTTTGTTTTGTTTTGTTTTTAATCCATAACAAGAATTAACTCCAGGAAGCCCTTTGGTCTGTTTTTGTACTCTTTGTTCTAGGTTGTATTGACCCACCATACTCCCACCTTTGAATTAAGAGCCACATTTATCTCACTCAGCTTTAGCAATTCAAGAATCAGGCAATTTAAGGTCAATGGAGTGAAATAGGTACTTCCATATGTTGCTTATATTCCCTTCATTTTATTGTAAAATTCCCCATATGATCAAAGAGACAAAACTTGCCTGTGATACTGCAAAGCAAATCATGACAAACTCAATCAAACATTATTAGTGCAATTTAGATTAAATTTCTGCTGAAATCCACTCGAGAAATTACTAAGGATGCTCAATGTACAAAATGTAGTAGATTCCTGATACACAAATCATATATTTGGATTTTTCTTATCCATGTTAATTCATATTCTCTGCAGTAAAAAGAATACCTGAAGCCTTTTGTCAGGTATAAAGACAGAGGTGATAAGAACTGTGTAAATCTTACTTTCTTTTAAATGAGTTGAAGTTACTATTCATCTACAGATTGTTAAATACACTTTACCTGAGCAAAAATTTAATATTGCAGAGTATGGAGGTAACTAGTGTATAATATGAATGACAAGTAACAGCATGTCTCATTATTGCAGTCCTACATTCAGTGACAACATAATTTACCAGTTGTGCTCTTCTGTTGTGGTCCTCACACCATAATTAGTATATGCATTAGACTACAGAGGAGACCTCTTGCCCTTTCATTTTAAAACCTCAGACTTCTGTTCAGGTGAGCAATACCTCACTGGGCCAGCTACTGAATTTTCACTCATAGGTATACAGGAAGAAAAAAATCCATCTTTACAGCCCATCCAGCAGCATGGGTCTGCAGGGCAAAGATTTGACCTTCTTCACTCTGACAGTAGGAAGAACTATTCTCAGAGAGATGAGGTGAATATTACTGAGCCCTAGAGTTCACATTTCAGCTAATGGCTGCTTTTCATCTGCAGGAAATTTCAAGATTTCTCCCATTACCTGTGTGAGTGCTGTCTTATGTATGCAGTCCAACACAGCATATCAGTGTGATTCCATGTTTTATCTTCAACTGTTCTCACGTGGTCTAAGTCCCACAGCCTTTGCTTCAGCAAAACTCCCAAAAATGGCTGTATACATTTTGTTAGGATAAGGACAATGATGTTGGCAAGCAATGGCACTGCACAGCAGACACAGATATTTCTTGAACAAAACTTGGATTTTTTGTCACTTCTGACACTTTCTTCTCTTTTAAATCAGGTCAAAAAGCTGAAAGTGCAGACTAATCTCTGAAAAGATATCTCAAAATTCTCCAAAGGATTTTTTTTATATATATATACATGGAAACAAAAGGTTCTACTGTTTCCAAATTGAAAGGTTTTATTTAAAATTAAGGTGACATTGAAGTTCATCTACCCAAGGAGCCATGGCATATATTACAATTGCAATTGCAATGCTTGAGATGCTCATTTTGCCCTTGGATGAGGCTACTTGGCAGACGATGAGAGCTCTATGTACTCAGATGAGACACAGAGCTCAGTCAAAAAGAAGATTTACACTGTGTTTTAACCTCAAACTGCTCACATCAAAACATTCCAGGGTATGACAGTGCTTTCTTTTTGAGTATAATCAATTTTTACTAAATCAAATATATCTGGGATGTCTTTTTCAGAATAAAAATAGAAAGGCAGAACGGTGTTGCAAGGAAAGTCAGACTTCCTCAGGAATTACTTATTTTGCTGAAACAACATTATCTCTAGAAAAAGTGGGAAATTCGCAATATTCAGAATGACACAGAATTTTTTTCATGCTCTTCTTTCCACAAAGAAATGAGATACTAATTCATTCCCAAGAGAACCAGAAGGATTTGTTGTTAGTTTTGGGTTTTTTTTTAAAGGAGGATGTATGTACAGTCCCATTGGAATTAAAATAACATCTTCAGATCTGAATAAAAATGCATTCCAAAAGATGTCAAGAGGAAAGTTTTTGCAGAGCCAGCCACTTCAAGAGCTTGTTACAGCCAGTGATCTTAACCAAGAGCTTTAATAAGAGCTGAATTTACACACAAACATTTAGAAAGCAAAAAAATAAATAAGTGGGGGGAAAGAGAACTTCGCAGCATTCAGTATAATATTGCGGTATAATACTATGAGCACAGCATTAGAGAAAACCATGCATCTCTTTTATGGTTGGTTTATATTCTTCTCTTGTGTGTGCATTTTATGCACATAAAAATTAACAACCTTTGACTATCCATTTGTATTTATAACATCTGCAGTACCAATGGGTGCAGTTCTAGTTTTTCTGTCCCAGGCTTGCTAAGTATCCTAATTTGGTAAGAAAATGCCAGATAACTCTCCAGGGGAACATTCACTATGTCAACATCTCTTGACTCCTAGACACCCCAATCCTAATGTCATCAGTGGGAAGTCTGTAACGAAGGAAATCCCAGTGGCAGGGAAGCAGGGTAAAGACAAAAATGCCAGTCTTTACTTTTCCTGTTTGAACCAGTTGAGGTATAACTAAATGCAGTCTGAGGTTGGAGTGGCCTTGCTGCTTTGGGGTCAAGAATATATTTTGACTATGCAAACAAAAAATGTCATTGTACAAGAGGAGTTCAGAAAATTATGTTCATGTTACAACTGCCCCTACAATGGTCACAATCAGAGCTGGCTGGATTCCCCTTTTTGTGAGTACTTGGACAACCAGGACCCTCTACCCCAGTTTATTCTCTGAGGACACTGGAGTTCAGCACTGCNAAAAAACTCACAAAAAAACCCCAACCAAAGCAAACCAGACCAAAAATTCCAACCAAACCAAAAACCATAAAACACATCAAAACTCCAGGACCTCCAGAGGGCCACTGGCACAAATCCCTGTATTCAACTAGTGGGACTATTATCGTGATTATTCTAAGAGAGAATTAAAAAAATATATAATTTTCTCCTCTACTACAAATTGCCGTAGTGAAAATGTTCCAGCTGGTGTGCAGCTGGTTCAATTCAACTATTTCCATTTGCAGATAAATTCTCTAGCTGTGAGGAAGTTGCCAGTTGTTTTGCTGATAAATTCAAGATTTCTTTTGAGCCTGCTGTGCTGTGGGGGAGCAGGGGAGTATCTCCAGAGGGAAAATGAAGTTTCTGATGAGCTGCATGCAGTAATACACTGAAACTGCATCTGCCTGGGGTTGCCACCAGGTACTTTTAAAGTTAGCCCTTCCTCAATGAGAACAGACAGGAGTGAGATAGTGGATTATGATGGAAAGCAGTTTTCAGGGAATTATTGGTGAGGAAAAGGCCATGTCACAACCTTGAATCAGTTAAACTGGGAAATGCTTTTCCCAGTCTGTGGATATATCTTAAAAGTATCTTGTACAAATGAGACCATTTGATAAGGGTGTCTTTGAGACTGATGTTGTCACTGCCTAGGTCCAAAGCCTGAGTCTACCCAGACACTGGGGAGCACAGAAGGTCTCAGAGCACTTCACAGGAAAAGCCGACGCAGGGCCAGACCTTATGAATGAGGAGGAAACAGCCAAGGCCTCCATGTAACAGAGAGATACGGATTTGGGCAGAATTTCCTCCATTTTATTTCTTGTTGTGAGCCATGAAAACCCTGAGGACTACTTATTTGCTACTGAAATTTTCCTACACAGCACCAAATTCACACTAGAGAAACAAGAGCTATATTTTGGCCTGAAAATGCATTCTGCCAAGCAGAGGTTTCTGGCTGTTTATTTGTTTCAGCAAGATGAATAGCACCCAGCTTAAAAAAAGCCATAAAAAAAAGCTTCCTATATTTATTTTGTTCATGTTCACTGCACTATGGAATGAGTTTACCTTGGCTAACACATACTCACAGGAAATGAAATAAAAACTGCATGGAGAGGAAGATCTCCAATGTAGGCAGAGCAATAGAAGTTGTTCTTAGCAATCAGTGCTGGTTGTGTGAAGAGTGGAAAGGAACTAGGACTTGGTGCTACCATCTTACTTCTCATCTTGGTCTGACTTACAGTTAGTAAGTTCTAGAAAGAAAAATGTTAAAGTGAAAAAGTAAATTAGAGGCTTTTGTCTCGGGAGGAATGGAAACGGTTTTTTCTGCAGAGGTTAAATTTCCCCTATTATTAAAAAGCAAAGAGAAATGGCTGCCAAAGAGACAGATCTGACAGGTTATGTAAATGGCTGGTAGCTGAACTCAGAGCCCACATTGCCTTTCCAAGTGTGCTGTGACTAAAAGCTGCAGGCTGCAAGCCATTTGCTTTTCTCCACAGTTCCTCGTATCAAATTAATCTCATTTTTTAAACTTTCTATATTGCCACGTTAACTTTACATAGGAGCAGGTCCTCCTACCCATAGGACCCAGGCTGTTGCAGGAGTGGAGGGGAGCTGCAGGGCTGGGAAAGAGCAGGAAGGGGCTGGGGAGGGCAAAATGTTGCTTATTTGGGAAATGCATCAATGGAGGGTGCTGTTCAAGTAACCTGAAAAAAATTACACCCTCATTTTTCTGTTGAAGTAACTGAGGTCAGACCATACCTGGTATGTACCTGCAGAACTCTAGAACTTCCCTTATAAAAGCTTTTCCAACCGTACAGAAGTCCTGCACAGAATTGCACAGCATAACAGCTTTGCTTTTGCCCTCACTGCATTTCTGAAATTGGCTGTTACAGCAGTGCAAGGTGGCACTAACCAACAAACAAGTTTGGTTTCATGAATGCAACTTTTCCACTGTGATTTTCATCTGTTGTCTCCAAGATATTTTCACTAGATTCCAAGTTGCTGTATTCCAGTCACTAGTACATCCACACAGCCAAAATCTGCTTCCAGCCCCAAACTGGAAATGACTGAGCTCTTTCTTTCTAGCCCTTTGATGTCAACTTTAGCTTCCTGACAGCAAATTTGAAAAGACTAAAGAAGTTGCTCTCATTCTATCTGACATTTTGCAATCATCTGCCCCCATGCTAAGCCAGGTTTTGGGGGCTGTTGCCAGCAAAACACGAAAGTACCTGCAGGGCAATATGGCACCATTTAAACTTCTGTCTTGACCTTAAAGTGTTTTGTAAATTGCTTGCCACTTTCGTAAAACAGAATATGAAAACCTGATAGCTCTGTTTTGTTCTTTCAGATACCAATATTTGGACTTCATTTGATTTAAAAAATGCTTCAGTAGTCTGGGATGAATACTACAAACAATGAATAAAACTTCCTGAAAGCAGAATGCAGCATGTTATTGAAAATAATTACCATTAGAAAATCTTCAGAAATTCATTTTTGCAAAATAATAAATTCTCCTAGGCTTTCCTATATAAACATTCACACTTTAGAAAATTCATGCTGTCAGATTTTCTCACTCCACTGCAAAAATCTTTCCCAGGCTGCAGTTGGCAACTCCAGCAGTTTTCTCCATCCAGGGAAGCCAGGAAGTGTGAAAGCTGGGGAATTGTTTTTCCTTAAAGTATGTTTTTGATCATTCACATATGTGGTGCTCAAGATTTGGGCAAAAGTCTGTTTTTCTTAGCTGAATATCAGAACTGGGCCTCCTGCCACAATCACATCCTCACAAACAGGTTGGGCTAAAGTTTTAGCACAGCTAAAATGGAGGAAAACAAACCTACTTTTTATATCTTGTGAATCAATACCTGACCCTGTGTCTTGCCTATACTACCTTAGGCTGCAACTTGTTTGAAGCATAAAGAAAAAGCAATTTAAAAAATTTAACTCCTTGATGGTAATTCTAATGTGGCATATTCTTCTTCATTTGGCTGCAGGCCAGAAGTCCAGTGAATGTCTTAAAAAGCAAGATTTTGCCAGTTTTACCACATGCTTCTCACATTTTTGATGACTGTACCATTCACGTATCAGAAATAACCACAAGGAATGTGAGTACTTCAGGCAGTACAAGTCTCCAAATGGCTCTACAGTAGTTTTTGGAACAGAACCATGCTCCTAGCTACTCCTAGATAGATGCCAGCTAGCAAAAATCAGTCCACCCCTCTCCCAAAAAAGTGCTTTAATTAAATTGCACTGCAGCAGATTCAGCTGAAGTCTTTGAGAAGAGGCAACTCACATGCTTTAAATAACAGATGGTAAACTCAGAGGCTGAAGCCTCAGTGGAGCTTATGCCTGGTGTAGTCTGAGATCCTGATTCCAAACAATTTGTAAGAAACCTTTGCCATGATGTTTCAAAGCTCTCCTCTGTTCTAGCAGCATATCAGAGAAGGGAGTCACTTAAAATGTGTGTGCAGCTCTATGCATGTTCTTAAAAAGGGGTTTACCATAAAGTCGGGCTTTGGTATACAAAAAAGGAATTTTAAACATTGGAAGCATATTGAATCTAATTCATTTCAATATTAAATTCTAGGGAAAGTCCTTCCATGGAAACCATGTTTTTCTAGAAGAATGAAAAATAAAAAACCAAACACTTTCTAAGCTGAAAAAATGTGTTAAAATGGGGGCTAACATGACAGGATGGGATGTAGGTACCTCAGTGTTTAGGGCTGCTCTCACACTTGCCAGCAGATCCAAAGCTGTCCCCCTGCTTTCTCCGCAGCAGGTCCAAGTAAATTGATTTTTCCTTAACATGATCCAGAGTTTGTCCCTTTATTGCTTGAGTGAGACTTGTCCTTGCTAGAATCGATCCATTCTATTTATTTTCTCGCTTTGAATCCATTTGTCAAGATTCTTGGAAGGTTAACCTTCCAAAAATTTTGCAGCCCTTCTGAGCTCATCTATGAAATGTCACAGTCCTGTTTTATAGTCCATTATACAGGTCACCAGTGAAACCTTTGAGAGGATCCTGAGATGGTTCATGGCAGAGCCCTAACAATTCTTCCTGAAGCATTGAAAATACTGTCCACAGCTCATCATACATTTTTGCTCCCAACCCATAGGAGGGTTTTCTAGGCCATGTTCATTAGCTTCTCCTTTAGGGTTGAGAGCAGGGAGCTCTGATATTCCAGTCCCATTTTATTTTTTCTGATCTTGTGGCCATGATAAAGCCCCTACCTATAACTTTCTGACCCATTGTCAGAGAAAAGAGGGTAATGCTATGTTCTCCTGTGCCTCACAGTTGTGCTGCAAGGCCTTGTCATCTGAACGTGAGATGTTCTGTAAAGAACTTTGGCAGTAAGTGCTCCAAATTAGGATCTGAGTCCTAGTGGAGAGCATTCATCTATATATGAGGAAAGAACAGGATTCAACTTGCACTTCTTATGAAAGCTGAACTATTTAGTTTTATCACTTTAGGCAATGCCAGCAAGAAAATAAACAGTGAAGAAATTCTTAAATCAAAACAATATTCATCCCCTCCCACTCAGCCACAACTCAGCTCAATTGCTGAGTTTGGAAGAACCCTAAATGCTTTCCTTTGCCTCAAAACACTACCTCTTTATCCATTATCTCTCAAAATTTTAAGATACTCCCCCTCAGTGCACTTGCTAACACCTTGCACTGGACTCCTCAGCTACCCTCTGGCTCTGATTTAGAGCATAATTTAATGAATGACAAGGGATGACCTCTCTCTTTGCTTCCTGTGTAGGCTGCTCTCATCTGGCTTGTTCAACACAGTTCTGGTTTTTATTGCATAGTGCTTTATCTTTATACCTCTTATCAGACATTTATACCACTTTCCTCGTGTGCTGGGTATTATTGGCAGAGGGTCCATTGCTCAATGTATCAAACACATACTGGAAAATTGCTTTTGGCAATGATTTTGGATATTTTTTTGGTTCAGCAATCAGGCTGCAGCACATGTGACTTGTACTTGTTGCTTTGCATGGGCTTAGGACTCAAAATACAGGAAGACATCCATGCTTTTCAAGATCTAGAATTAATCCTTAGCACTGCAGCCTTAGGCTGATACAGCTCAGAATGGGATTGAATATCTGACACACCCACAAAATGTCTGCTGTGTAGATCACACTTTTCATATGCATAAGAAAACATTCTTTGAGTCCTCAGTGTCTTTTAACTAAAGAATAAAAATCCTGAAATTATACCTGTTCCTTTAGAACAGCTATTACCTGCATGAAGAGAGTTGCTGTACTGCCTGTTCCTTCCTGCTCCCTTTGCCTTATGAAGATGAAGGGGTCAGGCTGTACATAACATCACCCTGAATACCACGGGAACTTTAGTAGAGACTGGACTATTTCCTCTCAAACACAACTTTTCTCTGTGGCACTTAACCTTACCAGAGCTTTAGGCTATGAAGTTGGAGGAAACCTTGTGGATGATGCAGCTAAAATTTCTGAGTAATACCCAGAGTATGCTTTGCTTCCCCTCCCATGTGAAGTCCACCACACAGTCTTACTGAGGCTTGCTTTACACCAAAACGTTCTTGATGACAATACCAACTATTAAGGACTAGTTCATAAATTAAAGTAGCTTGGAAACTTCATGGATCTACAGTTCATATATTGCTCAGGAGCACTGAGACGGTCAGGGTTGTCCTCCTAGAGGTCCCTAACTTCTTCTTGTTCCAACAGGCCAGGCTCATTGGAAGAAATGAGCCACTGATGCATTTCTAACTACTCTGTCCTCATGAGGGAAAGAGCTTTGGATCCCTGCTTCACCTGGAAAGGAGATTATCTGCCATGCCTAAAGGATAGAGGGTCACAACCCCCATCAGAAAGACCTGTAACCACCAAGATCAAGAAATCCCTTAGTTTCTTGAAAATAACACCTGTTTTTCAGGTACTGTGCTCTACAAAAGGTGCATTGTATCAGCACAATTTGGCTTCACACATTACATCACAAAAAGTGAACAAAAGCAATACATCTAAAACATTCTACTAAGTGGTGTCACAAGCTGCTCACTATTGCTTTTTCCCCATCTTTCCCCTTCTCCTTCCATTACTGTGCCTACTCTAAAATTCTGGTTACAAAGTCTTTGGGAGAGGTGCTTTTTATGTCGTTGTAGAGGAGCTGGCACAATAGATCTGTCTGATCTAAACAAGGTCTGCTTGTTGAGTGATAGGCAAGGCTCATGAATAGTGATTATTGCTTCCAACCACTAGAGAACTCAGCACTTTTTCAGAGAAGTTGACCTACTTAAATGGTATATACAGGTAGTGCTTGCAGCCCATTATTAAATTGCTCCAGCAAACAGTCAGAGAGAGAAATGTGGAGGATACACAGCTATTCTGCAGGTCAAGATGTGTACTAAGAAATGAGAGCCTTCAATTATAGCACAGGTTTTGTACTGAGGCACTTTACTGAGAGCTTGAGATTGTCCTTGTGGGATTTAAGAGATCAAATGCAAAGTACTAACACTATCTTGTACCCAAGACAATTACTGGTTCAGTGGACTAAAAGAGCTGGGAAATTAACTATCCAGAGCAGATCTACCTTTCCAAACATTGTTAATGTAATCCAGATTTAGAATAAACCCACAGAGTATGACAAGGATTTGGCTTTAGTTCAGTTTTTCTCTGAGCCTCTGTCACTCATTCCATGTTCATGGAATTCTCATGTTCATCTCATGTTCACTCATTCTCAGTTCATCTTCAAGGCTCTGAAAGGAGCTCCTGAGATTTCTGGGAAAATTATTCAGTGGTCCAGATTTGGGGTTTGCAAATGCTGATACACAGCGAATCTACCTACAGGCTCTCAATCTGCTTTTTCCTCCTGATTTATAACAGAACACATGGGGGGAAAATGTATAAATAACAACCAATAACAAGTGACACACTAAAGGACTCCCTTTCATAAATGAGTAAATTTTCAGAAAGGTAGAGGTAAAAAACAGGCAAGAAAAAAAAGAAATCAAACACTTTGTGCATATGTTACATAAACTCAATGGAAGACAGAAAAGAGACAGATGTCACACTGAAAAATAAACCACTAGGGTGCTTATTAAAAGTGACAATACTCCTACAGAAAAATATTGCTGCCTTGCTGCAACAGACATTAGACAGTTTTCCATAAGCAAAAATAATTGTCTTGGTATTTAATGTCAACAATTTACCACCTCCTACAGAGATGTCAGCAAATACATACCCAATCCAAAACATTTTGCATATGATAACAAGAAGCCAAGTTGGGAAAAAAAGTACTTGGCTGTCTGAAATGTAATGGATGAAACACTATTAGAAAAGAGCTGTTGTTGAATCAAACTGGGTTAGTGTCTGATGGTAAATAGGGCTACTGGTAAAAATTATGTGGTGCTACATGCTCAGCTGCAGACCTGAGTGTGTTGCTGAAAAAAAAAAAAGAAAAAGAAAAAAAAAAAAAGCAGACCTACAAGGAATCAGGCCAGATATTCACCATAATATTTTGGGTTTCCTCACTTCTTTAGTGACGAATGCTTGATTTTACAGAAGAGGAAATTTTACTGAGTTTTTGCTCACTAGCAAAAACCTGAGAGATGAAACATGGAAAAATTGTTGCATTTTTCTGGAAATGATACTTCAAAGCTGTAAGTGAGATGCCTCTCTTGTGTTTCCATAACATGATAAAATGTCAGACCCATTCTTTCTATTTACAATCATTTGGCTGTATTAAATATGTGGAGATATGTCTGAGCATTTTTTTTATCTCATTTTTGTTACAGGAAAAACTGGAAAACCATAATCAACAGCAAAAGATGGAAGATACTAATATCATCAAGAGTACAAGCTCAGCAGAAGGGGAATTTTCTACCTTGTAAATATGCAGCTAACATATTAATCACAAGGCTATGTAGCCCTTGGCCAGGATCCAAGGATGAAACATGCATTACTTTTGCCTACAGGGGACTCTCCACCTCCTCCAGCCATGTATGCTGCAAAAAGATGCTGAGAATGGTTCTAAGAGTAGTAAAAGCAACATGGATATTATAGATTAAGTATATAAATATGAATGTCCATAGCACACACCAAGTCTTAACAATATATATTATGGTTTACTTTCAAAAAGTGATTAAAGTATTTAATTGTGTGCAGAGCATTCTTTAAAAACCCCAAGATTATTAAGTGTTGGGAACACAGTGATCTATTTTGCACACAGGCAGAAAAAGATGTGAAAATTTCCAAAAACATGATAGCTTGCAGGGGAGTTTGAATTTGCTTTGACTGCACACAGTTTAAACATGATGCTGGAAGGCCAGGCAGTGCTCTTCTAAATAAATCTATCAGAATAAATGGAAATGCTTTGGATTTGCCCTGGATTCACTTAAAGCAGGATCTGGTCTATGAAGTTCATCACTGTCAGTTATATAAACTAAAATGAAACTCCAGGAAGTTCTTTGCATTTTCTTCTATTTTATTATGAAATGGTGTAAGATTGAAAAAAGATACAGCTAGGTTTCATTAGGGGCTACAGATTTTAAGAGAAAGATTGTTTATTTGTATGTTTTAGAATCTCATGCTCAACTCCAATCAATTGTAATTTAATTGTAATTGCGTTTTAAGTTTCATTAAGCAGTGAAGTAAAAACAACTGTGGTCTAAAAGCTCTCCAGACTTCTCCTTCTGCTCAGGTCGATACCTTCTCCAGAGGCAACAAGGACAGGGGAAGAAAGTCAAACCTGTGCCTCTGCAGGCCTAGAATTACTCATCCTGTAGCTTCTGAGAGGAAGGAAGGAAGGAAGGAAGGAAGGAAGGAAGGAAGGAAGGAAGGAAGGAGTCTTACAGAGCCCTTGGCCACTTGTTTCAGCTGAGAATAATTATTATGCATATGCTGTTAAGCATGCTATCTATCCTAGGATCTGTGTACTGGAGCATTATAGTAATTTAGAGTAAAATATTTTAAATACATTGATCAGAGTTGGCACTAAAACTCTTTTGAAATGGATCTGGGTGGCAGTGTGACATGACACCATCTGGGTTCTTCTCCTGTTTGGACATAGAGTGGGTGTATGCTCTGGCACTGAAAAAATAAGAATGTTATCAGTGCAGTCCATGTTGACACTTCCCGGTGAAGCTGATGCCAAATCTCTCTGAATGAAAACCTGGCCTCCTTGACATCAGCAGGAACTTT
The DNA here is from genome assembly GCA_013400775.1 of Chaetops frenatus. NCBI lineage: Eukaryota > Metazoa > Chordata > Aves > Passeriformes > Picathartidae > Chaetops > Chaetops frenatus. The sequence goes on along the minus strand of VZTR01022390.1, from coordinate 122,302 downwards.
GCCATGAACTTCAGAATGGCACACATTTCCCTTCTGTCTTGAGGCAGAATAAGTTGAAGCCTCATATCTGGAGTAATCTCAGAGGACAGAAGCATTGAGGAATGGACTGTGATACAGGTTTTCACGTGGTCCTCTGGCACAGATAAGACACCAAGGAGAAGTGTTCTCCTAAAAATGTACAAGTGTAAAGCACTTATTGGAAATAAGCTTATTGTAGAGTATAGTCTTTCTGCCAAGCAGTTCATTGTGTGCATAAGCTTGAAAGCGATTGAAAATAGCCATAACTAGCTGAAATGTAAATGTTTGCACTAAAATCCTTTAAAACAGCGGGACTGGTAAGCCTACAAAACAAAAGAGGAAAAGAACAAAATGCCCTCACTCGGCATGACCGCTGACAGAGTAATCTCAAAAAAAAAGGCAAAACCAACAAATACTACAGTATGTTCTACTTCTCCAGTTACATTTTCTATTTACTTTGGCAATAGCCACATAGCACCAATGAATTTTGACAGAGAAACAGTGATGACTAATGGAGGCATGTGGTATGCATTTGAACTTTACAGACATCAAGCAATAATCGCTCACATAGAGCTGTGGAAAACACGATAAAAATAGAAAATCTGAAAGGTCTGAAGGCCTTATATTAGAAGAAAAGCAACAAAACAACACCCACCAAAAAACNAAAAAAAAAACCCCCAAAAAAAACAAGAAAAAAAAAAAAAAAAAAAAAAAAAAAAAAAAAAGGAAGATTCATGTGGCTTTCATTCTGGTAATAAAGCTGCAGATGAGGACTCTGAATATGTTGACAGCTAATTAGCTAAACCATGGCAGTGCAAATCGTGTGCTGCCAAGCAGAGGATGAGAAATCTCTTGCTGTAGAATGGGAGTTGTTAAAAGTATGTCTAGCTTGAGAAGGGAATACCAGATTTGTGTTCCTTTGTGACTCCTGTTGTCATCAGGAATGTGCTTTTAGCTTACTCACAAAAGCAAGGAGAAAAGGGACTTTAAGATGTCTGTAGAGGAGTGTGTTCTTGCAACATCAAACCTTAATCAGAGTATTTAAGTGAAAGCTTTGCATGCCACACTTTGTTGTATGAATTGCTTTCCACGCTGGCAGATGCACAGTGCTTCCTGTGTGAGGGTTGCAGCTGCACAACACCAGCTCAACAAAACTCCTTGAATATGTACAGTTCTAATTCCAATAAAACCAGCATACAGAAGCATAAATTAGAGTGTGACATCCAAGGTGGTGTTCAAAGGGCAAACACCTTCTAACAGCAAAGAGTTAAACATTAATAGAGACTAATTAGGTATAAGTGAAGGTAGAAGCCCATGTAAAGTCCATGCATCTAGTGGTTAGGAAGGAACAGCTAATTAAAAGGAGGAGATTAAAGGCAATCAGAATGATAACAGCCCCAATGTCAACCACTGGAACAATGAGTGGTTCCTTTCCTGCCTGATAGCCATGATCAGGTACTTGGGAAGAAGGAGGTGACAAAACAACAGAAGCTGGAGTAAACCCCAAAATGGTGTCTCAGCACTGGATAAAAGAGGTATAATACAGTAACACAGTGCCAGACCTTCTATTCCTCCTGCCTCATGATGTAAAGACAAGGCAGTCAAGGAAAATAGTGAGAAATTCAAGTGTGCTCCTTTGCACATCTTAGAAAAGACAGCCCAGGGAGTTTGCTGAGGCCAGGAGTCCTGAGAGGATCCAGTGTGCTTGGAGAGCAGGAACAGCCAGAGCAGTCTACATTAACAGCACCTCAACATTGGAAAGGTGTATCGCGTGTCATCCTTCAGAACTGGAGCTGATGGCAGTTCTTGAGAGGCAACTGGAGTGAGACCCATGGAGGCAGCCAGTGCCTGTTTGCCTGCTTCAAGCATCTGATTCCATCTGCTGAAGGCACCAAATGGTTTCTATGTCAAAGCCAGGGCTAGAATCAGATGGTCAGATCCACTGGGATGCCACAACAATTCAGCACAGCCACAGGATGCCACAAGGCATCATCTGTGCCCCACATTGCTGAGGTGACAGGGAGTTCAGGACAGGATGACAGGTCATCATTTTTCTTGGATGAGCAATGCCATGGTTTCAAAGACCCCCACACAGGGAAATGAAGCTCAGCATAGCAAATCCAGTCACATGCAGGGCTGTTACAATCTTAGCTGTGTTTTCAAGAAATCCAAGCACACAAAAAGTAGCCCTAGGCCCAGGAGTGAAACTGGACAGAAGTATAAACAGATCCCAAACCCAAGTAGCCTGGTGTGTGCCTGTCCATGCAGCTACATTCTCTTTGCTTCACTAAACCTCTCATCCCTGTTTCAGCCCTCCCAACCACAATATCCCTATGAACATGACAATCACAGGGCTGTGCCTGGGCAAAGACCAGGAGAGTGTGGCATGTGGGCTGGCATAAATGAAAACCATGCCAAGGACCCCAGTGGAAAAGGCTACAGGCAAGCATGGGTCAGCACTGGGGGACACTGGCCCAGGTTTTTTCATGGGTACAGAATTAATCCAATAAACACAGTCAATATCTTTTACAAACACGCACTCCCAAGGAGTATAGGTCAGGAATAATTTAATTTCAGACTAAGATAAGGAGATAAATTAGGATCAAGCCCTTAAAAAGCCTATTGCTCTTCACTCACATCAAAGAGGATTGTCTAAGGTGTAAGCATCTATCACTCAGACACTCACCATTAAGTGACATGTTTCATACTACGAGGCATCTGACTCTACCTGTATGAATCAAAAGCCTGTAATTTGCAGAAGTGGCTGCAGTGCCAAGAACTATGGACTGTTGTCTCAGTTTACCTATGAGCAGGTGCAGTTAGGAATGATTATATGCTTCTGCAGCATTCAGCTAGAATAAAGATTACTTTGTGAATGTGCCCAACAACAGTTTTGCAGAGAAAAGAGGTTATTAATCAAGTTGGATACCCCAACCAGTTCTCTCTATTGTGCTTTAGCTATAGGAAAGACATGTCAAGCAACAAGAGGAGGGGGAGCTGCAGACATGCCGTCAGAAACTCCCAGTAATGTTTACTCTACATGCCAGGGCAACCAAGTTATTGTGGCTGTGTCTACCCCTGGTGTATGCCCTTGTTTCAGAGTCTTACTCTGCTACCAATTTTAGATTGCCAGGTTTCAGGGTCCTGCCTCTAAGTGAAGGCATCCACCCTTCCCAGCCTGACCTCTCCCATCCAAATACTTGTGGGCTTTTCCTAATGAACCCATCCATCTTTGCTTGGTAACAATGAAAACATGTCAGTTCTTTGAATGGGAGGAAATATCTTCAAAACATTTAGGTGTTTCAAAGCACTAGGATATCTTTGCTGAGCTTATAAATACCCATCTTATTTAACAAACAACAACAACAACAACAAAATCCCCCAAAAGCCCAAAACAAACAACAAAAAAACCACACAGAAAAGAAAAACTGAAAAGAGGAAAAGAAAATATACACATGAAGTCAGTGACGCCTCCAATTTTTTACATCTTTGGGTGAAAATGGTATTTTATATTCTCATTTTAATTCCAATTAAGAATTATTCTAAAATATTTTTGTGAAGTGGAAAGAGTAAGTAATCCTCAAAAGAAATTTATGGAATACTTCTGTTAGGAGGGAGGCAGGAAACCATCCTTCTGTGCCTCTTGCCACCTGTAAGTGTGAAAAGGTGATAACAGTTGGGAGGAGAGGCAGAGGCATTACATTTTTCTAGTCCTCTGAAAGGTCCTATTGCTTAGATTTGGGAGGGAGTTCACTCATGACTAATCTCAGAATGTTGCCATTTGTGCTGTGAGGATTTGCCTGCCTTTTCAGAAAAGTGCATCAGTGAGAAAGTGGAAGAGAAACCGGTCTGGTGTAAACTGAATAAATTTTTTTTAAAGTCTTCACTGGGGAAAGGCAGAAGAAAGACAGATGGCTGCTTACAGGTGATACAGGAAGAATACTTTGCACACAAAGTAATTTGTAAAAGTTTTTTGGGGACTGGCTAAAGTAGTTGGATAAACAAGATTCAGGGTTTTGTTTTGAACATGGCTCAACATGAGATTCAAGTCATTCAAAAAAAGGGGAGTCCTAACTCTAGTCACCACAATATAGATACATACTTCATAGGTTTCTTTCATTGCCAGTGAAACTTCTGTACCAAGAATTTCCTTCTAAGGGACTTATAATACACTGCATTATTAAAAAGAGACATTCTCATCAGCAGGATGATGTGTTTCAACAAACTGAAAAACACAAATCTAAATACTTCTTTTCATACAAGAGTAATCTGATGGCTCAGAAGAAAATGTGGGGGTTTTGTGTCTTAAAATCCTGGAGGACTCTGTGAACCTAATATATTTGAAACCATAAAGAATACAGGCAAAAGTATATTAAATGATTTGCAGGCTAAAAAATACCTTTTTATTACCCAGTACTTGTAGAGAGGAGGAACCTTAATGGATAATTTTTAACCTATTGATTATTATTGCTGCTGTTGTTTTTATTGCTGTTACCACTGTACTGTTATTTCAGAGTCTATTTTAAACCACAGTCAAGGCTGAGGTTTCACTGTAATTTGTATAAGTGATCCATAAAATCTACATAATATATACTATCACTGCAATACATTGGAGTTAGCCTGGAGGGAAAGGCTTTTCACATTGAATGTTTTCTCAAAGGACTGTGGAGGATGTTTAGGAATAAAGCATGAGCAATATGTGTTTCATATATTTGGACACCGAGTCCATGTGTGCCATGTGTCCAGTTTGAAGGGATTGTGGTGTGATGGCAAAAATGCACAGAGCAGGGGAAAGGCAGAAATATGCCTGTCCTTGCTGGGCACATTGAAGTCAAGACACAGCTTGGACAGCTATGTGGAAGGGAAGAAGCTCCCAGACACTGTGGCATAGGCAGCCACTTCAGTGCTAATTATTCACCCAAAAGTGTTAAGGTAGAGAACTTCTTCCATGAATCTGTTTCTCTCTGTGGGAGCCAGGTCAGACCAAAGCAGAACTAAGGAAACCAAACTGCTTGGTTCCTTCCTTGCTGCCAAACCTTTGATGCCAATGCACTGAGCGCTTTGCATTCTCCAGTGGGAGGTTACAGAACACCAAATTCCCTTGTTCAGGGATAGGCCAGGGCCATGGAGTGTTACAGCCCCTCAGTCTCCATGGAAAGAAAGACAGGGAGGGAAAAAAAGAAACTTGGTTCTAAAACATCATGGCTCTTATGCCAATATTTCAAATGGGAGCGTATAGCAAGGCCAGTTTTATTTCACACTTGGCCTTAGGTCATATATAAACCCTCATCCCTCAGTTGGTCAGAGCATGGTGCTAATAACACCAGGGTTGGGGGTTCAACCCCTCTATGGGCTATTTACTTAAGAGTTGGACTCAATGATCTGAGTGGGTCCCTTCCAACTCAGAATATTCTGTGAATCTGTTATATAAAAGCCCCACATCCCTGTTAATCCTCATGAACACTTATCACACAGGTGAATAACATTTCCTCTTCCTAGGCAGAAAAGCTATAGCACGGAGATTATTCCCCAACCATGCAGATAGAGTGAAGTAAGATTAAAACTGCCAGCCTACCCATCTCTGAAGTCCAGAAGCTCTGGGTTTACCTGCTGCCATGAATCCAAATATTTGCAGCTTTTGTTTAGTTCCTAAGGGTGACAAATGAACCTACTACCTGTATGATGTTTCTGAATGAGAATTTGTGTCTGTTTTATTTCCAAGCTGCTACAAAGGCCTCCATGGCACTTTCCTCTCCTACCTGCTACACCCAGATTTCCACCCTTTTGGTGTGCATCAAAGGCCACCAGGAAACTTTGAGACAGACTGAGAGACCCTTGGTGACTTGGTAAGGCTGGAGATCAGTCTGTCCTGAAGGTGAATACTGCAGAGACTTCATTGAGACAGGACATGCCCTGCCATATTCACACAAACCTGGTTTCATCATACTCCAAAGCATGGTGGACAGCCCCTAGTCCTCTTCCAACACAGATACACGTATGGCCACTAAAGGAATTGCTGCTGCTTTCTTGGCTAACCAGGAACAGAAAATAAACAAAAACTGGAGAAGTTATAAGAATTGTTTATCTGTGTTTTTAAAAAACTTGCTCTTCACACAGCTTCAGCAAATTCATGTTGGACACACACGAGTATTTTCTGAAAAATGCAGAAAAAGTATTTAGATCACAGCCCAGTGTTCAGCTGGTATACTGGAAATGTTTGACAGACAGCAGTATCACATCCTTCTGGTTTCAGTGGGAGACCTTGGCAATGCTGCCATTGTTTGAAATATTGCCTGTGTCCTAATAAAAAAAGCCATAAGGAATGACAGTCCCTACTCCAGCCATTGTTAAAGATGTTTATTTTTCAGTCCCTTGGACACTATCCACAGAACAGACACCAAAAGGTCACTGTTCATAACTAGATCCCCAGGCTGTTTTCAGGTCCTCAGCTCACATCTGTGTTTGCTTCTCATCACTAGGACTCTTGCATTGTCTTTCCACCCTGGATGTCCAAGTCGTTTCTGACAGGGAAGAAACACCATGTCCAGTCTGATGACAAAATTCTGCTGACTTAGGAGTGTTCACATTAACTAGTGACAGAGAAAACGTTCAGGAAAATTACCACGAATCCATTTCTGGCAATCTGGGTGACACCACAGGCATCATGGTCACTCCTCACGAAGATGGTATGTTAGCTATGATCTTTACAAGACCCAGAGGCAACAATGATAAAGCATGGTTAATTAAACATATCAGCTAAGGGTTGATCAGAAAGACTTATCTTCACTTGGGAGCCAGCCACCAGGAGCCAGAACTCCATGGCCCTGTCTCTTACTCTCCCTTTTCTTCCCCGTTCACATGGGACAAACAAGTCTAAAATATTCAGCAATAACGTATTGCTCTGTTTGAAACCTGAGTAGACCACATATGGGATAGAGTTGCCAGTGACACCTGAATTGCAGTAAATTCTGAGCAAAAACATGATCTAAGAAAGAGTTGACAGCAAATGAAGGGAAGGGCAAAGAATCCCAATCCTTGTATTTGCTGGCAGCTGAAAAGGCAGCAGACATCTTCATAAAACAGCTTTGCCCCTCCTGGGCTGACACGGCGCTGTCAGATTGAAAGGGCACAAATGCCAACTGTGCTGCCTGACATGCTTCAGCAGGGAGAAATGCTGCAGCCTGTGTTTGGCAGCCTGATTTGCTGTCAGAGAATTTCGTAGCCTTGGGGTGCAATTACCAAAAGCTCTGGCGCCTGCTGTGTTCAATCTGTGCTTTGGTACAATCCATGGGTAGGTACCCCAGGAGCACCCAGCAAGGGACAGGAGGATGACAGCATGTGGCAACCATCCCAGCCCACACAGAGCCAGCACTGGGATGTGGACATGGTGCAGGGAACATGGAGCAGGCAGTGGAAGCAGTGGGCCAGGTTTGGCCCAGCTGGCTGCTAAGCCTCAGCAGCAGCTGCATGCACAACTGGGACAGAGGGAATGAAAAATGAATGTACACAAGGCCAGCTTGAAGGTAAAAGAGGAATGGGAGGGCAGAATGGAGTCCAGCAGTCTTCCAATCTCTGGGTTTTATTTGCAGGCCTCTGATTCTCAAGTGAGAAACAGATTGGGTTTCACACAGGTACTGTGCACGTGAAGCAAGTTCTGATCCCATCCATCTGTACTGGTTTTGGCAGGAATAGAGTTAATTTTCTTCTTAGTAGCTGATATGGTGCTGAGTTTTGTGTTTAGTATGGAAATAATGTTGGTAACCCACTGATGTTTTGTTGTTGCTGAGCAGTGCTCACCCTGAGCCAAGAACATCTCTGTGTCGCATGCTCTGCCACGGGGCAGGAGAGGCTGGGAGGGAGCATGGCCAGGACAGGTGACCCAAACTGGCCAAAAAGATCTTCCACACCTTAGAATGTCATGCCTAATATACAAACTGGGGGAGCTATCTGGAAAGGGTGGATTGCTGCTCAGGGCCTGACTGGGCATTGCTAAGGAGGCGGTAAACAATTTTACTGTACATTACTTGTCTTTTGGGGTTTATTTCTTTCTCTTTCTCTCTCTCCTTATCATCATCATCAACAACAACAACAATATCATTATTATTATACTTTATTTCAATTACTAGGCTGTTCCTATCTCAAGCCATGAGTTTTACCTTTTTCCAAAGCTCCCCCCTATCCCACCAGGTGGGGGCAGTTGAGTGAGCGAGCAGCTGGTGGCACTTTGTTAAACTACACAATCCCAGCTGCTGGACTCACAGATTTGGTTCCTGCTGCCCACTGGCAGAGTGAACAAGCTTTGAAGTGAGAGCTGTGCTTGCCCTAAACTGGGATATCATTTAGTTGTTGCTACAACATGAGGCTTGTCAAAGGATCTCTGCTTTAAGCTGGTCAGATGCAGCTGATCCACTGAGGTGCTATCAGCTAACTTGGCCTTGTACATGTGCAAGGACTCCCAGGAAGACATGAAGACTATGCTGTAAATGAGATTTGGCTTTCTTTTACATCCTGCAAGGAGGACTCAGGATAAAGCTAATTCCACTCTGTCTTGTGTTCAGGTTCTCGGTTCCACTGTGCACAATTCTAGGCTCACCTAAAAGTATTCAGCAAATAATGTACCAGACTACGTGTCAGATTATTTTTAATCTGAAAGCCTGGGAAATGTATGCAAAATAAAAATAACAAAACCCCAAACACATAGTTCAGTTTTCTTGCTTATGAAATCTCAGCGCAATATTTTTCTCTGTAGTTTGTGAAGAGAAAAAACATGGGAACAACTGATGATTGTTTTTCTTTTAGACTTCCTTTACTGAAAAAACCCTGCATCAATGAGGGATGTTACTAAATATAAATGCTGATCTCTACAGTGGCCACATTAACAGATTGCTAAGTGTTTTGAGGCAAATGTGCCTGCACAGATCTGCAAAGAGCAGAAGATAATGAAAACTTTGGAATCAGATAGAGGTGACCAGCAGGACCGTGAGTCAGTAGTCAAAGTACACGGAGTCAAAGCCAGCACAATCTGGAGGAACCAAAACAAACTCTGCAGTATTTTTGGAAGGGCAAGGCTGGCAGGCATAGCTTTACCTGGGCAACATGAAATGCAGCAGATGGGAAGATCCTGAGGGGGAGAGAAACTCAAAGGTGGGAAATTAAGCCTCATAGTCCTTGGCAGTCAACCAAGAAGTTGAGAAAACTCAACTGAAACTGTACAACAATGGCAGCAGCTTCCCTCCTGCCCCAAACACACGCTCTGAAAGTGTGCCCCGAGCCAATGAAGCAACGTGCAAAATCACAAGGGACCAGATTCAGTGGACCAGTAGCTGCATGTTTTTCACAGAACTTGCTGGGGGCTGTGGCACATAGCCAGCCTTCTCCTCTTTGGCACTGGAAAGCTTCCTCCCATGATGAGTTCTGCTCAGACTCAGACTACCCACACAAGTTGCCAGCAGATAGGCAGAATGATCCTTGCACAGCTGACTGGTTGCTGCAGGAGAAAGCTGTTGGTTTAGAGGGGCCAGTTTTGTCTTACAGCTTCTGGAAGGCATAGATGTGAGTGAATGGCTATTTTGACACTTGGTCATTCTCTCAGCTGGCTTCCTCAGTCAGGATAGGCTGAGATCTAAGCTAAAAGCTAAACCTTGTTGAGAATGGAGAGGGAAGAGTTACAGAACTGGGAGAGCCATGAGGGTTCAGGGATGAGCAAAACATAAATGCACATAGAACACCCCCGACTCAGATATTGAAAACCAGGGTTCTTGGAAGGGAAGATGGGTAGAACAGTATCCATCCCTGGTAGGCATCCAAATCATCCAAGATAGTCAGTTTGCTCATTGTGGCTTCGACCAGTGAAATGGCAATGGTGCTGAAAGCAAACAGTCACCAGAGTAACCTGCTCCCCTGCATCACCTTGCTGCAGTTTCCTCCCCGTACTGTGAGCTGAGGGCAAGGAACTCAATCAAAATCACCGTGAAGAGCAAATCAAGAAGAGGGTAGAAAAAACTGACTGAGGGAAGGAAAGTTATTAGCATGCAAATCAATGTAGATAAGTCAGGGAGCAAGGGGAACCTGAGTTTGATTCATTTAACAGTGTGGAGATGTGCAGAACAGAGCTGACAAGAATTTAAACAAAGATAATGCCCACGTGTTATGTAGGTTTGTGTGCTTCACAATGGCAATGGGGGACAGTGAAAGAATATATACATCCCTGTGGGCTGTAGCATTTGCTAAAATGACTTTTATCAACACCTTTGGGTGACCACTCCTGCATGCACAGGCATTCTGCCAGTCCATCCAGAACTCCAGTTCATAGAATCAGTAAAATGCCCAGCAGATTTCTTAGAAGGAAGGTTTATGGTAACTACTTCCAGTTAAGAGCACTTAAGCTGCATTTATTTGCTAAGTAATGTTGACTTCCTGATTTTTATGTGATTTTTTTTGTTTCAAAGGCAAACCATAAAAGTATATTCCCTAGCCTCTCTTCTCCACTACCTAAGCAATACAGCACTCTAAATCTGTCATTGGCTGAGCTGGGGATATTTTTTCTGAAACCTGCTGTTAAAATATTGGCAGCACAAGTCTACTTTAACATCACTGATTCCAAACAAAAGGAGACACAGACATGAGAAGATTAAAATACTAAAAACAGGAGCATATTTTGATTTCCTGGACAGTACAAGATATGCAAGAGTTGTGTTTGCAGAGGACTGGCAGGATGAGGATTTGCCAAACCAGGAGCAGCTTTCATAGCAACCACACCCAGGAAGAGAAGTGGTGTCAAGTCAGATGTCACCTAGAAAGAAATTTTCCTGCTCTGAAGAACATTGTAATAGAAGGAAAACTTTGGAAGCTGTTGGTCAAGGCACATTCATAAAAGCTGTAAGATGCAGGTGAAGACCCCACCAGGAACCAGTGATGCTTCATGGAAAAGGCAGTTGTTTGCTAGAGCCTGGTTCATAGGTCTGGCTCTGCCTTTGGCTTCCACAGGCAGCTCTTGGCAATATTGCATAAGTGTCTGCCTCATTTGCTCTGTCTCTCAAATGGGGAGAGCCTCTAGGCACCTTCTCAAAGTCCATTGAGCCCTGCCAATGGAAAAATTCTGCATATGCTGACATGAGTGCCAAGGAAGATGCTTTGCTTCATTAATGGCAAGTATTCAGTATTTGCTTCCCTTGTGGGGTCCCTTTGAATGGTCCTACAGTGTAGCAATGCTCACCACACATTCTCTGTGTGAAGGCACAGGGCTTTTCCAGAGCCCTGGCAGAGTTGCTTTCAGCCTGGACTGCCTGGGCTAGGTGAGACAAAAGGAAAGCCATGGTGAACCAGACCCAGCAGAGTCCCATGCCCTGGAAGGGAGCAGGGCAGGAGCTGGGTGGCTCTGCTGCAGTGAAGAGGGTGATATCATGCTCACCAGGTGGGAGATAGTATCCAGTAGGCACACTTGGCTACACTGGGACCAAAACCATCCCCAGAGCAGCCTGCCTCTCTAGCTCCAGACACGCAAGGTCTCACATTTGTGCACATTTCCCTGACTATGCTGGTAAGGTGTGTGTAGGCCCTGATACCCTGGGGGCTCTATCTATAGCCTGTGCTCACTATCAGTTTTTCATGCTCTGGTCCTCTTGGAATGCCAGGACTGTTTATCTCAGTTCTCAGAGTGCACATGCCCAAGGCCATGAGGCCCTACTCAGAGAAATCTCAATATTGCTCATTTAGTGGTTTTAATTTAGCATAGCTGAGAGTATAAGATATATTGATATGAGAAATCTGTTGCTGCCCTCTAAGTTCAGCCCTTTTGTGCTGAACTGTAGGATGCTAAGAATAAGTGGGTACTTTGTCAGCAGCAGTAACACTTCAGAAGGCAGTCCAATTTTCTTCTTGCCTCCCTCAGGTTGCTCGTCCATTGCTAAAGCTCCCCTGCATGTCCCTTCATCATTCAGCTATTTTTAGATGCCCCTTCTCCACAGGCAGATGATCCACAAATCAAACAAAGCTATGGAATCTCCCAGTGTTATGGGGATTTTTGGAGGTTTAGTCCTGAACAGAGATCAGACAACAGTTGAGAATTCCTTGACTGTTTTCATTAGACATGGCTCACAAGACAGAGCCCATGCTGTGCCTATAATCCAAAGCCTCCTTAAGAAACCTGAAGTTCTGTCAGGTCCCAGAAAAGAAACATCCTCATGCCTTAGGAATAATAATGCACTGGAACCTATCATCCAAAAGCCAGCTCTCATATTCTGTGCAAAACGCATAGGTTTCTACCAGGTTCTAGTTTTTATATTGGTAAAGTCAACAGCTACACCCTCGGAGCATTGCAGGAGCATATTTAACATGTTTGTGGCCATTTTCTCTTTAACTTGTACTAATTTTTGATACAGGAGTGTACTAAGAAACCAAGAGATAAAAGGGAACTGACACAGCTGACAATGTGGGAAAGTTGTTGCTATATCCTTCAGCTACTTGAGGTGCCAATGTTTCCCTACAAAACATTGGTTTATCACAGATTCCATTACTCAGGAGACAGTAAACAGTTGCCATGATTCATGCCTCTTAGGCACTAAAAGGGTCTTCAGGACATTTGTCAGCTTCACTTGATTTTTGGAGGGGAGGGGGAGATCTTTTTTTTATACAACTAAGCCTGAGCAACACAGGAGTGTCTCTTTTTTCCTTTTTTAACCCATTAAGAAAACAAAGGTGGCTGTAGATACTTGTGGCAATTCAGAAAATTGAATTAGTAAGGAGATTGGAGTGGGGTAAACAGATGCAAAGCTAGAGGTAAGTAGGCAGGAAAAAAGTAGTGCCATTATGGAAAATGTTTCCTCCTTATTAGGAGGATGATATCTTTTTGTGGTGTCCTGAAGCTCAGCTGGTAGTCAGGGCAGTTAGTGTGGCAGAGTCCAAGGCTCTGACCGCCTAAACGTTTCCAGTTTAGCTGCTGTCAGAGATGATGTCCAAAGGGTGCAGAAAAGTTATCAGTCACTTTTCCTGTTTGCTCATCTTATATGTTCAGTGGCCTACAGTTATCAGGTGACAGGTACCCTGGCCTCTCTTTGAGTCCATGATGTAAAGGAGAAAAAAGATCTCCAGTTTACCACTGCTCCCGAGACCTCTCCCCATCCACAGTGTCGTAGCTGGTTAAAGAATCAGCATGAGGCAGCAATACCTGTGCTCCTTAAAACACTGGACAGCTTAAAACCACTTGCCCCAGAAGCTGGGTTGTGAATTGCTGTATAGCTTGAGCAATGTGTTTAGGGTCTGTCAGCACCTTCACTCTGCATTTGCCATGAAAGGAAATAAATGTTCAGATTGACTGAAATGGCTCCAAGCAGCTCAGAACATTTTGTAATTGTGCTGAGGCAGCTCTGAATGGTCCTGCTGTCTGAGAGGCAATGAAAAAGGAACAGCAGGCTTTGTTTCTAAGTACATTTACTTCTTGACTGTTGAAATCATCTGTCTGAACGAGGTTCAGGCAGCAATGTTTCCTAATTATGTAGGCCAGCAAAGTACCCAGCACTGAGTGCTGCATTCACAGCAGTTTTACTGTGGCTCCCAAAGGAAGCTGCATATCAAATAGGCTGCTGAATCTTTTGTAAAAAGCATTTGCATTTTTACAAAAAAACAGTCCTGAAATGTCCAGGTATGGAGTGACAGTATACTGGTGAACACAATGGCTTCCACCAGGAAGATCAATGTCTTGGAGGAGTAAAACATGGAGAGGAAGGAAGAACGGAGAAGTGCAAGGCCTAATAAGCATTTAATTAGACCTCAATCTTCCTGATACTGGATAAGCTGGAAACAAAACCACATCTATTACCTGGAACAGAAGTTACTGAAAAACTGAGTATCAACAATCTGCTGATGTACATGTTTGGAATTTCTATACCAGTTATTTTCATTCAAGTGCCTAAATTTTCTTATCAACATTGCTTAAAAACAAGTTTTCAGCTTCTATTACTTGCTGACAGCTATCATTTTTCAACAGCTTCTATCTAGTCATCTGCTAGGGCTCTGATTGCTGGTTTGATAGCTGCAAGTTAAGCATAGCTACACTGCAAGTCACAGGTCACACAAAATCAGCTCCAGGAAAGGTATGCTTTGGTGATATTACTCCATTAGCTAAAATGTCTTTCACATCCTCCTTGAGAGTCAGGCTGGCCCAGAAAGCTGCCCTATAATTCACACTCCTTGATATTGACAGTATGAGCAGGCATAACAACCTACAGACTGAGGAGCCATGAAACTGCTCACCAGTACATGACAAAACCAGGGTAACTCTTCAGAGAGAGGTGAATACCATGGCTACACATTGACAGCAAATACAGATTGGTTAATATTTCATTGCAGAGATAAACATTTAATATTACTCCTCTTGGAAATGTCACTGCACATCTAGGCATAGGTGCCTTTACTTTCTACATGCTACTTCTAAAAAGTTAGCTTCTTCCCTCTCACCACACATGGGTCTGTTTCCCACGGTGTGACTTCTCCTGGTACGGTTACCCCCAGGACTTTAAAAAAAAAATAGAATAGGTATTAGTGGTGACAACTACTAGGTCAGTGTTGTTCAATGATCTTCAAAACAGTCTGCTGTTAGAAATACTCAGGAAATGAAACACCTAATCTTTTGGTAATGGATTATCCCCAAACAAGGTACTCTGATCAGTTAGTGAGAAACAGCTTGACACCTTCCAGATGCGACAGCCATGCTCTGCATCAGTAAGCTGCAGCAGAGGTCTGGAGAGTGTGATGTGGAGAACAGGAGCAGACATCCTGCCCACAAGCATGCCTTTGAGTAGAGACACCTCCTGTGGTGGCTGCAAGGCACATGGACCTGCTGAAGCCAACATGCAGGAGCAGGGTGGAGCAGTTTCTGTGAGCTCTGATTTTAGCCAGAGAGAGAGGTAGGTGTAGTAAGGCACTCTAATGTCTTTTTAATTTCTGTGTGCACCATAATTAGGTATTAATCCTAGAAGTGTAGAAAACAAATGATATGTTGACAGCTACTTGAAAACAAATATCTCACACTGCAATTCTTAATATAGCCACAGAGCTCCAGGCAAGAAGCACTTCATCATTTCAAATGTACTATCCTAATTATAGCTTGTGTTTCAATTGAGATTTTTTTTTCTCCATTTCCCTACCAAAAGATACCACCACTGAGTGAAAGAAAGTCCTTTACTCTTACTGTAAAGCAGAGTTACTTTACTTTAGGGTAGGACTTGGGCCCCACAGATAAATTGGAAAATATTTATCCTTGGTGCTAATCAAACAGAATGCTCACTGACACTTTTGCTGGTATAACATAAAAGAGAATAATCCAAATGCTTTCTATGGAGAGTTACTGAGCTGCAGTGAGTGGAGTATCTACTACCACCCTGTGGTGGGGTCATCAGTAAACCTCTCAGTACAAGGCTATGTTTCTACTTTGTATTCTTTATCATTTCTATTTGGCAGTAGAAAGAGTCCCTTTGGACACATCCAGCCTGGTGATATCAGCAAAGAACTGCAGCCTGACAACAATAGCAGATTTTGCTTTGTATCTTTTGAAAAGTTCATTATGTTTGTTAATCCACTTTGTGCTTTCCTACTCTGGAGTAGGCAAGATAAGGATGCACAGCCGGCTTGCTTTGTGAAAAAAGGTGCTTCATTATCCAAATCCAGCAGTTTGTTTATCTGAAAAATAAATACAAAACATTATTTTATTAAGAGCTTCTGGTCTGTGAAGACGTAACTCCTAAATAAATACTAATTGCCAATATTACATGCCATATAGATTTTGCTTTTGTAGAATCTTGTTTTAGTTAATTCTAAGATCACAATAAACATTTAGATAAGCACAAAACCAAGAAAGATATAGGGATTTTTTATCTTATAAAATGTGTGTCTGTGTACGTCTGCATTTTTTCCATAGGGAAAAAGATGGACACTTTACCAAAACATAATATAAAGCCAGATAAAGGATAGCTACTGCATTTTTCCCATTGAATCCATGCCTGAGTTAACTCAGTGGACTATTTGCCACAGGCTCGCATAATTTTTGGATCAGGGCCATGAAGTTTGATCCAAGCCTATTGGAATGAATGAGATCCTTAACAGGGAACAAAATATTCACAAGAACAGCTTGCTTTCCCTTTACTATGCCTTCAAAAGCCCAAGGTTTTGAAAAGTGGTCACATCTGGCAGAGGTTTAGGGAACGAGATAAATTGTTGGGCTTAGAGGCAGAGTAATTTGTAGGAAATCACCCACTCCTGTGTAGAAATTGGCTGCCCATTACTTGATGAAATACTCAGCTCTTTGGTGATGAGCTGGAGCAGAAGTTCTTTATGGCATGACTCTGTCTACAAGCCAAACAAATGTACTTTATTTCTTTATTAAATGTACTTAAATATTGGTTTTGCTGGGTGGTATGAGGATAACCAAAGCTACCTATAGCTCCTGGAGAATGAAAAGAGGATGAAGATATTCATGCATGCAGAGCAGGGCTGTATGCAGTTTTCAAATGAACATGGAGCACATGAAACACCTTTGCTTCTGTCCTGGAGCTGGGGCTGGTGCAGCCAAGGGCCGCTGCAGGAGCTGTACACAGACATTGCCCTCTGCCCCAGGTGGGAGTGCCTCTGAGAGGGAGAAGCTAGATGGGAACACTCTTTGTCCTTCATGTGTTCTCTTGAGAAGCCAGGCATCAGCCTCCATGTGTGTCTTACAAGAAAAATGTCACCTGAGTGGCCACAGACTCCCAGACTCATTCCTTGGGCTGCAAAATCTCGCTGCAGGCAGGAGCATTTCATGGTGACAGCAAATTTACCTCCCATCCCCGAGGCAGGAGCAGCTTCCTGCCTGCTGACATAGATCTGCATTTGGTTTAGGCTTCAGGTGAGGTGGGGCTTTTCTGTGCTGTAGCATTGCCTTGCCATTGCCTCTCCAAGCCAAACTGATTTATTACCCCTGGGGTGACAGATGACCAGCCTTGGTGCACGTTTAGAGATGACTGTGCATCTGGTGACAGTCAGTATGGGCCACAGAGCCTGCTGAGGAGCTTTGAGGGTCACCAGAGGTCCCTGTGTGATGGAAGATGCTTAAAGCAGAGTAACTTATAGTTCATTTGCTGTGAGGCAGCCAGGAAATCAGGCAGCCATGCGCTGGGCCCTAGTGATGTAGATCTATATAATGAAGCCGTGCCATATGTTCCTTTCAGAATTCCTATCATTTTCCATTTACCTAATCTAATATGCTTGGCATAACATAGACTATATACCAAACATACTGACATTCACAGCAGATACTTCTAGCAGACTAAAAGGTCTCAAAATCGTCTACAGAAGTCAGAGCCTGTCTTTACCCAGATAAAATAGTCATATAAATTTCAATGAGCATTTTGTTTCTTGGTGAGGAACATGAAAAAAGGCCATCTATTTATATTTTAGCCTAATAACCATCCTTCTGTCACTAGGACAAGTGAGCTTGAAATTGTTTCAAAATTTTCCTTATTTTCTTGATCCATCATTATTTAAAGAATAATAATGAAAACACTTAATACTCAAAAGCATTTATTTAGAATCCTTTCTTCTTAAGGGATTACACTTAAATGTCACTTCTAAAAAAAGACATATCTAATTTCACCATTGTCTCTATGAAAGGTTAAGTATGTAGAGAAAAATTAATGCTTATGGTGATGTACAGATTATCTGTCTTGTCATTCAGTTTGATATTTTTCACAGACTATTTCAACACATGACAGATAAATTGCAGTTACAACTGATTTCTGGATTTTCCCTCAAGAAAAAGGAAATAGAGGGGTTAAACCACCTTAG
Organism: Chaetops frenatus; assembly: GCA_013400775.1. Lineage (NCBI taxonomy): Eukaryota > Metazoa > Chordata > Aves > Passeriformes > Picathartidae > Chaetops > Chaetops frenatus. The sequence continues at coordinate 104,470 of VZTR01022390.1, read as the reverse complement.
GAGCTAGAATTTCAAAACATTTTTAAAGGCTGGGGATTTTTGTCATAGACAAAAATTGTGTTTTGGGGAGAGAGAAAACTTTATGGCACATAGGGACAATCTGTTTGTTAATATGTAAGTCTTGAAAAGCAATGACTTTTTGGATAGAAATAGCTTAATGCTCTCTCAAACTCCAGACAGGCCTTCACATGCCTCATTTTTATGCAGATATGACTGACTTAATGCTTGAATGACACAATTTGCATTTTCCCTCTCAGAAAATACCAAGGTAGTGCTAAGGATGGGAGTCTTGGCAGTGCACACTAAGCTGCATAGGAAAAACCCCCAGCTCACTGGGATTTGGGTGGGGGAATGTGTTCTCCCGTAGTCATTCCCAAAGACTAAACTTATGTAAATAAAGTTGCATCAAGTTCTTCCACCTCCACTTGCCCCACTCCAGCTTACACATGAAGTATCTTTCTAGTCAGATTATGTTTATTCCAAACAAGCTGTTCCTGACTCACCACGGTGTAATGACTGGATTTGTGACTGAGGGAAGAGCAGTGGATGTTTGCCTGGATTTTAGCAAGGCTTTTGACATGGGCCCCCAGGCTTTTTGCACCAAGTTTGGGCTAATATGGTCTGAATGGGGCAGTTAAAGCCTGATTAGATGACAAGGCTCAGAGGGCCATGTTGCCTGGTTGGACCTGGATGCCTGTAGTGAGTGGGGTATCCACACATCTGTTCTGGAACTTGTCCTGTCCAATGGCTTTATCAGTGGAGGAATGTGCTCTCACCATGTTCTCAGATGACACCAAGCTGGGGGGATCAGGCCATATACTGAGGTGCAGGGCTGCCAGCCGTAGGGACTGAGACAGTCTGGAGGAATGGCACAACAGGAAACTTATGAAATTCAACGAGGACAAATGCCAAGCCTTGCACATGTGAAGGAAAAAAGCCCTGCAGTGATGTAGGCCAGGGCTTACTGAGCCTGGTGAAAAGATGGTTGTGGGGGGAACACAATAACCCAAGAGCAGCAACTCAGCACCCATGGGAAGGTGGCAGGGGATGGAGATGAGCTCTTCTCAGTTATTCTTGGTGGGAGGATGACAGACAGTCATCATTAATGCAAGAAAGAGATCAATCATAAGGAAAAGCCATTCCCTCTTGAGACAGTCAGGCAGTGGCACAGGCTGCCCAGAGATGTTATGCATCTCTATCCTTGGAGGTTTTCAAATTTCAGTGAGATAAACTCCTGAGCAACCTGTTGTAGCCTTATGACTGACCCTGGAGGAGGTCGGACCACAGATCTTCTGAGGTTTTTTCTCACCTGAATTAGCCAGTGGTCCTAAAACAGCTTCTGATAATGAACAGTAGTCTGTGATTCTATTATTTGTTTCTACATATATACAGCTCCTGTACTCGTTGGGAGTGACAGATGAAACTTGCAGCTCCCAGAGTGTTTTTTAGGAGTGGACTAAGACCTCTGACATGTGTATTGACAGTGAGCTCCAGAACACTGGGTGGTCTAGAACACAGGAAGTGTATAATCACCCAAAGAAGGAGATGTTGCAATGAATTTCCAAATGTATTTTTTGGGGGAAAACTACTTAAATAGTTCTAAAACACAGCTTGATAAATTTATGAATGGGATTATGAGATATGATTGCCAGCAATGGCAGGGAAAGAATTCAGTGACCTAGGAGCGTGTGCAAGCTTGCCTCTTTTGTTTAGAGAAATGCAAGGCCAAGCTCCTCATCTTCAAGAATAAATATATGGAAAATTAAACATGGTCAATATTGTAAATATTTCATTGACACTTCATACTGTGAAATTGAAAACAATCTTTTGCCATTTCTAAGTTATTAGAGTTTGTAGCTGTGAGGCTTGATAACCATGATAATAAATGGTATTTATATTCTAGTGCAAAATGGGTATCAGAACCAAAATGCACAAATATGGACAAACCTAATTAAGCTGTGATTGGTTTATTCATATCACAGCAGCTGAAGGCTATATGATAAACAGCTTCAAAGCAGGTGCAGCAGATGTCATTGGCTTGATTATTAAAAATTGACATTTTATTCAAGCCCAAATTAAAAAAGGAGATTGTCTACAAAGTCAGCCATGCTATAATGGTATTGCATCGCAACAAACCCCTAATTTTCTTCATGAAATAATTGCATAGTTCCAGTTTGTCATGATAAATCAAGCCTGAACTCAAGCACAGGAAGATCTAAAAAAGTCTAAGTGCTCTTCACGATGCATGGTCCAGGATATAACCTTGTGAGAGTCAAATGTGGAATAGTAACACATATATTTATAGCCAGGTCACAGAAACTTTTTGTAGCCAACCACACTTTCAGAGGAAGGAAAGGCATGCTTCCACAGTAACGCACTGTACAAAGGCAGCATTTTTCTACTGAGATACACCTGCCAAACATCTGACTGCAGTCAGGGGAGCCACAGTCAAAGTTGTGTTTATATCTCCTTCAGTTTTAATAAAGCAGCAATCCACAACCCTAAGAGGCACATTTCATACTTACTGTGAGGATATATGGGGTGCTGCTGACCTCCTGCAGCAGGTGTGGGTATGGTTGTGAGCGCTCACGAGAAGGGATGAGCCCTAAAACCTGGAATCTGGAGGGAAGAGCTCCATGTCCTGCTGCTGCTGGTGCCACAGGAAGAGCGTGCAGGGAGGCAAATCCCCACAGCATGGCTGGTGTGCTCGTCACCAGAACTGCAGTCAGATGAGATGGGGCTATTATGGGCTAATCTGGGAGTGGTAAGGTACTATTTTGTTTTCAGTGCACAGCACCATAAAGCAAATAAATAGTTCTTAGCCTATAATGAAACTCAATAAAATTGTGTTGAGTGATATCAGGATTGATCACTGTAAGCTGACATTGCTATTTCCACATTCCTCCAAAAATCTGCCTGCTGCAATGTACAAAGCACTGGCACGATGCCAGATTTGTTCAGCTCTAAGTGTTGTTAACCACCAGAACTGCAACTGAATCATAGATGGTAACCTAAGTACCCACAACAGAAATATGATATTAGAAAAACAGGACCAGAAAAACAAATTTGAAAGGGAATAACACTAGTCAATTTAGTTATGATTAAATAAATTAGATAAATTAGTTATGATTGGAAAGTGCTTACAAATTCCCATGAATTAAGCTCACATTTCTTTAAGTAAAGAAAATAAAAGATTAATTTTTAAAGTTTTTTGTGTACAGTGACAGTGTCCTGTGCAGAGAATGCTGCCTGGTAGGTATTTGACCAGAGTTACTGGTATGAAGGAAGTAAAGGCTTATTTCAGTTGGCTAAACTGGGATATAGAGTTCTGTGTGAAGTTCTGAGTCCACAGTAGCCAGGACAAAATGGGGAAGGTCTTGCTGAAATCCTTCACACCACCTGACTGCAGCAGGCAAAAATGAGGACTATGCCAGAATGCCTCCAGTGGCAGTAGATGTCTGTTCTCAGGTAGTGTAACTGGACCCTGAACGTGTGTGTGTTTCACGGGGTAAAAGGATACAGCATGGTTATAAAAGTAATGACTATTTCTGAGAATCTTTCCAGGGGGGATTTGGGAAGGAACTGTTTCATCTACTGGCACGACCATGCATTGCAAGTATTGATCAAGGAAAAATTTATTTACAGAGATTTTTCAAATACAAACATAAAATAGCACATATTATATATATATATATTTTACAAAAAGGAATATTGAAATAATAAACATGGTACAGCACAATACAACATCAATGAGCTAAACATAACAGCAACAGAAATCTATGTCTGGAAGAAGTTTGCTGTTAGTCATACGTAACCAACAGAGCTCTAGAGTACCGTGAGTGGAATTTCCAATGGACAGGAAAACGTCCATTTACTGCATTTCATATAAGTACTATAGGAAGGGTACATATGCCAAGTAATTATGTTGCATTTTGTAATAATGCTGAAAACACAGAGTCTTAATAAAAGTTCTACAGGGCTGAATAAGCAGTGGATAAATGTTTGGGGAAGAAAAAATGTGTAGAGATTATACAAAATACTGATAAAGTGGCTTATTGGTCCTTTTATTAAGTTTAATGTATAGATTAAAAAGTGTTGCAACACCGAGTCTTAAACCACCAGAGAAGTAAAAAAATATAAAGGAGAGAAAAAAAAAAATAAAGGGAAAAGAAAGAAGAATCGCTCCAAGAAAAGTTTCCTCTCTACTTATTTTGTGCCATGGTCAACATCTGTGCGTGCGTGTGTGCTTTTGGGAGCGCCGCACTGAGGGGCTGCCAGGCGCTACCCCAGCACGTGGGCACTGCTGCCCCTCACCAGCCCGTCCAGTAATTGCTGCATGCAGAATTTCACCATTTGCCAAAGCAGAGTTTTCCTTGCCGATATTTTTGTGGAGCAGACCCCGAGCAGGCTCGGGTGAGAGAGCCCGTCCCTGCCCAGCCCGGCCGGGTGGCTTTGCACCGCCCTTCACCTCCCTGCCACCCTGGGGCCGCCCGCCGTCCCGCTCCTGAGAGAAAGCACTTGAAAATTCCTTGTCCGTGGTTGTTGTCCAGCAGACCTGGGCGAGCCTGGCCGGGCCCGGCCCGGGGCCGGCTCAGTAGGGGTACTGCTTCTGCTTCTTGCCCGAGAAGCAGGCGAGCCAGGTGCAGACCAGCATGGCGGCCGCCGCGCCCCCGCCCGTGCAGTAGTAGGCCCAGCCGACGTGGCAGGTCCCTGCAAGGCAAACACGGGTCAGCGTTAGGCCGGGAGGAGGACACGGGTCAGCGTTAGACGGGGAGGGGGAAGCGCCGCCGCCGCCGCCCTCCCTTCTGCCCACCCAGGAAAACACTTCTCTGAGATTTCGGCCCACTCCTATGCCCGCCCCACACAGAGAATGCGGGGCCTAACTCAGGCTCCGCCACTGCAACGGTGGAGCTTGAAGCCGGGTGCGGCTGAGAACTGCTGGGTGACCATTAACCCAGGGCATGGGCGACCTGCTCACATCCCCCTCACACAGGCATCGACCCTGACCATCCCCAAAGGAGCGTGGCGTCAGGGGATCACCTGCATGGAAGCTGCTGTGAGAATAGAAGCACAGAGCCCAGAAAT
>VZTR01022390.1:0-99300 GCA_013400775.1 Chaetops frenatus | reverse complement strand
ATATATATATATATATATATATATATTACCCTATCCCCACCTGTGGTCACAACCCACTGCTAAAAACTTCACTGATCTTCTGTCTAATGAGTGCCACAATATTGCTTTGAATCCATTTAAAGGCCTCAGCATCTTTATACAGTCAAACTCATCACTAGTAAATGGTGCTGGGGAGTCCCATAGTGGACCATAAAGTGATTATTTTCCTTTCAGGCATTGTGCCTGCAGTAGGGGAGGAAATCAGGAAAACAGCAGCTGCAGCAGGGAGGAAGCCTCTTTAGAGATCTCCAAAAGCCAGAAAATGGCTGCTGCTATTCCTCAGGATTTTAATCCATCTCAGAGGCAATTTTCACTTGGGCTGCATCATCTTTGTCTTTTTTGATTGCTTGGGACTTGTTACCACTGAGGTTCTTCTGTGTTGTTGACACCTCGGGTGATATTACCCTGCTTTGAGCAGTGAGTGCTCTCAGTAAGGCACAAGCAGCAATGCAACACTTCCCAAAAGCAGCAAAAACCATTCTTCCCTTCAGAGAAGGTATCAACAGAGTTTCCATCTAGAAATAGGTGGCATGTTGGTACTCCGCCCCAATGGAAGGCCAGGCTTTAGGTTCAGGCAGTTATCAACTCGGGTAATCCTGCCTCAGGCACAAGAAACACAGAATGTCTGTTCATCTTAACATGTCCAAGGCATTCGCATGCCTCAGTGCAGACAGCATTGCCACTGACTGTCTGCAGGATAGTGTCTGGCAGGCTTGGTATGGAGACATAAGTGGGAGGCAACACTTATGCTCCTGGTCACTTTGAAGATCTCAGGCTGACACCACAGAAGGAAGAATAATACTTGTTTCATTTTTTTCTTCATAACCTTTACAAATTTTTTATTTAAAAAATTTCCAGTGAATCGAAGATCCTGATGTGACCAAGAGGACTTGAGGAGCTGTGTGGCCTTGGCTTGAAGTCACTAGCCTCTCTCCTTTCTGTGCTGCAGCAGATACAGAGATTTACTTGGTTTTGTCATCTAGCTGTGCTCTGTAGAGAACACCATTCTTGCCTTCCTTACAGAAGACCATACAGAGATTCTGACTTCCTGAAGAGAAGGCCATCAGAAACCCTGGAGAGCTGTCAGGTGGCTGGCAATGTCCCTGGAGAGAGCTGTCTCTGGACCACCTATTGCTTTGCCTGTGTACACACCCTGTCCTTAGCTTCTGTTGGGAATTTCAAAAACAGACTTCAGCCTACACCAGAAGTTTAAACCCCACCAGATGTTTAAACCCACCGGATCACTTTGAAAATGATCATGTTTATATCAGGGTGGGGTGTGCTACAGCATTTCTTGTGATAAGATGGATTCCATCTGACAGGTATTTTTAAATTGTGAAATATTCCAAAAACTACTAGAGAATTGTAGTTGCAGCTTGAAAAAGTAAATTTTTCTCATCATGATGTTTCCAGGTAGAGAAAATAAATGTCAAAATACCACTCTAAAAGGAGTTTAAAGATTCACCTGGTAGCACTGCCCAAAGCTGTAACCTAAGCAGTATAGAAGGAAGTAAATTTGACCTTTTGCATGGTGTGATTTCAACTTTTGTACCCTGGTAGTGGGAGAGAGTATGTGTGATACATATTAAGAAGAGAGAGCTGTTAAATCAGTGTCAGAGAAGTGTTCAACAGATACAACACACACATTCACTCCTGGCTGAAGAGAATAACATTTATTTCTCCATACCATGCTCCATTTACCCAAAGGACCACTGCCCTACTTAATGCTCTGAGGCACGGCAGGCAGCCAGCCTCTTGATCTGACAAATGCAATGTAGTTCACAAGTGTGAGCTGGGTCAGGAAGAACAAATGAAAGAATGGGAGAGCAGGAGAACGGATGAAAGAGCTGGTAGCTTGATCTTTGAGCAATAATAACACAGCAATAAACTTGGCCATTATTTCCAGCCCATGTCAAGAGCAATGGGAGGCTTTGGAAAGCATAGCTTGATCTGTACTTGGATGATGCTGAGCAGAACAGAATTTCAAGCTGTTGTGCTGAAGAAGAGCCTGCTCCAGGGCAGGTGTCTGAGGGTATAGGACTTAGCTGTACTTTTCATTGCAAGTATAGTTAAGGGTAGATACAAGATCAGAGATAATCCATCTCGAAGGTACCCAGTGCAATGAATGCCTACACTGCATAGCCACATGGCAAAATGAAACAATGCCACCCCTTTTTTAATGACCCTATATTACACGAGGAGGAAAACATTCTGGAGTTATCGTTTCTTCTTTGGTGTTCTCATTTTACCACATGTATGGCCTATTTTAGTCTACTGCATCCTAAAGAAAGATTGTTGGTTATCAATAACTGGGTAATTTAGTTGCAGTTTAAATTGTAAAATGACTTCTGCTTCACATTGATATAAAACACTCATTTTAAAAGGAACAGGAAGCTTTATAAAAACCAGAGTTGAGAAGGTATTACTGCTCTGACATCAGCAAGACTAGTCATGTATTCAGTGGTAGGCAAATGGTGAAGAGATTTGCAGAACTGGGGCTTAAATTCAACCATCAAGTAGGGCAGTTTGCATTCATGGAGCCTGTCATATGAAAGGTTAGAAATCCAGTATTGCAGTTTCCCCCCCCTTTTTTTTTTTTTTTATGTCAAAGTTCTAACATGAAAAGCAACACTGCCCAAATACTTGATGTAACTAAAGCAGTGATGGAAACCATGCCAATTTTCGCACATGCAAAAAGCCACAAGAGCTTTTTTATTTTCCTTAAGGATGCACTGGAATACACACACACACACACACACACACACACACACACACACACACATAGGTAGAAGAGTGTCCCTCCATTGAGGACATGGAGATGCAAGCAAGAATGTGTTCATGTTCTTGCTCCAAAGATGGGCTAGATCTGGTTTTCTGCCAAAGTAAATTCCCAGCAGCTGAAGTGCTCTTCTAGCTGATAGAGATGACAAAAATCACAGCAGCTTGCTTCTCTGCACAGAACTGGTGTTGCTTTTAACAAATCATTCCTCACCGGATATGTCAGTATTGAGGGAGAAGCTGTGGCTTCAGCACTTCAGCACTTTATTAATTCTAGATTTATTTTTTTTTTTAAAGGGAGCATAAACAGTTGGACCTCTTGGTTGTTCAAGAAGAGGGACTGTCCAAGTTGGTTCAGGTAAATTTTTAGCCAGCCATTAAGAACTTTGTTTTCACCTTCATTTTACTGGGATTGGCAGCAAGAGAGTGTCAGGATGAACACTGAAATAACAGAATTATGGAGCTTGAAGCTATAGGGAAGGATGGCCATTTTCCAGGCAAATAAAGGAATGAAAGACTGGAAATACTGTAGTCTTTTTCAAGAGGCTTGAGAAAAATCATGGTCTCTGAGGACAGAGGACAAAAATTATGGTGAGTGAGGAGACTGTCAAAAGAAGAGTTACAGAAAAGAGCCCCATGGAACATAAGACTGTATTTACTAAATCAAAGGAAATCAGTAAATGTGGAAAGGTAGTTTTGCACTGATGAATGGGCTTACTAAAAAGCACTTCCATGCCTTTTCCTGATTTCTAATGTGATCCTCAAGGCCAGGATATGCATCCCTTTGCTCCCCTCCTTCTCTTGAATATACAGGCAAATAAAGATTAAGACAAATTTGGGATTGAGTAAAATTTGGCAACAGAAAATATGCAGATAATTGACCTACCATGGAGCTGTGCCAGGATCCAGTTGCCAAAACATAATTTTACCAGGTTTTCTATTCATGATGTCTTATAAATAATTATCACATATAGTTATCGAGGTCCTGGAAATAGCATATGGTTTCATCTAAAATAACCAATAATTGCCACTTATGAAAAAATATCCTGAATATGAAAGTGTCTTGGATGCAAACCTGGTAATTGCAAGACTTAGTATCTTAAATATTTGTACCTTTTTTGCTATTAATTTTAAGACTCTCCTGGACTTGCCGTCTGGAGTATTTGGCAAACTCTGATCAATTAACCTTAAGTACAGCCTATTTTCTGAGTTGAAGGAGAAAAGGTTTCAGAATTAGCCAGACTGTAGAGTACAAATTATATACCTTCAAAAATAAAACCGACAATTCCTACTTCCAAGAAGTTGTGCAGGAATTCTAATTAACAGATTCACATGAGAGTACAGTACTATAGAGAATGTGAATTCATATAATCAATCAGGGTGTTGGAAAAATAATCAGAAAAAAAGAAAGTGTGATGCTAAGGGATATACTGGGATTTGGAAATATGAAAGACATAAATGAATGTAAAATATAATCAGCTAATTAATAAGAAGACAAAACTATTTTGAAACAAAGCCAAGAAAAATTAAATAGCTGAAGATATTTTTCTTGACACAGCAGCAATGAAAAACTGTCATGTGAAATCAGCTACAAAAGCAGGAAAAGAAGTTGAAAGTTGTAATGCATCCAGAAAGAATTGAAGCAGTGATGTGAAACAAAGAAAGAACACTATATAAGGTAAAACTGCAGCCCAGGAAACAGCTTGATACAAAATAATGAATTCAGTGGAGCTGGTTACTTTTTCTGTTGCACAGATACGACTTCCTCAATGGATTTATCTTTTAAAAAATATACAATTTTTTAAATGCATGTTTATATTTTTTAAGCTATCTTAGGTACTTAGAATTGGTCTGTAACTAAATGCAAAAAAATTTCATAAAGTTCTGAAGGCTAAAAAAGTGGGGAAAAAATATCAACTTGAAATTCCTTAGTCTTGTTATATGCAGACACTTATATGATCAAATCCTCCTTTCTTTGGAGGATCACATAATTTCGTTTAATCAAACCTCAAATTTGCTGTAGTTGTGCATTTATCATGGAGCAATGAAGGAGAAACCAATACCCAGTGTCAATTACAATGCTCAAATTCCCAAGAGCAAATAACTTATGTGCTGCTAATGAGGAGCTCCCTCAGCCTCCTGCAAGAAGTCAGCAGAAAGCTCACCTACTGCAGAAGTGAAATCAATTTCACTTCTCTTTGAACATCCACAATGCTGAGATTCCCACTGGACTAGTACCCCAGACTCCCTTCAGAGATGAAGAGGAAAAGTCACTTTCAAAAGTGCGTTGTATTTCCTCTTAAGGTAAACATGTAAAGTACAGCAGGTGAGCTCTGCTCTGGTAGCTCCCAATTTTTTCACTTTTAACTAGGAAGGGATTTCAAACAACCAGTTCAGCTGCCCTTTTTGAATAATAAAGAGCACCAAATACTTGCTCCAGGTGGTCTGAATTCCTTTCTGGATGCTCCTGCTTATGTCTACTAACTGCAGAAGGTTCTTGCATGACCATGTCTAATTCTGGCAACAAAGGCATGGGCCTTATCATGGAATGACAGAGTGGACTAGGTTAGAAGGGACCTTAAAGATCATCTGGTTCCACCACCCCTGCCGTGGGCAGGTACACCTTCCACCAGACCAGATTGCTCAGATCATCCAACCTGGCCTTGAGCACTGCCAGGGATGTGGCACCCACAGCTTCTCTGAGCAACCTGTTCCTGTGGCTCACCACCCTCACAGTAAGGAATTTCTCCCTAACATCTAAACTTACTCCTTCAATTTGAAGTGATTCCCCCTTGTCCTGTCACTATATGCTCTTGGAAATAGCTTCTCCTTATGTTAGACAAAATATATGTGGACCTTGATATAGTCACCAAAAGCTTACAAAGATTTAAGAATGAAATCTGTTTGGGTAGCAGTAAGGAGGAAATGTTTCTTGATGGAATATTTCCTTTACTAGCAAATAGTTTACTCAGTCATTTATCTCAAAACTCAGCAGCTGCAGCTCAAGTGTGCTTGTAAAGGTTGTGCTCATCCCCAGCCACAAAATGAATGTGTGAAATCTCTGCGCTGTTTGCAGAGGATCTGCAAAAAAGAAAAATGCCTTTTTCAGATAAACTGATCATAGAAGAAAAACCTTTGAATATTTTGTCTTTAATAGGATTCTAACAAATTGTTCTCCCTTCTAAATCCTTTTCTTGATACTTTGGCACTCTATGTCAACACTTAGCCAGATGCTGAAATGATGCCACATAAGACAAATTAAATAGTTGACAAAGCCTTTTTTACATCCACAGTGCTTTCTGCAGGGTTTATGTGCGGTTTTAGCAACTGCACTGTTTGCTTTGAAAGTGCTTTAAAGATCATTTACTCTAACATTTCTACAGCAAAAGTTAATTATGAAGTCAACACTTTTCTTTAAGATACATCAAGCCCTCAAAAACTGGCAAAGGAGAACCTTAAGAATGATGATTTTGGGAAACAATATCCATCAAGAGAGAAGTTTCTGAGAGCTTTTGAGGCCAATCCAGCTGCTTGTTTAGTTCAGGATGGGAGCCAGGCTTTTAAGTCGCTCTGTGGACAGCAACTTTGGCCAGGTGAGCCCTTTCACAGCAGCCCACAGACAGATGGGCTGCCACAGACGGCAAGCAAAGGTGTGTGTTTGGAGCTATCTGCTTTGGTTGCTGCTGCAGCTGGGCCCCCAGGTCAAGGATGTCTCTGACCATGAAGGTAGAGATAGAGTTACCGTATTTCCTCAAAGAAAGAAAAAATGTTTTCCAAGTACCTCAAAAAAGTTCTTTTAAAAATTGAGTTTATCGTAAATTTCTTGTCTTCATTCTTTCTGGTTAACTAGTACCTAATATCGCTTCACACATCTGGTGGTTGGGAAGTGGCAGCTGGTGGCTCATGATGGCATGAACCATCTATGTTTCAATAAGTGAACCTTACTCTAGGTAAACATTTTGCTGTTTGGGCTCTTAGGTATTCATCTGGTAGAGCTGTTTCACCAGATGCCACCTGAGGCTCAATTTTGTGAGTTAAATTGAGCATGCCCTGAGCTCTCTGGGATCTTCTGAGGAACTTGGCTGGCCCTGCACCCATCACAACAGAAATCAGCATGTAAAACTGAGCAGTTTCCACATGCACATCCAGGGAAATCAATGGCCTAAAATAAAGTCTCACATTGATTTTAGGCATTCAAAACCAATACAAATGTGTTTACATGTGTACACTCACATTGCCCCTTTCAAACAGGTGTCCAGGTTCAGAAGATTTCTTCACACAGCTTAAATATGCGGAATGTGGAATCTTGATGTGCAGTCTTCACTTTAGTGCATACTCTCACCTTAATGCAGAGTCCCTCACTTTAATGAATTTCCTGATAAAACACTCATTTTTCATCTGTTTTTCTTGAGCGTTACATTTAGAAATGAAAAATAAATGGTATTAATGCCTCTAGCTCAGCAAAACTGAATGTGTGCTATATGATATGCCACAATGACGGTTACTTTTGGGAAATTGCCTGCTAATTCCTTTTGTAGACCCTGGAATTTTGAAGATCTCACTCACTTTCACACCCTCCAGTCAGCAACTCCGTCCTGCTGTGCCACATCACTGCTGCCCAGAATGGGCCCACAGGCGACTCTGGGGTGCGAATAATGCAGCATAACAGTAACAGTTTGCATGGTGACAAGAGATGAAGATGATTTTGATCCTCAGCAAAAGGCAGTCCCTTTGAGCACTGCTCATTTCCTACTCCAGTCTCCACCTCAGGCACTATTAGCCTGTTGCCAAATTAGACTATGGACTTTTTAGTAAATGAGCAAGCAAATGTGCTGGTTTAAAACATAAAACATCTTTTTTTTTTTTTTCCTTGTCCCCATTTATTTATATTGCCCTGTTTCTAGGAGTTAGCATCCTATAAACAGTGGTAGAAGATTTCTGCTGTTCATAATCTAGTGTTTCAGTGAGAACTCTGCTCCATGTGTGACCTGTGATCCAGTGGGATGCTGCAATAGGGAGTGGGGCTCCAAGACCTTCATACAGGTCATGCTGGCTGCTGGGAAGCTGGGAGCTACAAGGAGAGCAACACAGCACAGACCTATCACAGCCTTAACCTCTCAACAAAGTTTGCAAGAGGTCATTTCTCAAAGGCCTAATGTATCAGTGTGCTTCTTTTCATGATGGCAAAGCCGTATTTCTAGAGAAGAGCAGGGAGCAAGCCCCTCTACAGGTGCACTAGTCTCTGTCTGTCTATTTATGGAGGTTATTCCCCATCCCCCTTAGCAAAACAGCTCATCTATTGAATGTAATTTAATCAACAAATGGAGCTGTCCTTGGCAGGATATCTTCATTTGACGAATAACTCCTCTTTGTCAGAGATGGAGCTTTACAACCACTTTTATTTGATTTTTAAAAAAATTAGTCCAATTAAACACATAAATGTTTAAGTAAATCCTTTGGACATAGTTCACTTAATAAAAACCAAATAAATATCAGTTTTTAAAGAGAGCAGTAAACTGCTGGGTATTTCACAATGTCAGCTCAGGTTTTCTAGAAAAGAATACTCAAATCCACTTAAATTAAAGGCAAAGTTATTTTTCCTGCAGCCTTTAAAAATATTACTTGGAAATCTACACAGGACTGTGTGTGTTTGACAGGGGTGGAGGGAGGGGTCCCCTCTTCAAGATATGGGCCATCTCAGCATTATTTGGAGTGCCTGTTAGTCTAATGCCTTTTCAGAATGCCTGAAGACATGGAGAAGCATTTCTTATCTAGCACACCCACTAAAGACTGGATTTTTTTCTAGGTTCTCAGCATAGTTTTTTATTTATTCTCTCTACTTATGAGCATGTTATGGGGGTAGGGGTTTGTCATGTTTTCATTAAGCAAAAATTTTCATTTAATTACTAATTCTAGTGTATTTTTGATTGACATTCAATCACAGTGCACAATACAGCTGCTTCTCAAGAGAGTTCTTGCAGTCCCTCATCTGTACCTGCCTCTCACTCTTCTTCATCCTCCTATAATATGGATTGCAGCTCCTGGCTTACATTTGCTAACTTCAACCTCAACCATTTTCCCCCCTTACTTCTTCTAAGTTCAGAACAAGCATCAGTGCTGAACTCCGACCTTTGCTGTCTCTGTGGTCAAACCTGGTGAGCTTTGACCCTCCTCTCCCAACTGCACGCACACATTCCCTGTGGCCCAGGCTGCAGCACTTGCTCAGCCATCCTGGAAGAGGAGGCTGAATGCTGTCTGCTGATCAGCACTCCTGTGAACACCCCTTCCTCTGAGAGTAACCACGTGCTGAATTACCCTCTCCATGTCATCCTCACTGGCACCCACAGCAGCCAGAGGGGAAGGACCAGCACTCCCGTCATCACCTTTCTCCCATTAGCAAACCAGTCCAGGGCTCACAGCAGCTCAGATTTTCTGAGAGCAGATTTTGAATGCAGCATTGTTCTTCAAACAACTCATGTCACAGGCTCAGGAACCGAAAGCATATCATTGCAGCTTAATCAAATTAAATATTCAAATGAAAGCAATAATTACATAAATTTGTCTTGAGACTCAGTAAGATTAAGTCTTTGAAACATTTTTGGCCTGTAGGCTATAGTGAGTATGCCAGTCTCTAATGATTCAGAAAAGACCTAGAGGGTTGGGGTTACCACCAACCAAAAGGTATTTATGAAAGACGCGCAGCGTGGTTATTAAATGGCCCTCGGACAGTACCTCTTCTTTACAGATGGTTTTGATAACACACCATCAAACAGACACTGACATTACGTAAAAAAAATCATAGCCAAGGACTTGAGTTCACCGCCAATGTATGTGGAAAAGATGTGTTTAGTGGCAAGGCTGCCTAGCAGAAGTCACTGCAGCAAATTTCAGCTCTCATTATGATCTGTTAATTAATGTGTTGACATATGATTGCAGCAGATCAGTGAGACCAGCGCTGCTGTCAAGTCTAGGCATGTGTAACACATGGGCTGTGTGCTCCACGTCCAGAAAACACACTCAGAGCACTGTGCCTTCACAATTAATGCAAGACTGCTCATGGTCCTTAGGCATACCTGGAAGAAAAGCTGCCAGCTGACAGTTTTCACAGGGTTTCTTCACTGACTTTAATGGCAGTGACTCAATTTATGCAAATATCTGACTCATGAGTCAAAACTGAGACAGTGAAGGTGGTCTCAGAGACTCTGCTCTGTGGACATGACAGTGTTTAAGGTAACAGTTTGTAACTGCCCAAGTGCTTCAAAGTGCTCACACTGTCACAACACCCACCTTCTGTGACTCTACAGAGAAATAACCTGGAAGGTAACACTCCTCTGAATCTGGCAACAAACATGGGACACAAGCTGGAATCCCAGAAGCAGAGCTGCTCACATGCTTGGCAGTGTGCACCAGTGAGGTGCTAGCCAGCCTTTCAAAGGGTGTGCTGCTCAGTGTGCTGGCCAGGAACTACTTCAGGCTTCCACACAGGCTTGGCCATGGGCAACAATGAACTTGAATCTTCCCTGCAAGCTACCACAGAGTTTTCCCTAGTCTTTCTACTGCATGCTTTGACACACCTTTCCATGGAGCTGAGAATCTTATTTCTGGAACATTTTCTTTTCTGCTAGTTAACTATATATATCTGATCTCATTGTTCTCTCTCCTGTGTATTTAAATCTTTCTATTATTAGGTGAATGAAAAATTTGCAGGAACTTTTTATGCTTCGCTGAAAAGCAAATTCAATATCAACAGCACAGAGGGATATTAGAGTTCAGAATAACAAGGTAAAGCTTCTAGAGCACATACACATCCCCTAAGCAACACCACAGGTGGTTGCTGATAAGACATCAGTGGCACTGTAGTGATGGGTGCTGATATTGGTTATGAGAATTTCTGGTCCCCTGCCAGATCAAATGCACTCAAAACACCACAGGAATTCTGTAGTGGCAAGTGGCCTGGAGCATCTCTCCCAAAGCAGTATTTTTTTAATCTTTCAACCTCAATTCATTTGCATATCTTGACAAGAAACACCTCTGAGATGGAAACAAATCTCCTTACTCCTGAAATCTGACAGAAAAATCAGTGTAAAATCAAGAGATAATGCAGCAGGTTTGTCTTTAACCCTAAGAGACCATTTTTGTCTACTATTCCTTGCACTGGAATTACTGTCAGGCCCTGCACAAGTCCTACACACAGAGTTATAATAATTAATATAAATAATTAATTAAATAATTTCTAAGATTACCTAAGGTTTAGAAATGCAAGAGTTAGAAGTGGGGAGCTCTGTATGCTTAGGAGCAGAAGCTCTCAAGTCTGTGGGGGGTCAAGGTGCTCAGTCCCTCCTGTTCTTTCAGGAAGATTGCAGATTCTCCTCTTCCTCAAGCAACAGAGGATCAGAGAGTACTTACAGAGAAGGGTATCAGCAAGTGCACTAATCCTTCCAGCTAAACATGGACTCAGACAGGCATTCAAACATCAGATCCTGATCATCCACATTGCTTAATCCTTAGGTCGCTGCTCTGTTTTCTTTTTTTCTAGAGCCCCTCCAGAGAAAGCACAGTTGTGAGCCTGGTTTGGCTGCACCCCTGGCTCTCATTCCAGGCACAGTGCAGTCAGCAGCAGTAAGACAAGCAGCTTGTTTGCACCTTGTGGCAAACACAGGGTGCAAGTGTTACTTGCCAGCCTCCCGAATATGTCAGTAACACACTTGTATTAGAAGGCCAGAAAAATCCCCGAATTCAAAGACAGCCAATTGCCCTCATGAAGAATTACCCCGACCTGTGCTGTGATGGGATGCCTCTGTCTACCCTGCCAAGATCTCCAGGAGTGTTAGCTCCCATACTGCAAGACTATTAAATCTGATTTATTTCCTAAAATATGCATATATACATACATATAAACATACATTTTCTTTTATAATGTTCTTCTGGAAAATATATCCAGAGATCCATCTGAAATCCCCTGCCTGGGCACCATACCAGAATTCTGCAATATGAACAGCCTACTGCATGCAGGTTGGTTGCTTCCCCAAGCCTCTGCCTATGTCCTAATTTGCTTTTATGGCCAACACATAGAAGAGTCTAATGTGGTTGAGATGTTCTGGTGATGACTTACCCAATTCAAATTGGTTGGAAAGGTTACCACAGGTTTGTCTGACTTCTTCACTGTCCCAGCCAAGAGGATAGAGGGCACAACCAGAGCCAATCAACAAACCTAAGGAGAGAAAAGGAAATAAAAGTTTATACAAGCAATTGCCATTAGCTTAAACACAGGCTGCCACTTGGGAATCAAAGTGGCAAACTGCAATTTGGGAACCTCAGAGAAAAAGAAGTCTCCTCTTCTCCTAAAAGCAGATGAAAACCATTTGAACTGCTGCCTTCTGCTGTAGCGTTTTAGAGGTGGTCTGTGCGCTGGAACCAGTCCGAGGGGTTCAGCATCAGAAGCCATGCTCAGCTTCTGAAGCTTTTATCTGAGAGCTTTTAGACTTCTCTTCTGCTCTCCAGGGCAACTAAATATGCAGTTTGGAATACACAACATGTGGTTAAATAGAAGTGTGTTAATAACAGCATTTACGAGATGATAGCTTCTGATTAATTAAAGCAACAATCAACCAGGGTCCATCAAGGTTCCATCAGGAAAACTGACAGTTGTGTTAATCTGTTGCCATTTGGTTTTGTTTTTCACTCTTTCAAAAGCAAGGGAATAATGATCAATGCATACCACAGGTACACACTCCACAAAGTTTTCTTAATTCATTCAGCTGAAACAACTGAGGTCTTGAGTAATTTACCTGTTACCATACTTGGTTTAACATTCACAGGATGCTTTGTTTTCTCCAGCCCTGGCACTGCCCCAAACAGATGTGGCACATCCTGTCCCTTCACAAAGACCTCACAGGGAATCAGCAAAGCACCCATGCACCATGACTATTTTGCAGAAGTGGCATTTTTATCATATTGCATTCTCAGCTGTCACTGCAGCAGCTGCCAAAAGGCCAATGTAGCTGGCAAAGCATTTTACACAGCCAGCCTAGAGAGAACATTTCAATGGATGTTACAACATTTAAATGTTGCCTCCCTTGTGTCAGATCTTATTTATGAAACTGAAAACAAACCACTATGTAGATAATGGACTAGGAGCACCTGACACTTCACAGGCTGCAAAGCCAAGGGAGCCCTCCCAAGGTTTGCAGGGGTGCCTTTTACCTGCTAGGCAGAGCACCAGGTTTCAAGCCCTGCAGCTGTCACTTGCTGACTTTGGGCGTATCTCTTGACCTCAAATCATCTTGGTCCTACTCTCTGGACAATAAGGAGCATGTGCTCCCTGGCAACGTATTTCTGCTGCCATGCTCCCAGTGCAGAAAAGCCCTGGGTGTTGTGACAGAGACACTGTGGACATCACACCAGGCTACCAGGAGTCCTGAGAGAGATTATGGCTCAGGGGCTGAAGCCTCCTGTACCTTTCTACTGACTCCACTCTCAAGATACCTAAGCTTCTCATAAAGCTGATGTTCCTATAAGATACAGAAATCATCTTATTATGTTCTTGATTTGCTAAAAAACACACCTGAGCAAGGCCCTGAAGTCTAGAAGCGGTTTCTCATCTCTTTTGAAAAGATGTTTAATGCTCTTAGCATCTTGGCTATTAGCAAAGTAGCTCAGCAGCTTCTCTGCTGCTCCTCCAAGCACACCTGCCCCTGTTTAAGCCCAGTATTAGCTCCTTGGATATTCCCCACTAAGTTCAAATTTCTTCTTGCTGCTGAAGTCTACTTCTTCCTTCTCTTGTTGAGCAGTCATTGCCTGCTCCTGTCTCCATATCTACATCACATAATGAAAAAGAAATCCCTGAGGATCCCTCTCAGATGGAGCATTCATCCAACAGTTTTGACAGGAGAAAAGCAATTAAGGACACCTGAATGCTGGGTTTTTTCAGAACTGATACCCTGATCTGGGTATGGTTGCTTCTAGTGTCCTCACAAATATCTTTCACAGTATCATTTGCCTTTTTTTCCCCCCAGGGCCATAGAGCTAAGGGCAGCTGGTAGGATCCATGTAAATGACAATCACTTCTAATTAAATTCTCAAAAAGGATGTTTCTCAGACAAGAGAATTTAGCCCAAAACTGGGTTTACATTTGTTAAAGACAGCCTAAGACTCTCAAAAAAGCCTCTGCTGATTCTCTCTTGAACTGTTAAAGCAAGAAAGGTGTTGTGAAGCACTGAAAGCAGGGTGCTGTGCTAGGAATGGGCAGGACCCCATGGGGCAAAGAGGAACATCACCACTGATGATGAGAATGGCTGGGGAAGGGAGGAAGAGCACCTAGATGCCAGAGTCAGCCTCACAGAGCAGTGGGCTGTGGCAGCCCCAGCCAGTTGTGCCGTGGTTCTGACCCCTTCCCACACTGCTCGAGGTGCCCGTGGCATGCCCAGTGCCAGCCCAGCTCAGGAGCTGCTCTGGCCCAAAGTGAACCGCCCTGGCTGGGCTGTTTGCAATCAACTTGTGTACTGGAGCAGGCTGTCTGGGAGACCTTGCAAACGCTCAAAGGGCTGTGTTGTGAGCCCTTATATGCAGGGGGTAGGAGGGAAGGCAGGCTTGCACCCGCCTGCTTTGGACCAGATTAAACGGTGGCCAGCCCTTCCTCCCAAATAGGTCCTGGGAAAGCCTTCTGCCCAGTTCTTCCAAGGGAGCACAACAGCAGCACTACAGGCAAGTGAAAGGACTATTAGCATAATAATGCTGCTCCTCCAAACCCAGAACAAGCTCTTACTCAGCCCTTGCCAATTACTCCCCTCAGGTGGCAAGAGTGTCTAGTGCCCATTGCATTCACAGACTGTTTGTTTTCAGCTCTCTTTAGGTTTTGTTGCAGCAACAGGTTGTTGTTTGGTTTTTTTCCCACGAGTATTGGTCACAGCACTTTCCATTGCCGCTCTCCAAATGCAGCTCATCCTTTTCCAAACGTGAGCACCTGTTCACTCTTTCTGCCTCTGATGCTACACTGGATCAGTGATCAGAAACCTTGGCAATTTATTTCCTTCCGTATTCAGACTCCTTCAGCCCCCTGTCACACCTCTTTTCCCATTCCTGTACACCCATGTCTGTGAGTTCAAAGCCCAGTTTCAGTGAAAAGAAATTCTGGGGTTCAGTCAAAAATTCCTAAGCAATGCAATATCCTGTAATGTTGAATTGCACCAAAGGAGCTCACACATGGATGCTTGCCCTTAAAGCCATTCCAACACTAACAACCAGCCCACCGCTGAGCCTCACCATTAGCTGTGCCTCCTAGAAAGAGATAAACCAAATAAGGGAAAACTATGTCAGAAAGCCTCCTTATCCCAGTGACAGCTGTCTCTCCAGCTGGGTATGGGCTTTATCAGTGCTGAGTTTCATTTATGGAGTACCAGTCATTGAGCAGTGCAGCTTCTTTTCCTCTCGCAGCCTGTGCTGACTGGGATGACAAGATCAAATGGGAAACTGCTGCCTTTTGCTGGTGCTGCCACATGATCCAAAAGCACAAGTGGCAGCATGCTTATGTGCAAAGCACAGGGTATAAAACCCTGGGCAAGCTCACACACCCCTTTGAGTGAACACAACACCTTTCAGAGACCAACAGTGTGCCAGGAGCATGGTTTGGTGTTCCCATCTGGCAAAAATACTTATATAATTTGTTTTGTCACAGGTACCCACTGGCCACAAGACTTAAAGCTATTGCTCTGACATGTCCTTTGATATCACTTGTTTTCAGCTGGTTTTGACTGAGCTTCAGACAGTATCCTTTTGTGGTGCATGTGCACCTGTTGTGGATTTGTGTCTATTGACAAAACGCTTGTGCCCTCCAGTACTTCTTGCAGGCAACGTTCAGGCAAGGCTTACGGATTTGCCTTCAGCGTAAGACTTCCACAAAGATTTAGAGCCTGCTAGTCAGCAAGAAAAGTTTCACAAGCTTTGTTTTATGCCCTGAGATATATTTATATGTATGAGCATGCATGTGTCATGTCCCATTGCTTTCAGCAGGATTACATGACTTCAACAGGGCAGATGCTGCCTCGGTCTGTATGGGCACTCATGCTGGGAACTGCCATATTAGCTCCCTTGTTTTATGCACAGAAAGTGTAGAGTGTGACTCAAAGCCCATGGTGTTAATAGGATTTGGACAAAAGCCCCCCAGTTCATTCCTTCCCTTCTAATCAATCCATCCCTGTTTGTAAGCAACCGTGTGGATCAGATCCTGCAAAAGCAAAAAGGCTGCATACTATTACCACTAATAATTCATACATGCTCACAGCCAATTTATTTAATCACAGTGAATGTAGATCCTGCTGAACAGCTTGAACCTCCATTGAAAGATCCACGTTGAATCCAAAGCCTGCAAACCCAGTGGAAATCATTAAGCTAATTTTGCAGCTTCAGTAAACAGCAGTTACTAGTTTAGCTCAAGAGTCATATTCTGGCCTGCTCTACAGTTATTGCATTTAGCCAGCTATGCTACCCAGGATACCACACCCATCTTTACAGCTGCTTAAAATGCTTAGGATGCCTTATAACATTTTTTTAAAAAGGAAGAAAACCAAAACAAACTATGTGCTGTAATTATCATCCTCCATCATCTCCCATTATCTACTACAGTCGTTTAAAGAAATTGAAAGGGAAGGAAATGTGCAGATCTGTAAATGGCACCTTCACAACAGGGGCTACAGCCTCGAGGTGTGAGGGACCCAGTCAGTGGGATGGGACGAGTCAGCAAGCAGAGGTGCTGGTGGCACTTGGCAGCTGTTTTAGATGACATACCATGCACCAGTGGAGGTGTTGGCACTGTCACAGACCAGCTTTTCTGGAGAGGTTCCATAGTTGGGAATGAAACAGGCTGCTCGCCCTGGTCTGTGAAACACTGCTATTGTGAATGCTGCATCTGGCTCAATGTGCTAGCAAGGCATGGGGAGAGACATGCAGGGCTGGCTGAGCGCAAGCAGCCTTGGCAATCCAAAGCTGGAATTAAGAGCTTGGCTTCAGTGTTTAATGAGGTCCCAGACAGCCCCTAGGCTCTTTGCGTGGTCCAGGCAGAATGATGGATCCCTTCAAAAAGTGATCTAAAACCAGCCCATGAGGCTAAGTGAGGAGCTGCCCAGACCTACAAATTGTAAAACTACAAACCAGGGGGTCAGACAGTGGATACTTCACTACTAAACCACCCGGAGTAATCCTTGTCCCTCTCAGATTGCCTTCCCTGTCACTCTTGCTGTGAGTATAATGCATGATCGTATTTTAGTAACACTTAGCACTTGAAAGATGATCTTGTCTGTCTGGAGTGGTGCTTGTGATTGAAAATAATTACATATAACAGGTTCTGCATATGGTGGATGCGGCAGGGAAGGGACAGTAATTACATTAGTGGCTTGGCACAGATCTAGGTCTCATCTTTGAAGTGATAAAGAAATGATTTGTGGCATGCAGCAAACAGCTTACTCCAAGATGTAAAATATTAACCACTATTAACATCTCCAAGAATAGCCTGGATATGAGCAAGTCTTGAACAATACATACAGAAGGATTAACAAACCAAGAGACGTTAACCAGATTTTGCCGTGGGCAAAATGACTGCACTCATAAACACCAAGACCTATCAGCAAAAGACAGCGCACAACAAAGGAAACTTGCAAATCCCGGTGGTGGGCTGTCCTCAGATTGCTGCTGTGGCTTCAATGGGAGCCTCCACTCAAGGACCTGATAGCTGAAAGTTCTGTTTTACAGACTCAGCTCTTCCTCTCACTTGTTGAGGGCACAGCATTCCCTGATTGCTAAATGACTCATTCCTGGTTATTTTGTCAGTCCATTTGATGATTGCATCCCCCAAAAGACTGTCAAATAAAGCCAAACCTTCTGCAGTCTCCTTTCTTCTCCCTTGCCTAGGGTGCATCTAAGCACATGATTCAGCTAAGTCTGATAATGAAAGCCATCAGTTTGATGAATAAAGAAAGGTGGTGATGGCAGTGAGTGAGGCACTTAGTTTTGGACTCAGCCTCAGACTCTTTTGTTGCTACAAAATGCATTTTAAAAGGGTAACTAAACCCACGGTGGCTTTCCTTGATTATGGGCTTTTTAAGAGCTTTCTTGTGCATTCATTTTTTGTATATCCTCAGCTCCAGACAGTTATCTCTGCTCCCTGTGAATGCAGAGAAAGGGACTGCTGGGCACCATAAAGGCCTCCTTGCCCAGCAGTTAGAAGGGTCTACTCTGCCATAACAGGGACCCTGGGAAGCCTCTGAAGAAGGAGCCCTTCACTGGGCCTTGTCATTGTAAAAACCCAATTTGTATTTTCACTTAGAATTGAAAGTTGCTTTTTGTACAGTCACTTTTGAGTGAGAAATATCTACTTCAAATTATATTCCTCCTTTCTCTCCCCCATCATCTACTTTTCCCCCTTTTTTTTTCAGACCTGACCAAAAAGAAAACTTGCCAATTTTTTTTTGTTGTTTGTTTTGTAAGGAATTTCTAATGTATACTGTTCATCTGACAGATATTCAAGCCATATGGAGAAGCTGACAGACAATAATTTGGAAGTCATTGCTTTCAAAGCCATTTTAATGATGATTTTCCTTTCACATTTTTTCTCTATTAGCCAGCCTGAATCTTCAAGGATGATAGAAAGTTTTCACATTCCCATCTGTCACTTGAAGGTACAGTAATCTCGACAAGCAAAACAAAACCGATTTTTAGATGCAGCACGCACTTTGACTCTCTGGTTCTTGTGATTTAAAAACTCACCTCGCTGTAATGATTTTAAAGCATTCGCCTCCTATAAAAGTGACTCCAGAGTGTGAAGGTAAAATGGACCTGACACCTGAAGTTGTGTGCTGCTTTCAGACATACCTTAGCCAACAAACAATGCGGCTAAAGAAGAATTGGTTAAAAACTGGGATGCTAAATACTTCAGTAGACACAGCTTCTGAAGTCCCTGTTCAAAGAACCCTCTGGGAGCTGATACGAACCAGCAGTGGAGTGATAGAAGTGGGTCAGAACAGATTAAGACAAATTCCAGAGCCTAGGCAGAACAGTAGGACCCAACAGAAGAAAGAGGGGAGCAGGGCCATGGCAGCCACAGGCAGCCTGGCTCCCATGCCCATGGGAGTCCAGCCTCAGTTCAGTTAGTGAGGGACAGTGTCTTTACACTGACAGCTCCCAGAACTTCCCTTCTTTAGGGTTACACATCTACCTTCTCTCAGCACCGTCGCTTTGTTCTTTGGTTTCTCTGTTGTTCTTCTGTGTTAGAGAAATGTTATGACATCAATCCCTTCAATTGCTGTTAGTATCTGTCCCTCAGGAAACCCAGACACGGGCCTGAAACGGGCTTTTATTAGGATTAAACACAAGATCAACGCTTTGGGAAAAAGTTCAATCTTTAGTTAGTAGTCACTGAACATGGGGCATTTGACTGGTTCCTTATTGAGCCTGAGCTTACAGAGCCTCCTTTGAGAGAGGGTACAATCCTGTGAATTCACAAATGGGAATGAATTCAGTAAGGGACTCCCTCCTCCCAGTGTCTGGGCAGCAGGGGCACACACAGAGAAATAATTCTATGCTGCACCAAATTTCCTCCCACTCCTCCTACAAGGGTCATGACATGGGACACAGCAAGTTAGTTCAGGGTTTCACTCAAGGTCAAGGTGTTCCTGTCACAGACTTCCTATAGCACGACATTAGAGGAACTCTTACATGCAAAGCAAAACTAGGCCTAAGAACAACACAAACCAGAGAGAATAAAATGCTACAGCCTTCAGCTTGCAGATCTTGCCTCCAATAAAACTGCCTAATCTTGAAAGTGAGCGAAATAGGATTGTTGGCCAAGGGCAAAACCCCACCACCCTTAATCTTTTGGTTCTGAGCTCCACGTTTTAATTCACAGCATTTAACTTTACTTAGTCCCCTTTTTTCTGACTGTCAAGCCCCATACCTTTAACGAGACTTTTTGTATTACTTTGGGTTACTCCACACCGTGAGCATGCACTGCCCAGCACCTGCTTGGCTCCCAACCTCAGCAAACAGGCACAGTGAAGAAATTCCACCTGCCTACTAGACCTCTTGGAAAGTGAGGCCAGTGGCAGGGGAAGCCTAAAGAAGGTATTACAAATACGTGACAGCATCCAGCCAGCAAAGTGCTGAGTCATGGGAGAGTCACAGCCCTCACTTCCACTGTGACAGAGCATGGGGCAACGGAGGGTGCAGATGGGAGCTGTCTGACAGATGAAACATCACTTCACTCTGTTTTTCATTTGATCAAAGGTGGTGTGCTCATTACTACAGAGGTGCTTTAGGCCCAGAGAGGGAAAATTTCCCCACCCAGAGATGCTTCCTTTCTAGGTGCCTCAGGTGACACAGGGCACATCAAACCTGTGGAGATGCCTCTGCAGTGGCAATTGAGTTGAGATCTTTGTCAGTACAATCAGGGGAGCCTAGAAGACATTTTTCTCATCCTAAAGAATGCATAAACATAGGTCTGTAACTAGGATACCTCTAAGCTCACATAACTCTTAAGACAGCAAAGACATTCACATGATATTGGCAGACATGACACAGAGGCAGCAGGGAAAGCCATATGCATCTAGGTTAGCAGCTGGAGGTGGAATAGCCAAAGGCATCTCAAACAGCACTAGGCACTTGTAGGTCAATGACTTGAATTGTGCTCTGCTGGCAGTACAGACCAAATGGGATTTAGCCACCCAAATATGTCACCTTCTGCCAGTTTAATTGCTGTTCAGTGTCTTGCTCCTTTAGCTGCCTCTCCAGAGCCGTGTGAGGTTCCCTTAAGTCCTCTGTCATACCTGCCAGCCCACACAAAGATTTTGCAAACCCTAGGGTATCTCTAACAGTCCAAAGCATCTAGATTGAGACTAATGAATTCCACCCTAGATATCTATTGATCTTAATGTGAGCTTAGAAACCTGCCTCAAGGGAAAATATCTGTATTGTAAACACCTTTATAAAGTGTAATGAAGCTAGCCCAAAGTTACATACACTTTTCTTTATCCCTTATCTTCTATCCTTCTGCCCTCATTCTGCCCTTAAGATGCAAATATCTCAGTTCCTGTTATCAATTCTCTTCCTTTATGGGAAAATACCTGAATCTTAGGGAAAAATAAAAGATTGAAGGAAGAATTGTGTTTCTCCTGAGTGCAAACCTGTATGCTTGCCTTAAAAGAAAACTATCTGTATAGAAAAAAGTGGCTGCTTCAAAATGGCCTTGGTCTGCCTCAATTGCTACCACTCAGAACTAGCTTTGGCAACTCTCTGTGTCATTTCTCCCAGAGTTTGTCGCACAATAAAATGATTGACACCAATTGTTCTGAAAAGGATGTGACACGGTCCAGTTAAAGGCAGAGTGATTCTGCAGAGTGGAACTGAAACGCTTGAAGAACTCCAGAAAACACTCTGGAGTTTAACTGTCAGCTCATTTTTGTTTGGCAAGCCATGATCAATGCTTGTACATTATAAGCTTTATGGGGAAAAAAAAAAAAAAGCCTAAGCGTTATCACATGCCATCAGACTTCTTTATGTGACAACCCATCTGTGTGCTCACCCCATCGTTTTGTGACTCAGAATCAAATGCTTGACAGTTCAAAGAGTCTAGAGCAGCATATGGCATATGGCATAATGTATTTAAATAGAAATCATTCCATTGGAAACACAAGGGTGCCTACTGTAATTAATAAAAGGTAGTTTAATAAATAACTTCTCAAAATGCATAACTCTTCATGTAGTCATAGTACATAAGGCATATTCCTTTTCATCAATATGAATTTCAATAGCAAATGGAGACTGGCCAAAACTAGGCAGAATTTTTCAGAAGCTCCATGCTCAGTGGATTTCCCAGTACATTAACTGAACTCATGAAAGACTGTAAGGAGGGAATGAAGGAAACACATCCTGCATTAATGAAGATGCCCAAGCAGAAAAATGGATAAATGGACAGGCATCTCCATATCTTTTCAACACAAACTGCTCTGACTAAGGTTGTTGCAAGCAGTAAGTCTGCATCACCCTGACTCTTGAGCACTACTCTAGTGATTTCACTCCTAGATTGTAGCAGCTTTTGGAAATACTCAGTCACGGATTAAGCCAAATAATTGCTTTTCCATGTCTATTAGTTCACTAGTTCATCAAAAAGCAGTAGTTTGTAGATAATGAATAAAGCAAAAAAAGATGTCCAGCCATTTCCTTCACTGTGGTGGCATATCCCCAAAGTCACAGGGAAACTGGAACTGATGCAAAGCCTGTCTCCAGGGGGGGAGTACTGCATACCAGGCTTTTGCCTTTTAAAAAAAAATTTTAGTTGGTTTTATTTCACTTGAGCTGTCCATGGATTAACAGAAAATCAACCACTGCACATGTCAGTAAAACTTCAGCTATACTCAAGGCTTTAAAGTAGCACTTTCAGTGCACTCTGCAGACCCTCTGGCAAGCCAGGGAGTACTTTCCAAGGAAGCTCATACATACTACAAGGGAATCTACACCTGCAATAAGGAGTGAATGGCTCTGCACTTCTACTCTAAGAGTCTCTGAGACCCTCTCAAATCAAACGAGTTTGGAAATCACTTCT
Source organism: Chaetops frenatus (assembly GCA_013400775.1). Taxonomy (NCBI): domain Eukaryota; kingdom Metazoa; phylum Chordata; class Aves; order Passeriformes; family Picathartidae; genus Chaetops; species Chaetops frenatus. Next base: position 76,898 of record VZTR01022390.1, on the reverse strand, counting down.
CTAGATAGGAATACAGTAAGATAAATAATGCTGTAAAAGTCAGTGGCAGACATCAAGCACAGCTGAGAATCACTTTTCACTTTATGCTTTTCTCACTGGGGCTTCACAGGTTTAGGTCTTGTTATAATCTGCAAAAACGTACACAGCAGCAGCATAGTTGATCCACAGGCCTGCAGCCACCAACTGCATCTCTATCTGTATAGGGTATCCACTGCTGATGGATAATGTTCAGACAGCAAAGTGCTGTAAAACACATGGGAACTGGTGAAGAAGAGGTCAGTTTCATTTACTGTTTGCTGCTGTAGCAGCTTCTTAAATACCGTTTGCACTCACAAGGCTACTTGCAGAGCAAGCAGCTAAACACATGAATTAATCTGTGCATGAACAAAGATGCATTCAGTGCTGTTTGCCTTTGTGCTGAATTACAGTGGGAAATCAAAAGCAATGGAGTTAAATCTAAGCAATGATAGACTCCATGTGAAATCAGTGGTTTGTATGGCTTCCTCAGTTAAACTAAAACCAACTATTACCCCATTCTCAGCTACTATCCTTTCAGTAAGAGGGATGGTAAGATTCAACACAGCTCCAATTAGAACTGTGTGACTCAAAATACTGTTTCATACTGTCAGACTGTATCTGGTTTTGTTCTGCATGATGCTAAAAAGCTTGCATGAGACATATCCAAGAAAAAAAAGATATTTTTATTTTTAAAAACAAATAAAAATGCAACTTTTTCTGTGTCCAAAGGCATTCAAACTCAGTAAGTGACCCAATTTGCAGAGGAAAGAAGTACTGTATCTAGACAATATCCCTCAGATAGATCTCATTTTTTCAGTTTGCCACAAAATGTGATAAATACGATTTTGGATAGGTGCTGCAGTTTGTTACAAATATATTGCACATCTGCAGCTCAGAAAAATTTGGCACTGTCACTTAGCCTCTTCAGAGAGAATCCATGTGGACAATCTTACCAACATCTCAAACATACTTGACTCTTTCTGTTACTGAAAACCAGTGCGTGAAAGGGAAGGACTGAGTAGAAGGGTGTGCTTCTCCCTTCTCATGAGACCACCCTTGAAATAATTTTGAAATTAGTTCAGTAAAGCTTAGTAATAAAACTGGGGCTGGAAGGGACATGAAGAAGTCACTTAAACCATCCTTTCTCCTCGAAGTCAGGATAAGCTCTACTTGTACCTTCCAAAAGAACTTTTTGTTGAATTTGTTCTTAAGAAGCCCCTCACAATAGAGATCCCGCCACCTTCTAAGACATTCTGTTCTTGTGGCTCTGTGTCTGCAACAGAAGCTTTCCACATTGTTTAACCAGTATCTTCCTGTGCCAATTTCAGTTCACCCCTTAAACCACGGACTCTGCTAAACCCCTAATGGGGCTCTGAGAAACCATTTCAATCTCTTCCCTCTTTGTACCACCTTTCTCTTTAACAGATTAGGCAGGACAAATTTATTCCTTCTTTTTCTCACTAGAACTGGCCATTCCATTCAGCCTCCTCCACTTTCCCAGAGTTTTTTTGTGGCTGCTGGCTTGCACAATCTGTTGGAATTTTCCCTTCAAAAAACAAAAAGCCATGCCAGAATACTATGACAGCAGTTGAAAAATGAATCAAACTCGTTGCTTTCAATGGAGAGAACCCAAAAGGAGAGTTAAATGAAATGAAGACCTTGAAGGTGATCATAATACCAACCAACAAAACCCCAAAATTAACTGCGTGACTCTTGGAGCTCATCTCTTCTAGAAACTCTTCACTATAAGGGCTGACCTTAGTAAAAGCCTATCAATGCTTTGATACCATCCCCAGCACTCAATATTTCTGCTCCAATTTACAAGATCATTGGCTTAATGGGTTAATACATAGTGAATGGAGCATGCAATTCCTAGATACAAGACATGCATTTCTGTTTGGACCTAGGAGTAGGAAATGCTAAGGAGCAATATTAGCATTGGCTGGACCTTCTACAAGGATTGAGAGATAATTTAAGAAAAAATTGAAACAGAAAATGAACAAGCTATTAGGTGAATGTTAGATGGCTGCAGGAAACACTAACAATGGTACTTAGACCATTTATAGTCTTCAAGGAGGAAAAGCCCCTAAATTTCAACTCTCCTCATACACTAACTATTGTTTGCATTCTTCTTTCAGAACCAGCTGACTTCTGTGACCTGTCCAGCTCCTTGCTGGCCACTTGTGCTGCTGGTTCCTGCTTGAGTCCCCACAATTTATATCTCAGATATGAAATGAGCATCCTGTGATTTCTGTGATGCAAATAAAACCACCTGCAAGTGATCCCAAGCCAAAGCTGTTTGACAGAGTTATGCATTCGGCAAACAGCCCCTGACTGAAGCTGGAGTGCAATTTTTGGTGTGCAGGCTGAACTGAACTGCTTAGAGAGAGGCTGCAATCCCTCTGCTGCTCCCAGTCCTAGCAGCTGCCTCCTGCTTTCCAGAGTTTTCACCCAAAACTGTCCATGCAGAACAATGGTTTGCTAAAGCATTCCAAAACATGAACTCCCTTTATGGTTTGGACCGTGCAACCACGGTCTCATAAGGGTTATAGGATACATTTTTAGACTTGTGAAAGTATTGCACTTAATATAGAAAAGGACAAGTAATTTTCACTGATGGAAGTTGTTGAAAACCAAGTATCTTTTATCATGAGAGAAACCCCATCCTCCTTTGACTTTCAATTTAAAACTAGAATATTCTAGGAAAGGGGAAGGGATGTTCTCTCCCTCCTGGATCTGATGAGACTTTTCCTTGTCCAGCTTAGTACTCCAGGGGCACCTTCATTGTGACAAAAATTGCATCCAGTTGCATTAGAAGAGCCCTATAACTAAATCAGAAATAAGGAGATCCCTTTAGTCCTGGCTGTTCTAAAATGTAAATATTCATTTTAAAATGATACTATCATAGCTTCCACGACCAGCTGTTCATCNGGAGGCAAGCATTTTTATCCCCCTGAGAGGAAGAGATAAAAGTTTCATTTCTGAAAGCTGATGTGCCAATGGCGGATAATGGGGAATTGGGATTCCTGCTTAACTGCATGGGAGAGTTCAGTAAAGTTTATTAATAAAACAATTTAGATAAACTCCATTTATGCATTATTTGTACTAGTATCTTGGCAACTGCTTATTTAGCATCTTGAACACATCAGGAATTTTAAAGAGAAGTACTGAAATCTTCTCTAAGACTAAAAATCTTTGACAGAAGTGGGCCTGGGAAGTAACGAAGAGTATTCTTTTTCTTCTTCTCCTATTTTTCTTCCTCCAACTAAAAACAGTTTTCTAATATCCTTGGCATAACTACTATAATGAAGCATAATTTATTTGATCCTTACACAGCCCCCTTAGGATTACTTCTTGCAGATAGCCAATTATAAACTCTTACATACTTTATAGCCCTCATTATGTGTGACAGAGGCACACTAATAAATAATGCAAAACCTCTTTTGTACCCAGTCTACCTTGTGAGAATACCGGGGTCTGCTACGGAGGGAAAAAGCACATTGTAATGCATTCTTATTTCCAAATGGATTGAAAAACTTTCTAACTCCAGCTTGCTTCCTTGGGACACTTTTTTTTTCCCAGACTGGACTCCTGTGGCTTGATTCATTACTAGATAAAAATCAAGTTCAAATAGAAGCGGACCATGAGATACAGAGTGTCACTGCCGTGTCACTGCCGTGTCACTTCCTTGTGACATCCTGTCAGCTGCAGACAAGAAAGGAGGTCTGAAAGCAGAACAGCCAGGTTGAATACAAATGCATGAGCAGTCTGTTGTAGGCTTTTCACAGTAACGAAGCAGAAAGGGTCAAGGCTGAAGGAGCACATTTCACCCTGCCTGTGCTGCCTCTCTGGTGCAACTTCCAGACACTGCTAGTGCTCAAGTCAAGGCTCTGGAGGAGAGCAAAACAGCTCTGACCATCCCTCAGCTGTTAGGATTTAAAGAGCAGAGTGAGCAACTCAGCAGAGACACGGGGTTGAATATACATAGATAAAGTTCTAGTGGACTGCTTTATTTTTGCCTTTAATTGACGTGGTACTACTTTTTAAAGGAAAAACCTGCAACTCTAATGACTGAGAAATATTGCCAAGATCACTACAGAGACCTGTGGGGTCCCAAAGATTACAGCTGACTTATGTCACCATCAGGGACTTCTGTGCAACCACTGTGTTACTCATAGTGCCTTCTTTTCCCTGCATAAGGAAGACAGGATATAAGTTCCAAAAGGCACAGGGATTTCTTGCCTCTATGTGGTGCTTTGAGACCTTGAGAGAAGGTGTTAACACAAGATTTAAAAATCGGAACGGTAAGCAAATAAACAAACTCAGCTTTTCCAAGGGCACAGCCCACCACAACCCTTGCTCCTGGAGGAGTGGGCAGAGCTACTTTCACAGCCCATGATACATGCTGTGGGAGCCGGAAGGCGCAACTCCTGGCACCAAAACTAAGCAATGTTCACTAAAAGACACATCTCCCCAGCTGGTGTCTTTGATGGCCACAGCGAATTACACAGTCTGAGATTCCAGCAGACGTGAGGGTCTACAGCATCTTCGATATCCCCATGTGGCTCAACGCAAACGTGGAATGTGGAAAGAGTGCATAGAATAAACAGTCTGTGTAGTACCAGCACCTTAACTACAGTTAAGTTAAAGCCCTGCCACTGAGCCCTGTTAGATTATGCAATTAAAAAAAAAAAAGTCCCTCATCACTGGCTGTGGGGATGGCAACGAATGAGAGAAACAGAGACTTTTGCCTTTGCATGCAGCTACAAGGAAATTATCTGCCATTTTAACTCCAGGGTTTGACTAATGCACACTGAAGCGCTCACCTTCAATTAGCCATTTAACCCAGCAGATCCAGCTGTGATTTGAAGAGGCTGAGACATCACTAAGTGTTTCTCTCACAGGAGTGTTTCTCTCATAGGGTATGGCCAGAGCATATGATAAACAGGTATAATCCAACTGGCTGACAAATCCCATGTTCCCAAAAATGAGCAAAATGCACAGTATCTTCTCCATTTTGTGCACCCCTCCATTTATGATAATCTCAGCACCTACATACCTCATTTGGGAACAACATGCCCCTGGGAAACCATGCAAAAGTGTCACTTGAAGATTCGATTCTCTAACTCATGGTTTATGAATGCATCTTTTGTTTGCTTTTAAAAACTGAAATAAGCATAAATTAAATATGAGAAACTTTTTGCAGTTTGCAGGCAGAAACAACAACTAAACTTTAAAGTGTAAATACCTTCTCTTTTTGGTTAAATTGATGGTGGAAACAGCCTTTACATAAAACCTGATCAAGACAAGGTTGGGGTGTCTACAGTATGGATATTCCCATCTGAAAAGCCTGTTGGCAGTGTCAGGGTAACTTCAACAAGATCAACAACAGGAACCAGAATAAGGCCATCTCCCCACCTGGCTGTCACTGAGGGGTGGTTTGAAAGGCTTCCCCCTCCCTGTTTGCACCTTTCTGCTTGTAACCCTCCCATTATCACTTCTGCCTCGCCCGCGCCAACAGGATATTGCCACAAGCATTTACAGGGCTACTTGGGAACTGATACTGCAGAAAATAAGCATTTTTTTGCTTCCTGAAGACAAGGAACGACATGGAGCCATAAATGAGAGTTTAGCAAGTGATAAATACTTTATCCAACTTAAACTATCAAAAAATAAAAAGATTGTGCCACTATACTCTGCAACAGAGTATAGTGGCACTGTGTTCCAGGTCTCTGAGTCTAACATCCAGCAGATCTGCCAAAATTGGAGATGGAAATGTACAATTTGCATCCAGTACCCTGCTCCCAAGGGGTGTTTCATTCCCTGAGGTAGTCTGCTGTGCTTTGCTCCCTGAAGCACTTTGCTTTAATCTTTGCTAAACACCACGGTGTGTCCAGTCCAATTTCAAAGGTCTCCAAGCAATAAAGGTTTATGGCTTTTCTGGGGCAACTGTTCCACAGCCAAATGGATTACTCTGGTGTGATTTCAGGGGTGCAGTTAATGGAGGCTTGGAGCTGTCTCACCAGGAAAATACATCTGCAGTTAAGAACTCTCCTAGTAGAATGTTTTCTGTGTATATACACTTGAAGGCAAGGTCATTTCCCAATGCTACATGACAATCTTCTGTCCCATCACATTGACCTTTCATTTCCATTGAGGAGACAAAGACTCAGCTTGCTCCTTGTTCCCCACCACACAAACACCACACTGAGAACAAGCAGCACAACAAACACCAATGGCATCCCCAGGCACAGCAGCCTCCTCTGCAGCATAACAGCTCACCACTGCCTTGGGGAAGCGTTCAGTGCCACTTGCTGTGGCCATGTGGAGAGCTGAGCAATGGGGCTTCTCTCTCCCTGGGCTGACTTCCAGGTGCTCCAACTTACCACTCAGAGCATGTCATTGCCTGCACTAACAGGCACCAGTGACAAGGGGCACCCAACAGGACCACTCCTCCCCACAGCAGCCTGCTCATATGCTGATGAATGGGCCACAAAATACAACTTTGGGATAAATTTAATGCCACGGAAAAGCAGATCTTATGTTGTGCCATTTCTGAAAAGAATAGTTAGGCACTCTTACACATTCCCAGCTATGTCTTCTTACTCCCTTTCTCCTCTTTCCCTCATGCAATTTCAAGCTAACATCAACCAGTTCAGGCAGCTACACTGGCCAAAAAAAATCACAACTTTCTATAGGGTTATTATTCTGCTGGTATTAACTCTCCAAGTTGGCATATTGATGGATAACATAACTGCCATGCCAAGGGCAAAAGACCACTCCCTAGCAAGTACCAGTAAATCATCTTGAGCAAATCATCAAACCCTAGTCCAGGTCAGTTTGTTTGGAACTCTCCGTGCAACCACACAAACAGGTTGGGAGTCTGATATGGACACACCAAGGGAACAAGAGGCATGTAAACAGAGCTCTGGCATCTGACCAAGTCCTGGAGAAGTGGGCAGAGCCGAGGGGACATGCAGTGCTGCCCCCAGATGAGAGTGGCTGTGGAGCAACACAGTAAATGGGGCTGAGAAAAAAAACTTGGAGATAACTGCACAGAATGAGACAGAAGAGGGAACTGAGTGCTGCAAATGTGACATTGAGGGATATTCAGAGACATATAAAATAGGAGGAGCATGAAAGCTGAAAGCTGAAGCACAAACTTTCAAGAAGATAGGAATAGCTTCTATAGTCAAGGCAGTTAAAAGGCCAAGGAGGAAAAGATTGTGACAGGAGCCATAAACTTAGATTACTTGCATCAATAAGGAAGAATAAACTGTTGTGTTATACGAAGGGGCCCTGCAGTCAAAAGGCAATTGGTGTTGGAAAGGGGTTTCTTAAGAGATAATCCTGTCTCGGCTCTCTGATGTACAGCCCTGCTAGCGTACTTCTCAAGTTTGCTGGTTACAATGATCTGCCTAACCGCCTAATAAGCATCATCCCGTCTGTCATCGCAAAAGGAGTTCATGGCTGCAATAAAAAGCTTGGATGCAATTCAGCAATCCCAAACGCCACGGCTCTAATTTATTCATTCATTTAGTTTTCAGTGGTGCAATGACACCGGCCACAATAGTATTACACGAGGCTGGTTTAAGTATCCAGGAGAGCTCAGAGAGCGGAAAATTCAATTCTCATTGCCATGGTGAGCGATGTATGCCACTGAAGACAGCTTAACTCCCAGGGTAAGAAGGGTGGTCTCCTTGCAATGTTCCTTTTCAGCATAGCCACTATACTCACAAAGAGCATTATCAAAACTCAGAACTCATTACTCTGGCTGGGGGGTGACAATTCCTCCAAATGTCATTTCTGTGGAAACTCCTTCCAGCACGCAGCAGTACTGAAAACATGCTGCTGAAAGTCATCAAATGGATTTACTGTATCAGGCACTAAAAAAGTCCTCTGCAAATCTGGGGATGGGCAATCATTTCTAATTCTTATGGACTGTCCCAAGACAGGCCTTCTGAAGACTCTCTATCATTACCTGCCACTCAACTGACACTAATTCAGCTGGCTTGGGGTATTTTCCAAAGGCAGAAAGGTATAAGAACATAAGCAACTTACTTTATTGGCCCTTCACATTATAAAAAGGAGTTGGGTGGACAGTTTGCAACCTAAAGTCCTTGCAATAAGTGGAGCTCCTTTTTGCTCTGCAGAGCCATGGGAAAAGGGGCCTTGGACACCCCCCTTGTAGGGCTTGCTCTGATGCAGTACCTCGAAGCAGGGGTGCACAAAACACCACCACTGACACACTGCATGCCCAGAGCCTGTGGTGCATTGAATCAGGGGCAGCTGCTTTGTACCCAGCTTTACATAACTCCTGGCAGGCCTATGAGCACAAGTCAAGGCAATGTTATTCATACAATTGTAAAAAATAACAGTGGTTTGCAAATGTTTACGTGTTCAATTATATATAAGCCTTCCCCAGTGAGTACATCTGTCTCTTTTTGCTTTTTTCTGTCAGTCAAAATGCCTCTTGAATGCAGAAGCTGAATGCTGCAAATGAACATCAATGGAATTCTCCTTCCAGCAGGGCCCATGAAAAGCGAGGACAGAGAAACTTGTATTTGTATTCTCTTCTGAAGGGTTCTCTGGGCTGGAATTGCCTCAGTTGGCAGCTTGCTAGTTTTAAGAAGCCATTTTGCTTTGGTGAATGCTATGCATGATTTTTTTCCCCCAGCATTTGAAATCAGGGCACCCCTTTATCTTATCTCTGCCTAGGACAAATCACACAGCCACAGGTCTTTCCTCAGACAGATGATGCTTTTACAGGTAAAGCCATAATGCTGATGCTTTTTGATGGGAGTGGAAGGAGACAAAGGTGGCATGGTATTTTACTAAAAGACCACTTTAAATCAGAAGGTAGGCGCGAGCTGCCTGCAGGAACAATCTGCCTCATAGCAATGGGAGAGAGGACAAGAGAAAGTCAGGGCAAGTAAAAATCTTTTGTATTTGTGACAGGTAAAGTACCCACCACGGGGTTGCTGCAGCAAAGTTTTCATGGGCCAAATAAAGCCCTTATATTTAACAGCCAATGTTATTCCTGCATTTCATGGATATTTCCAGGTCAAGGGACATTGGAGAGGGGCTGACTATATGCAGATCCCGTGGAAGACAAGAGGTATTTCTATGTCCCCTTCTACTTGCCCGGTTTTTGCTCATCTTCCCCAGCTGTTACAGGGTACATGGGAAACTGGGTGGCTATGGCATTCCAAGGTGGAGGTGTCCAGAAGCAGGCTCAGTCCTTGAATGGGGAGGTGGTATCAGCCACAGGTGTTGCTGCTCATCAGCAAGAAATGAAATGCTTAAGACATTCCCTTAGCCTTAGAGTCATGAAAAACTCTCTTCTGCCCTCATTAAAAGAAAAAGAAAATCATCACAAGGTTTCTTGCCTTAACCTTTCTTTTTTATTTTATTTTAATGAAACTATTTTTCCTCAGTTTCTGTGCAGGAAGATCTTAGGTGACCCATTACAGGTCAGCCAATGTGACTGATTTAATAGAGGTGGAAAAAGCTAGAGAAAAAGTATGACATCATAATACAGTAAAATTTATTTCAGCTCCTGGGGAGAATATTGCATTCATCAGGGAGCAAATGAAATGCTTATGTCAGGAGAGAAAGATTCAAAATGTTTATTCGTGGGTCTCCTTCCTCACCTTACCAGAAAAAGAAGAGTTAATGGTGCTCCTTGGCATCAGCTTTACAGTCAAGGAGATTATCACAATCTGCTCATGGATGTGGAGCACAGCAGCACCTTTCCTAAAAGGCAGCAGTCTGCAGGCTGTGCCAGGATGAGATATGCTTGGTGGGCAGCCCCACTCTCTGCCTTGTGAAACCAAGGGTAGCCATTTGACACAGAGAAAAAATCAGGTCAAATCACTGTATTAAAGGCATGCCAGAAAAAACAGTGCCAGTGAGGAAGAACAGTTGTGTGACCAATTATAGCAAATGTGATGTGTGCAGGGGCTGGGTTAGATTTTCAGCTAACCTCTTGGGAGAAATGCATTATTTATTGGCGTTACTTTGACAATTATTTTAATGCAATATTTATTACTGCATTAAACAATAAGACTTAGATCTTTGTAATGGAAGAGGAAGATGCTTGCTTGGTCTCAAAGCAGAACACCAAAGCACAGCCAGGTCCCACTTGTCCTCCCCTAGAAGTTTATTAATGAATGAACTGCTCCTAACAACTCGCTTTCTTTTTCTTCCGTGCCCTCCCCCTTTCCTCTCTTGAATTTCCATCAGAGAATCGAGTCTTTCTTATCACTCAGGCCGTTGGTGGACTTTAACCCCTTGCAGCAGTCTCATGCTGCCCCATGGACCATGTTCCAGCCCAGAGATGGGTGAAAACGTCCCCCATCCATCCTGCCAGCAGGATCAGGACCCAGGGCTGTCCTGTGCCTATGTCTGGACATGTTTCAGGGTTCTTCAGCACAGAAATGGCCTGGCCATTTGCAGCCACTGAGAGGGTATCAGAGGATCTAAAGTATTACAGGGGGAAGAGCGGGTTTAATGGACGTTCCTTCATTTCTAGGCTTTTTCTCCATCATACACAGCCCACGCTAAGTAATCCACTGGCAACAATGACATGGGAAGAGGCAGAAAAAGCCTTGGTGACACCAAAGTGTTTCATTAATGGAGCTTGTTTTTTCCCTTTGAACTTCTTTAGGAGGTTCATCATACCATAATTTCCTTTTCTAGATGTGAAAAATGCTGTGAGGGATTTCTGCTATGCAACTCCATTACACTACTCATGCATCTCTGAGGCACATTTTCAGATACAAGGCAGAAGGATTAAAATACAGTTTATTAGAGCTGTAAGGGGAAATACTGTGGAGCCAGTATTTACACTGCAGTGGCTTCAAGGGTTCAGTGGGAATGAGCTGGACTACAAGGACATTTTAATGTGCTTTGGATCATGCCTGCATTAAGAAAGAGATCATAATGGTTCTTATCAACGGTTGTGGAAACCAGATGCCAGTGTCTGGTTATTGAGGTTTTATTTCCAGGAAGCATGTAAATCCTCTATTTTATCAACACATCTCCTTTTTATAATCTGCATGACAGATGGAGTAAGAGGAAATTGTATAATAAAATGAGTAAAAGCTGACATCAGTTTGAATTTGTTCAGACCCTGATGATTATCTCACGCTTTGAATAACAGACATCTGCATGCCTCTCATTAAAGCAGGAGTCTTTGAGCTACCATGTCATAGCTGCAAGTTTTCCTAAGTTTTTCAAATAAAATAACTGGTTTAACCACCAAAACCACCATGTTGTGGTATCTTAAAAAAATTAAACAGCTTTGACTTTTCAGGACTCACTGGCTCCTTTGCATTAACTTAAAAGTTCTACAAAAGCAAAACCCCCTGTGGGATTTATAGCATGTAAACAGTCAAATTAATCCAGAGCTTGGTGAGAGAATGACACAAAAGAGTAGGAAGGTGCAAAGCACAGCTTAATTAGATCTTTATATTCTACAATGACCAGCACATGGATTATGGAAATCCAGTTTTAATAAAGTTCTGGATATGCTTATTTTGGTAGAGAGCTGATATTCCCATTTAATATCAAGTTCAGATAGTAATAATAATAATAATAATAATAATAATTATTATTATTATTATTACAAGGACTGGATCCAGTATGACCACCTTATGCAGGGAAGCACCCATGTTTTACCTTTTCAGCACTCAAAAGCACTGAGTAAAATAATTTAGCTAAAGTAAGAGCTACTCTTTTGAGACAGGAGAGAGGGAGAAATGCCTGAACATCACCAGAGCAATCCAGAGCAATCCAGTCCTAAATCAGATCTGCTTGCACTGGGCCCAGGCCTAAGTTATCATTAGTTATCACAGCTGGGGTCATGACCAGTGGCTGAGGGACAATGAGTTCCATTGTATTTCTGCCATTCTGAGGGTTACAGGCTGCTGGGACTGGTCAGTCAGGCCAGCTCACAAGCTAGGTGGGCTTGCTGGGCGATTTTAAGAAGAAAGTTGTTCTTCAGAACTGCCTTAATCAAACATATGAAAATTCACAAAAAACAGATACAGTTTGAGGAGGAGTGATGGGGACAAGAGCCAAAAAGATGCCTGTAAATATAGGAATGCTTGTAAACTAGGAAATGGAGGTTTTATGAGCTGAATTATTTATGAGCAACCCTGACAGAACTCAAGAAGCATTTGGACAATACTCTTAGGCACATGGTGCAACTGTTGGGAATGGTGCTGTGCGAGGCCATGAGTTAGGCTCAATGACCCTTGTCAGTTCCTTCCAACTCAGCTTATTCCACGATTCTCTGATTCTGTGGGATGTGAGATAACGGGTGTGAGCTAGCAAAGATATGACGTGATTGAGAGGAGAGTTTCTGTGGGAAATTCCAGTGGGTACATGGGAACAAGAGATGAGCACAAACAGAAGTGATTAATCAGTAGATTAATGCAGAGTCAAGAAACTAAAAGCAAATGATGGGGACATTTTTTTCTCTGAAGGTTAGGCAAAACACAGTTGTCCCACAGGATTATTCACAGGATTAATTGTGCTGTTTAATAAACCCCACATAAGGATGCAGGGGTACTGCATTTTGGATGTCCACGCCATCCACCCTTTGGAAGCTTGAAACCTTTCCACCTGGGCCGTGTTGCTCCCTCTAGCACCAACTCTGCATGGCCCGGGGGGAACCAGCTGTCCAGAAGCCTGCTCAACAACTCCTTACAACTCTTTTAATTCAGGAGTACTTTTAACTGACAATAGCAGGCCCATTATGCCTCCTCTTTAACTTCATCAAAATGGAGGAAAATATTTCTAATGCACGTAAAAATTCAAGCCCTGAGCTTCTTCAAAGACCCCTACAGCTCAGTTGCTATGAATTGCTCTGTTATGAGTCATTATGAAATCTATAGGGCTGCTTTTTATCCAGTAACAATCAAAACCTTCCTCACAGGACTCCTTTTGTGCAAGATCTCCTGGTGTATTGTGCAGTTGCATATTGTTGCACACAAAAAAAATTCTGAGAATGTTTTCTTCTTGTAGCAGAGTATTAACTGCATTTGTACAATACAGAATTACATTATTTCGGGCATGGTTTTGTTTCCAGCCACACTACCAGGCAGAAAAAATTCTTATCATTCACAAATGTCAGCTGGTAAAAATAAATCTAAGGCACATTAAATCATACAACAAAAATGCTCTAAGAAAGCCCCTTACTGCTCCATTCATGCCCTGGAGCTTGCTGATCATTACATATAAAGCACACACTTATTCTCATAAAATGCATTAAGATTTTATGGCACAGTGTCTTGAAATCACTCAGAAATAACCTAGAAATGTCATTAGTGGGTGACTGTGCTATGTGAATGATAGCTTTTGCCCAGTATATTATTTCATACCCTGAGAAATTTGATCTACTCAAATCATAATTATTTTCATTTTCCTCTGAACATTAACCCTGCTCCATCTATGGGTGAATAACTAGCCTGGCTCAAAGTCCATTCCCCTTGGAAAGCAAAGCATACACCAGCACATTAGGAAAACAAAGAGCCAGTCTCTGTTTCATGTTAAGCTGAAAACATCTGGAAAAATAGGTCTTGTTATATTTGGTGCACACTGCATGGCTACTCTGAGATAGCAAGGCAAGCACCGCCATTTCAGATTTAAAAAGAGTAATAATGTATTGTTCTCTGACTTGGCAAAGAAGATGCTAAATAAATCACGTGAATTATTCAGTGTTGAGAGATGGGTTATATTTTCTATTTCTGCTCTTTGCTCAGTCTCACATGACTTTAATACATGCAGAGGTGAGAAAAAATGGCCTTTCTTAATCTCTGAAGTATGGCTTTCTCAGTATTGACTGTAAATTGGGTTTTTCTGGGTGAATGGTCAGAATCTGGGTCTGCTGAAGCGACTGCCAGGAATGATAACACAAAGTTAGATTGGCATCTCCATCCTCCTAAAACTTCTACAGTTGGGCAGGTCTTCCCCATTTTCCTGCTTTTCCTTCCTCCATCTTTCCAAAGGGCATGCTAAGATGAACACTCATGTTGGCAAATCTCTCTGTATCCTTATATCACCCCAGAAGTCCTGGGGGAGAGGATGCCCACCAGTGCTACACACACATGCTGCCAAATCCTGCTGAGCAGAGCCTGTTCAGCAGGAACAGCTTTCTCCTGGATATTTATGCCTCCCTGCTCAGAGCTCAGGTCTGACAGAAGTTATGATACCTGAAAGTACTCCATCAGAGTAGCAATAAACATTCTCTAATGCAACAGAGTGCCTGACTTACACGAAGCCTTTCTTCACAAGCACTTTAAACGGAGGATTACAGTCCCCTTGACACAGCATAAATCCTGGGTGACACACTGGATGCCATGAATCAAGTCAACACTCCAAGGGCTGCACCAGACAGCAGCTGGCTCCTGAAGGCAAGGGGAGAGAAGAGCTACAGGAATGCCCCTTCCCCACTCATTCAGCACAAGAGCTACAAGGCCATGGAGCTAATCACCACCCTAAAAACATTATTTCAATGCCTCTAACATGTGACAGCATTCTTTACTACTCTGCCCTGCTGATTTGTCTCAGCTCTCTTCTTTGGTTTTCCTCACTCTGAGAGATACTCTATCAGCCCTGGGCATTTTGGCTAATTAAACCTGCCAGGATGCCTGCCTTTTGTCCTGGGACACGTGCCCATCACCAGCTGAACAAACCCAGCAACTCCATTCATGGCTGTCTGCACATCCTGTTCTGATGGACATCACAGGACTGTGAGACCTTTCAGCTTACACCTTCTCTGGGCAACTTTTGCTGTGTCCTTTTGTGATATGCTGGGACAAGGATGACCATTGTCTAGCTTAAGCCAGGGACATGTGAGGGGAGGGTTTAGATCAGGACCCCGCAGGGCATTGCAAACGCTGCGGGACTGTTCATCAGAAAGGCTTATCCAAAGAACTGGAAGAGAGAAAGGGGAGATTTTTCTTGTTTCATTGGCCTTTATTGTTCTCTCAAATTTTCCCAACCACCTTCACAAATGCATACAGGCTTGCATCTGGGGAAGGGCAAAGACTCAGCTCTCTTTTTAAAGGTAAGGATTTTGTCTTACATGGAGTATGTGCTTCAAAATAAATGTTTTAAACCACAAGGTTAGACCAGATGTAAACTTGGACAAGGGATTACAAGTTCAGCTAAGAAATACACACTTGTCATGTGCTCTCACTACACCTTATTTGGCTTGCTGGATACTATTTCTTTGGCAATGCTTGCAAAGTAGAGTTTTTATAATTCCATATTAAACAAATATAAATCAATGAACCAGATCAAACATAAACAGATGTAATAATGGCAATAGACTGTATTTTGACTGCTTGGCTTTCAAAAAGGATGGTTACAATATCATCCATATTAATATTTCTTCCTTGAAAGAATTGAATAATGGCTCAAAGAACAGCTAAATGTTACAGAATCAGAATTACAGAATCATAGAATAGTTTGGGTTTAAAGCGACCTTTAAAGGTCATCTGGTCCAACCCCCTGCAATAAGCAGAGATACCTTCAACTAGATCAGGTGCCTCAGAGCCCTATCCCACTCGACCTTGAATGCAGCATATACCTCTGGTGTGAAACCAGAAAACTTGGAGAGTCAATGTGGATATTTGTAATGCATTAATTGTCACATCTCATAGGTATATAGCCTTTCTTGTACATGATGTTACAAAAGCATATTTAAAAAAGGGTCTTGTAATGTAAAAAAAAGGAAAGATTCTAAGGAATGAGGTAAATGGTGGAAATGATACAATGACATGGAAGGAAATAATTAATGTAAACAGCTGTAGTATCACAAACACAAAATATTATTTCAGACATAAGAGAATACGAGACATAGGAGACATAAGTGATAGCTGTACAGCTATGTAGATATAAAGATGTAGAGGCATGGAATTTATATTATAATATCCTTTCCACCTAGAAAGTTGCAGTCAACTCAAGTCATATTTCTTTCTTTACAATAATGAAAGTGAAACCCCCAAAAATGTGTCTCTAAGGAAAAGAAGTACTTAAATCTTATAATCTATGGTGAAAAGTAAATAAGGAAAAAGTTAAAGTGGTAGGGAAAGACAGAAAATATGCTGGAAGAGCAGCCTCTTTAATTCAATAATACCTGAAGATTCATATTGATCTGAAAATAAGAAATCCATCATCTAATCCTTCTGTGGTGATGGTACTCCTGCTGCTGCAAAAACCTTGGAGCAACTGAAACATGGAATACAATTATAGATGGTGGAATAAAATAAATTGAATGAAATTATTTTATACTGGAATCTATCATTTGTCAAAGAATAAACTTTCCCCCCTTTCATTTTAAAATGTTCCTTAGACTGAAGATTGAACCACTGCCCTTAAAATGAGGATGAAAGCTCCCCCCTCTGCAAGGCCATGCCTCACAGTAAATTTACATGACATGAGAATTTCAGGATCTCATAACAAAAGCTTAAATTTTCTTTCCCAGGGGTAAGTGTCCCCTCAGTCAGATTAGCACCTCTTACCTAAATGATTCCTCTCTTCTTAGTGTCAACTGATCTTTCTCACGTATAACATAAAAGTGTCACAACCATCACCCAGTGCTCACCTTTCATTTAACTCATGGTCCATTTTTTAAAAAAAATATTGAGATAAAATCTTATCATTCAAAGTATGAGAATATTTTGAATTCTAAGAAATGAAAATGAGGAAATCATGTTGCAAAACAGGATGTTTCCTCCCCTAAAATCTTCCACAGAGCAAAACACAAGTAGGTCCCAACAGACTGAAGTAAATTTAGGAGCCTTTTGCACTTCTTAAAGATATTTATTTCTAGATCTTCTAAAAAAGATATTGCTAAAGGTACCTAGTTTCTCTTTTTAGGCTGACACAGGGGCTAATGTGCTAAAAATCTTATGGACTCCTCGCTACTAGGTAGAATTGGCTTGTTTTTTCTTTTTATTAAATTATCTACATAAAAGAAAGAAGATCTTTTACACTCTACAATCTGCAGTGAGACAGTTGCAGTTTTAGAGAGCATCCTTCACTAAATGAAATTCTAACAAATGAGGGTTCAGTGCTTAGAAATACGTGTCTTTTCAAACTGTCATGGAAAATCTTTTGCCTTTAACTTGTGCTATATCAAAGCTTCCACTTATATCTAGAGCTACAAACTAGATTGATTGCCAGTGTTAGAAATGGACGAGTCCTTTAAAAGCTTCTCCTTTAAAATTATTTTATGCAGTCTTCAAAGCTATAACATCAGAGATATTAACAGCCCCAGAGGCTTTATTTTAAAGACCACATAGAAAAAAGGAAATATTTTAATATTAAAAAGTCTTTTATATAACCCCCTCAGACAGGGAGAGGGGGGAGAACCTCTGCTAAACCTTTTCAAAATATGTGAGCCAGTTTTTGCAGCAGATCCTGGAGTTTCTCAGCCTGGATGTCAAATTATATTAGCTACCCTTCTGTTGCTCCATCCACAAGAAGGGAAGCTAAGGGTATTACTGCTGTTGGCATATGGGCTGTGACAGCAACAGTACAGGAAGGTGTATCTTGGAAAGTGCAGCAGTCAATATGCAAAATATAAATCGATTACACTTCCTTGTAGCTTTAATAGCTGTTGTCTGCTAGACTGAAGCTGTTCAGACTTGGTTACACATCCCTGACAGCACCTGGATGATACAGTAGGACTTGCTTTCAATAGACATTACCTATCTTCTGTCAAATCTTCCTCCTGTCAAATCTTTTAACCTGCCTGTGAAGCTTCACTTCCATTAACCATGAGACTGTGAAGGGGCACTACCTTGCTGCAGGCTAAATTCCATAGAGAAATATTTCTCTATGACCAAACAGTTATGCAGTAACCAACGCAATGTCAACAACTGGGTATGATGAAAGATTCCCAGAATGCTCCTTAGACCTCTCCGACGTCTGACAACTCACTGTTGGGTGAAGCTCATTCATCACAAATGTTCAAGGGCTTCACATCCTGAACCTGAACTAAGCTTTAATTCAGCCACATTTTTCTTGAGGAGTGTGAGTTCTGATGGGAGTTGCTTCCACACCCAAATATTTTCAGGGAAAAGAAAGTGAACTAGTAAAAATCAAAGCAAACAGTAGTTTCCATCACTAGAAATGGACTGAGAAAAATAAAAGGAAGGTTACAGTGACTTCACAACCAAATCATACAAATTCCTACTTTTCAGTACATAAACATCTCCAAGACACCCTCAGCAAGCTTTCTAACACTCACAGATGTTATCATGTACAAGCAAGAATGCAGAATGAGATACATTGCCCTTAACACTTTTCCTCAAAAGCTAAGGTAGGTCTCATGATGACGTTAAGAAAACACCTCTCTGAAGTAACAGATGTCAAGTCACACTCACTTATCTCAGTCTGCATCCTTACCTGACACAGATCACGTCAATTGACCTGCAGAGTCATTGATCTGCAGTAGAACTGAGGACAGAGCCATGCAATGACCTCTTCAACATCCTCATTGAGGGGCCTGGTCACGGGCTGAGTGATTAAATGCAAACCAGCTCACTGCTGGTCTGCAGCCCCTCAATCAGGTGTTTCTAACACTGAGAAATGGAACAGGAAGGCATCATCTCACTTTGCTGCAATGCTCCTGTACGTCTATCCTGCTATTCATGGCTGAAGCCACCCATTCTGACTAAAAACCAGATTGATTTCTCCTGTCCTTATTTACTGTTGGTTCACCTTGCTTGAAAAATGGCCACTTCTCTTCTTTGAAAGATGTCTGGTGTTTTCTAATATCAGCTAATGGACATGCTTATCAATGGCTGTTATGTATTTGGCATCTCCATGAAGCAGCACACCTTGCTGGACCCCAAGAGGAAATGGTAAGCCTGTAAATATCCCTGTCTTCCTGTCATTCTGCTCTCCAAGGATAACTCTGAGAGACAAGAAGCCTGACAGAGTCTGGGCTGTGCTGGGAGGTGGAGGAAGGAGCTAGGAAAACCCATTGTGCTATCTCAGGGGTCTCCTCACCAGAGCTCATGATTGTTTGTCATACAAACAATCTCTAAATTCCAATGCACATTCAAGAGAAAAATGTGAATGCTTAGTTGTGTTCCTTAAGCAAGCCATGTGTCACATGGGTTTGCTTTGAACTGTAAGAGAAAAATAGGGTACTAGACACCTGAGACCGTCCCATTCATGTAGCAATGCATCACCTAGATCTCTCCCTGACCTGCTGTATTGTAATTCTGCTGCAAAATCTGAAAGAAAAGTTACAGTAAATTTCTGACAATTCAGCTGCATCAAAAGGGCTCACAGTTCTACCACCTGACCATCAGGCACTTCAGTTCTAAGAAGCTTTCCATTTCCCTCCCCTTTCCAAGGCTTGTGCCAGAAAATGTCCCAGAAGACACACAAATCAGACACAGCAAATAAATCTGTAGAAATGCTCAGCTAAAAGATCTTCTCTAGCAGGTTAACAGGTCTCTGTTGAAGAAAGAAGGAAAGCACTTCCACCCCACAGTGTTAAACAGATGTGCTGGGAGCAGATGCCTCAAAAACTGTAGGAGCTGTGGCCAGCATGAATAAAATTCTTTGTCATGGACATTCCCAAAAGAGAGGCAAAATGCAGTTCACAATGATCTGATAGGAAACCTGCAGACCTTCACAGACTCTTAAACTTTGTTCCAGATGCATATAGTACTCTAAAATTCAGACTCTAAAAAGGAGGTCTTGAAATATAATAAGCTTCTATGAAGCTTTAAACTTAGCATCTATATTTATCACACTTTAAATACAACAGATGGGTCCACATAATTAGCAGCTAATCTGGATATATTTGTAGATAAGAAAAGAGAACGCTTAATGAGCAAGTAAGAAGTCGGTATTTTTCTAAAACTTCCAAGCCTTTGGGCCACAGCTCTATCTTTGCCCCAAATATAAGAATTCCACTGGCATCAGAAGGAGCAGTGCAGGTGGAAGATGCTTTAATCTTTTAAAAGTGAAGAAGGCTTTCAGATGCCCTGCCTCCCCATCCCCACAATATCTGCAATTCAAAATATGAAAGAACAAGAAAGAACAACTTAAGGAAAGAATTAACCTTACTTCAAACACTGTTAGACCATCCAGTTTTAAATTTTTAAGCCTCCACTAATTACACAGAGCCTTAGAGAGCTCCTGCTATGAACCTGACATACTTAGGTTTTTGTTGTAGCCAGTAGTTTTCAGAAGAGACAAACCATTTTTGCTGGTATGTCATGAAGGATGCACCAGGCACAAGAAATACCAATGACAGATTTTTTTTTTTTTCGCTCAGAGATAAAAATTAATCTTATCCAAAAAAAGGAAGAGAAGTCAAGAGATTATATGAGCTTATAAAAAAAATGTATGAAGGAGAACTTAACCTCGATTCTTGACATTTTGTGCTTTAAACCAACCACAGTTTGGGCTCTGGTATCACTGACATTCACACACTGACTGAAACAAGCCTATAGTTTGTTGACTTTCATTTATCCTGCCTTGAACTATTTAAGCAACTGAACCAAAAATCACACAACAATGAACAAGCCAGGCAAGAGATAAGAAAATAAAGTTGTCTTACCCTTACTCAGATGGGAATAATATCCACCTGAATGTCACTATTGCTGAACTATGGCCCCAGGAACACTGTGAAACAAGTAAGCATTTAGGAGACACTAGAGGAGACAAAAGCTTGAGGGAGATTTAGAAAATTCCGTGGGTGTGAGAAGTTAAGGAAACACTCCTGATAGCCAGGGAAAGAGGTGGGGACAAATGAGTGGAACCAATTAAAAAATTAGGCCAATCACTCTTGTAAATCCTTCTAAGTTTGTTCTTCTTGTAATGGCCCTATATAGAGCAAAAAAGTGAACACTTTTCATATTTTGTCTTGGAAATTGGGCCAGTCTTTTTAATCAACATTTTAGCAAAAAAACCTATACTTGAAATTCTGAATTTTATAGTTTCTGACAAACTTTACAAGGAAAGGCAGACAGAAAGTTCAGATTTAAATAATGCAAATACTGAGCAGCAGGGACAAGCAGTTACAGACATAACGTGTTGAAGATGATTAAAGTCAAAAAGATGAGTCTTCAGCTTCAGCATGGCAATTCTTCTGCCATTTTTTTTTATTTGAAGAAAATTAAAGTAGGCACTCTATGCCAACAAGGGAAACTGGAATAATTATAGCTAAAATACTTTCTTCTCTTTTCTCTTTTCTCTTTTCTTTTCTTTTCTCCCTCTCTTCCTCCCCCACCTTCCTCCCTCATCCTCTTTTGTTCTCTACCCCTCTCAAAATCTCTTTTTAAGAAATTGTACAAAAAGGAGCAAACTGAACAAAAGAACTATCATGTCAAACTATATCAATAACAAGTTCAACAGTTTTTGTCACTGATTCACAAGAATTTGAATCTATTAAAAATCCGTGCATTTCAATGTATTGAAATTTTATAAGATTAAAAAATCTGAATTTTTTGATTGATTTATGTCAGTATTTTTCATCCGTGCTTTTGTTTCAAGAGATAAATGATAAATACTACCTTTTGCATATTAAATGGCTTGATTTTGCAGAAAGACTAAACATATTGACAATGATATACCCTTCCTAAAGAACAGAAGAAACCTCAGCTAATCCACCACAAGAACCCACAACAGAGCCTAGCAGGGTATTAGCCAACACATGACAGTGCAGAGAGCGAAGCCTTTGCTGAAATACAATTAAGACACCTCTTTTGAGTGAGAGCTTTTTGACAAAGCCCTTCATGAGGAGTGCAGACTTATTTCAGGCTTGTGTTGTGCTGCATCTCTCCCTCGGTGCAGGGCAGACTCAGCCTGGTGATGATAATGGGGGATCCCACGGGCAGCTCCCATTCTGCACCAGTGATTACACACCTGTGTGGCCTTGCCACTGTACAGCAACAACCTCTCATGAACATCCTCTCTGTTTGGCATTGGAGGTGATGAATGGAGTTGTTTTCTTGCAAGAAAACCCTGTAAGAACTCAAATGACTAAAACAGGGTGAGCACTGCAGAGACAGGATCTGCCTGGAGTGCTGCACCTGGGCTGGAGCTCCGCACAGCATACACAGCTCAGCATCCCCAGCATCTCACAGCAGACAAGATTATTCATCCTACTGCCTTTATAGCATTGGCTCCACCAAATGGCACCTGAAGTGATTCTATGCACAGCCTGAGTACTTTTCTTACAAGGGCATAACAAACCAGAGCCTCCCAGGACAGCACAGGTGCCTCTGTCTATGCACCAAAGGCCATTTCTCCAAGGCGGCCTTCTGTCTTTAAAAAACTGTGTTTAAATGGAGCTACAGTGCATCAGTGCCAAAGAATAGAAAGGACAAAATAATTCACTGTTCTTCTGTACACACAGATGCTGTTAATGTTACAAACCACATTTCAAAGTGACTTGCAGCTAGTGAAAATACCACATTTGCCACTTCACCCTCTACTCTAAATTCCTATCAGCTTTTTTTTTAATCTTTTCACCAACAAAAGGAAAACACAGGTAATGAAAACTAATGTAAGGAAAAGAAAGAGAAAATGTCCCTTTTCAGAAAAAAATAGCAGACATCAAACTGCTGGGGAAAAAAACCCAAAAACATCTGCTGCTGGGTCTCATGTCTCCCCACAGGAAAAGTTACACTCATTCTGCCAGGACTCAGTGAGACACAAATAATGGTTAGAGGAAGGCAGAGACTCACTGTGAAAGAAACAGTTGTGTGGCCCTCCCCAGTGACAGTAAGACACCTGGATGGAGGGAGGCTTGCAGCAGCAGAACAGCCTCAGCTGAGCCAGCCTGCAGCTGTATGAATGAATGGGCTTTTAGGGTTACAGAGGGGGTGGATTTAGTGGTAATTCCTCAGGATTGGGTTACAGCCTCTACAACTTCACTCACCCCAGGGGCTTTCAAATCCACAAATGCGATTTTGATGTCAGGCTTGCCAAAGTGGGCAAACACACATTACAAAACCTTGTAAGGTGGCTCATTCTGCTGGCAGATATTCAAGTAGGTCTCCAGAGCAGACACCTCAAGCCCAGGCAGCTGCCACCTCTAAGCCTTGGACCTCGTTTTTTTCCCCAAAGGTTGCCATTCTCTTAGGCACATACACAGCATTACTCAGAAGGTAAAATAACATCGTGGGAACTTCCCAGCTGATGGATGCTTGCTTACACTAGGTCTTGTTGTGACTCTCTTGACTCTTGGCTTCCTGGTCTGCTGCCATGTGAAAGTGAGATGATTATTTGGGGACTGAAGAGAGCTCAGTCCCAGCATTGCCAAATTCCACAGAGGATACTCTGATCCTCATACAGGCTACTGACACCTTCAGATACTGCCAAGTCTGTTAAAAAGGGACCTAATTAACCAGGCTCAAAATAATTTATAATTAGAGTTCATACAAAACTATCCCTTTACTTTGCTGACAACTGTCTGCCTTAATAGTGGCTAAGTGACACTACAACGTTCACACAAAATCTCCATAAATCATGAAAAATCTGCTTGAGAAAAGTTTGCCATTAAAACAGAAAAGCAGTTAGAACCACCTGATATGTCATGTACGACGGAGATAAACTGCAAATATGAAGGAGAACTCATAGGAGACACAGTAAAGCAGTTTCCAGAACTTCAAATTTTCACTGTTTTCCAGCCTGAGTCAAGTTCAAGAGGCACAAATGACGTATCCAAAGGGATCAGACATGAAGGAAATCAGTATCCAGGACATGCTGAGAAACAGCTTGTGGAGAATCAGAGCATTTTACTCTGGTCAGTAAAGAAGTGGCTAGTGANAAAAAAAAAAAAAAATTATTCATAGGAAAGATTTTTGAGGCTATAAAGAGTATTGTCCAGAATACTTAGCATGTCTGAACCCTCAAAAACCAGAGATGCTGACAATGATGTTTGAACGAGTACAGAGTAAGTTTTAGCATTCCCTTGCTGACTGATGTATTTTCCTTTCAGCATTCAGTTTCAACACAGACTGGAGAGTCATTAAACGTCAGGAGAGATCCTGTTTTGGAAATGAAGATGTCTGTGTGGGTGTAAGATTAAATGTTCTCCCATCTTTCAAATGACTCAATGTCTGAAAGACCCAAATGCAATATTTTGGTTGAAATGCTGTTTAATCCAAGCCTAGCCATAATTTTAAGCATTCATAAAGATCTGCAAAAGGACAAAGCCTGCTATCTGTCATTCTACTGACTTAGGAGATTTTACATCCCTTCTGTTCGGTGCTTGGTTCCCTTGGCCGTGTCGTCAAGATTAAGCAAAACAGCACAGACAGCAGGATTTTATAGTATCCTTGACATGGCTGCTACCACCTCTAGTTATTGTTGGAAAGCTGTTTGTCTGAAGCCTCAATCTGTTTAGCAAATGACAAAAACATGAAGCTGGGAGAGGGAGAGCAGAAGGAAATTTTCTACGAAGAGCATGAATTGTGGTTACGTGGTGCTGCTTGTGCATTCAGGATTTGAAGTCCTGTGTGGAATTACATGTGGGCATGGGTCCACAAGGCTCTTTATCCAGTTATAAGGTGCCTTGTATCAGAGCAAAAATTGCAACAGGCACACAGTATAAAGTAACAGGTTAAAAATTCACTACATTTATTCAAATTGGACTAAAATTTTGAAAGCATTACTTTTTCCCTGAAGACTTTGCTTCAAAGGACCTAAAGCAACTTCAGGCTGGACCACATGTCGTCTGTCACCTAACAGTCAGCACAAAGCTCAGTGCGCATCTTGGCAAATTCAATAGGAATTTGATCATTGCTTAGTGCCTGTCCTGGATCCCCCTGGCACAGCCAGGTGATTTTGCAGTGCAAAGATCCAGAATTAATGAACGTGGAATGGTGGCCTGATTTCTGTTCTGGTTCCTAATTGGTGAGGAGCAGAACTGCTCCCCCAGAGCCCGTCTGGACACGCAGGCTGCATCAGGCATCACTAATGACACAAGGGGGGCTTAACACGCTTCAGCTGAGCCTAGGCCTGGCAATAAGTGCTCAGTCTCTGAAATTCAGCCTTTCCTGAGAAGATCCCCACCAGCTGTGAGGCACCATAATCACTGCTTACTTTTGAAATTACTGGCCATGGGTTATGACTTATCTGGATTTCAGAAAAAAACACCTGTGACTGTGATTTGCAGTAAGCGTCCTTTACCAGAGCCATTGCAGGCGGTGGAGATTAAAACAGCGTGCCTCCCGAACTCAGCAGTTCACCCCCGAGGTATTTGATGGATGGAGTGTGTATTCTTGTGGCTACAATGTGTTGTTAGGTCAAACCCACCAAACTCCAGCAGCCGCTAATACTCGGAGTAGCAGAGAAGAGACTGTGGACGCGAGGCCGGAGTGGAGGAAAGCCAATCCCAAACCCCCGACATTCACAGCTCTGCATGAACTGCTGCAGGCGTACCAGCCGGCCTTGCTGCCCCAAGGAGAGACTCGGGGAGCTGCCACCACCCACGTGTACACTCACAGCCCTTCCTTGCCCAGCCAGCAGCTGCTCCAGGGCTGAGCCGCGCTCCTCTTTCCCGGCTGGAGGCAGCGGGTTGTGCTGCAGACCTTCCTTGGGGCTGGACCCCAGCAAGGCAGGGGAGAGTGGGAGCTCAGTCCCACGGACTGTGAAGCTCAAAAGTCATCAAGGTAAGCGCATTCTGGAAACAATTACAGTTTCCTTTCTCCAGGGAACAAGGCTCTCCAATATTATATTACCTTTCTCCCAGCAAACCCCACGATATTTATTTTCTGTCACACAGAGTATACATTATCTACATGAATCATTAGTGCTAAAGAGTGTTACAAAATGAAAAAGCAGATGATAGTGTTGTCCAACAGCATTAAGCTATAAAATGAAGGCTGTTTGTCAAGTAAGTAAAGCACCAGAATTGAAAACGAAACAGTTCTGCAATGAGACTGCAGAGAGAAACAATTATTGAGTAATTATTTCTAGTAGGGTTATGTCATAATTGGCCCCTGAATCAAAAAATGAAAACAGCATTCACTTGTTAAAAAAATATAATAAATCAGGTGAAGTCAAAAATATTGTTTGTTGGGTTTCTTTTTTTTTTAAGTATTTGTCAATAAAACAAAAATTCAAACCAAATTTATTTCTGTGTCAACACTCTGAACAACAACAAAGGCCATGAAAATCTCATTTTTTGGCACAATAACACAAGAGTAGGGCCAACAGCCCATCAGTTCACACATTCAACCAGGGCACCTCAGCAGCAGATTTTGTTCCCTCCTGGCCTCCCCTGCGCTGTGTTGAGATCAGCCCTTTTGAGTCCCAGGGCTTGGGCTTGCACGGAAGAAATAACTATTCAGTGAGACAAAGAGTGAGAGAGACTGCTTGGCAGGGGGGAGCTCCTATTTTTCCATCTAGTGCAACTATTTAAGTACCTGATATTTAATAAAAGTTTTCCACAAGTAGGGCAGAAACCAGCCCCCCAGGGAATGGTTCAGCTTTCCCAGGGGACAGCGGCTTGCACCCCCCTGGCATTGAGAGAAACACCAGATTTGGGCTCTCACTATCCCCCTTGGTGTCCCTCATCCTGAAAACATCTTCAGCAATCTCAGGGCAAGCTCCCAAATACTTTAAGGATGACTAAAAGTCATGCTTTTCAATACAGCAACTACTCAGCAGGGGGAAGGGGTAGGAGGGATGCTGCTTGGTGCAGAGGCTTGCACAAACTGGACTGAGTGCTTTATAGGCCTAATTTTGTCATCATCTGGTTCACTGGCTGCTGGGCTTTCATTAATCAACAGGAAACACCATCCTTGGCTAATTTGGAAAAGTCAATCTGTTATGAGCTTTCACTTGCTTAGAAGCAATCCTGGATGAAGAGAACAGCATGGCTGGAGACAGTCTTAAAAACAGGTTTTCAGCAGCCACCCCTGTTGTCAGGTGTCAGACAGCAGGGGAGTCCCCTGCTAATGCCCTTTACAAGTAAATCCTCTCCCCTCACTGCAATATCTATCTCTATCACTGTTATTGCTTTCCTGACAATTCCTCTGTCTCTCCAAAGAGATAATTGAAATGTCCTGCTGTTTCTCTGAGTTTGTCCTTTGAAGCCCATTAAATCTTACTGAGCTATGTATGCCTTAGAGAAAATAAACTGCTATGCCATGATTAATCATCTCAGATCCTGGCTTATTTAGGAGGTGGAGGTATACTGAGAATGACTGAGGATGTTGAAGGGTATTAAGGCAAATTGAAAAAGAAAGAGAAAAATGAAAGCCCTTGTGCACTAACTAGAAGAGATGGAATTAACAACCAAAAACCAGGATAAGGGAAAAAAAAAGAACCACAACCCAAACAGAACCTCTTCCTACTACTAGCACAATGATGTCACTGAACATCCCATTACTCTTAGGGAGAAGGTGAAAAGGAAAACACATGGCAATGATTAGTCACATGAAGACACTTGGATAAACAGTGATGAATACTGACTCAGCAACGGAAGGCAGTCTGTAAGGGAAAGCAGAGCTTCTATGTAAAAAAAGGAAAGGAGAAAATGATATGATTAAATTCTGGTATTTAAAATGAAGAGGGAATTATAGGTGTAAGGATTAGATTCCTCCCCTTTAAATAAAACCCCCAAAAATCTAAAAAAGATATTGGTCTAATTGTGCCTTACTTTTAAATATCCTGTATCCAAGCAACTATCATCCTAATTGACTTTGAAATTCCATTTTCAAGCAAAACCCACTGTTGTAACAGCTGCTTCTGGAAAATGTATGTGCCTGAAATGGTATATACCTGCTATGCTGTTCCAGTGGCAGTGATCTAGCAGGAAAGCCACTGTGGAGTTAGACCAGATGGCAAGACAGAAATAGGAAGTCTCTGGAATTTCTTTAAATAAAGAACAACTAGGGGGAAAGCAGGGAAAGCTAAGAGAAAGCAAAGTGCAGAGAAAAAAAAATGAAAAAAAGAAAAAAGAGCCAAGTTTGGTGGATAGTGAAAGGAAATGCAACTTGAAATCAGTGTGAGACAATCACTCCTTATCTGCACACAATTAACAGATAACATGGACATCAAAGGCAAACTGCTTTTTGCAGTTTGCATATGCTTGTTAACATAGATTTCTTCATTCAGTAACTTTTCCTCAGTTGGATTCTTCAGATAACATCCTATGGCTTTTCTGCCAGTTATTGGAAATGAGAAACTACTAAGTCCTATTTTTCCCTTGTAAGGTTCCTCCCGCCCTGCTTTCCTTGTTAGGCAGTTTTCACACAAAACTTTCACTCTCACAAGGAGTGCTGCTGCCCAGTAATTTAAAAGGTTTCCTATATGACCAAGGTCTGAGTACACTATCCCACACACACTTGTGGTGCCCTGGTGTTGCCACAGGAGGAGATGCAGTCCATGTCAAACCAAAGTACCAAGGAGGAGTTCAAAAGTCCAACACAAACCTCCTCTGAGGTGCCACGACCTTGTCTTCTTAAATCTTCTTGTTTAACCTCTTCTTTATGGAGACACCACCACAGCCTCTTGTTTTCATAGTTACTTTTTAAACAGTGTCCAGTGGCTCAGAGAAATGCCAACTCCAACCAAAACTGGGCCTCTGCTGCTCCCAGTGCAGATGACAGCAGCGAGGATCGCTGTCGGCCAGTGACCATGCCATGTCTGGCACCGGGCCAGCACCATTTGCCTTGTTCTGCTACCTTCACAAGGGTCTGGGTCCCTTGCTCACAGAGTCACATCAGAAAATAGAAGCACATTAAAAGGCTCAGGACTGGTGCCAACGTGATACTCAAACTATTCTGAATCCCTGAAATCAGCTTAAATATTATAAAACAGCAAGCTGCATCCTAATCGACCTATCCTCTCCCATTTCATTTATTTTACATTAAGCAATACATTCCTTAAATTGCTACAGAAATCCTTTATCTGAGCACCATAACTAATTAATCCCTCTGCAAATGGACAGTGTTGGCCCAGAGAAATTCCAAGTATGGTGCTTGTCAGTTCACTTGATAGGGCCTGATATATATGGCAAAACCTCAACTTCTTGGTCAAAGTTGCATCAACACTTACACAAATTAAAGTCCTCTGGGAGTTACAGGGGAAATATATCCAAGGCCATAAGCAAGCATATAAAAATTACTTTGATTTTATTGATTCCCTGAGCTGGCACTTATTCCCATGCCATTCACAGATGTGCTGCCATTGCATATTACAAACATGCCTCTTGTTTGGTTTCACCTTCCCCTCAACAGCAGCTGCCTTGGCAGTAAACAGAGGATGTAAAACATGAATCCTATCCTGCAAAGAGTGCACATCAGAAAAAAGGCATTGTCCCTACCGGCCATCATGTCACAGCTTTCAGAAAGTCCCAGGAACAACAGCATTTTGAGGCCAAGAATTGCTAAATGATTAAAACTCAAATAGATGCACTGTGCAGCAGAAGCAGCAGCCTCTGTGGAAAATTCACGAAGGTTATCCTTTGAAAATGCTAATCAAAAGAAAAATGATTCGCTTTGGTACCAGCCACTCTTTAAAATAACAAAGAGTGCGCTCATTTGGATTGCAAGACTGTTTGTGTAAAGACAGGAAGAACATGGGTTTAGCATAATGATGAGGTCATGTTGTCAGAAGCCAACCTAGACAAACATGTCCCCAGGGGCCACCGGTTTAAGGCAACAGAAAGAATCATCATGCTGGACTGCAGGGATTATTTTTTCTCTGCAAACAGCACGCTCCACTCTGCATCAGTGAAAACTTTTTCACCATTCAGCAACACATGGGCTTTGGCACTGCAAACTCTATGACTTTCTCGAACGACCAGTGAATAATAGGTATTGATAGGCATTACAAGAAGCACGTGTTCAGTGTTTCAACCAAATATGGTTGGCTTTGACATCCAGGACTCTAGCTGAGGGCACATCGCTAAACAGAGAAGACATTATCTTTGCTTTCTAGTAGCGCATCATGAAATTCCCAGTTTTCTCCATGCTTGTCGTTCTTAAAGCTGCTACCAATGAGTAGAAAGAGAAAGAAAACCCTACTCACAGATCAGAACTTGACCAGTATTTGGAAACTACTTTTAATACAGAGCTTTCACAGAGAGCACGTACTGTTCATTTCTTAGGATATGCACAGCCACAATACAGCCAAAGCCTGACTTCATCAATTGTCCAAGGAGACAAAGCAGGTTTAAGTGCAAAACTATTAAAATATATTGCTGTACAAAGAAGTATTGCTGGGAGAGTGCAGTCCTCAGAAATAAATCTCTGCAGAGATGAGGCGGTGTCAGCTCATGCTACGGGCTGCCCAGAGGTTGTGGGATCCCCATTCTTGAAGGTATTCAAGACTCACCTGAAGGGATTCAAAACTCACCTGGACACAGCCTGAACAACCTGCAGGAACTGTTTTAAGCAGGGGCTTAGGCTAGAGACCTCCAGAGGTCCCTTGCCATCCCGGGGAGCCCGTGCCTCTCTTAAGCCAGTTTAGAGCGCAGGCAGAACTGAGCACCTGCACCTCTGCAGAAATATCTGCTTAACAGCAGAAGAAATAGAGAAGAAGGTGCCATTTCAAACAGGAAAATCACTTAAACGTTCTGATTCTGTATGAGCAAAGTGTATGTGTTAGCTGCATGTTACAACTCAAGGAAGTGCATTGCAAAGGGCTGGAGCAATATATCCAAACCCACACAGTAAAAACTATGAATACTCCTGAATCTCAGGACATTTCAGTTGATGACCTTGCCCTTAATCCTTTATTCCATGCTATATCAGGAGAATCAGGGATTATCAGAATATGACAGTTAAGCAGGCAACGGTTCATATTTTGACCTCATTCAAAAGAGTTGTTTGAAGTGATTAACTTATTTGTGCATTGTCATTTCATTCACATACAGTGCAAAGTTGGAGCATTCTATAAAATTGAAGCAATTAGAGCCTGTGCTTTTTTCCAACTAAGTGACCCTTATCTCTTTCTACGGGAATGTAAACCAGAATTAAGATGATTCTAGGCAGAAAAAAACCCCAAAACACCAAAACAAAACTGTAATAGTAATTCATACTAGTTGGCTCTAGATGAGGTACTGAATTCAGATGATGAAGTGAATCCCTCTATCAAAGGGTCTTATTAAGCCGAGGCGTGGGAATACCCTCCTTTGATAAAAGCACATATTAGTAAAGAAATAACTTTCAAGGATGGCTGCTGCCAATGAGCATAAATCAAGGACTGCAATTGATTAACTAATTTAAACACTAAAGACAGCTTTGGTTGCTATGGCAATAAAAGAAAGGTCAAAACTCTGATGACCTTGGAGGCTCATGGTCCTCAGGAGATTTCAGAACCTAGTCTGGAAATATATTAAAAGATATAATGCTAGCCAGATTGCCTTCTAATAGCTTGGCTGTTTTTTCTGCTGGAAGACAGACTTGGCAGCATGTTTCACACCAGTCTCCAGTGTGCAGCTAGCTCTGACTACCTGATATCTTTTCAGCATCAAAAATCAGCTGGGACATCTGAGAGCCTCAAAGATTTCCTTTGAGCTCCATTGTTGGCGTGTTACTACTCTCAAATTTCAGTTCCTTTCTCATCTAGCACTTTATTATCAAGTTCTTATTGCTAAGTTAGGTTCCTGGGTAGCTGCTCCTAAATTCATTGTACTTCTCATCCTACATACTACTTAGAGGTTTGATTCAGAGCCTTTTGATGCATAAAAAGCCACTGTAGAAAGTGGCAGAAAAGCAGCACCTGAACATCCCAGGAGAAACCAACACAGGCCACTGAGCTCAGTGATTTGCTTGACTTGCAGCACCCGAGGATGTGGCCCATGATACCCAGGAAAACTCCTGGACAAATGCTACACCTGACTGCTCTTTGACCTGCACTGTCTCCAGTAGGACTTCATTGGAATCTTCCTGCTTTTACCCATCCAACCCAGGGACCAGAAAGGAACTCAGAAACTCTGCCTGTACTGTGTCTGAAATCAGCTGTCACTGAATAACAGACATCTGTGAGAAGCAAGCAAAAATAAAATGACTGTGTGACCACAACAGCCTTATTGTGTAAAGCATTTGCCAAATTTCAATAATTATATAGACCAGCCTATTAGCCTTTTTTTGGAAAACATGCTCTTCATTTCAAGACATACTAAACAGTCATATGTCTTCTGTTTGAGTGCAAACACTGATTTCTTTTGTCAAGTTGGCAGGCAGTTTTTCTGGAGACAGGACTACTCCTGTGCAGAAGGGCTTCGCTGTTTCAAAATAAATGCTGTTTCTATGAGGAATTTGTCAGAACATCAAGATTAGCTGTTATTCCCTATAGCATTTGTAAAGACTCAGATTACATTCCAGTCCTACTTTCTAGAAAATATCAAAGCATGCTTTCTTCAGTTTTTAATTAAGGTGTTTATCTGTAATTGGCATTACATTAGTATTGTATTGTATGTTAACCAAGGTAGAGTCCACATTTGTTCTGCCTAAAACCACAACCACCAGAATTGCCAGCTGCAAACTGGCAAAAACCTTGAGACAAATGCATTCTTGATCATTTGTCTTCACACTAGCCCCTCAAGCTTATTTATTTTTCTTGGGTTTCCAATATTTTAAGAGCTGATCAATTAATTATTAATTGTAGATGTGTCATTCTTACCTACCACAGGGTTTCTACAGATTTCACAAAGAGTACAAAAAATGTCACATCACAGAGCAAAGCAGGACAAAAGGCGATCAGTCGATTCACTGGCTGAAGGAAGTTGAAAAGATTCATGGTCTGAGGATGACACTTTAAGTTTTGTGTTACAATGACACTCTAGACAGTGTCTGATTCACCTTCAGCAGGCAGGCATAGGGCACCAGAGAGCATCAGTTCAGCTACAGCAGTCACTTAGTTTGTTGAAGGGAAAGCATCCAGTTGGCTGGCTTTGCTCTTCCTGACAAGAAAACACTCTGAGTCATCTCCACAGAACATCAGGCTCATTTGAATATTAAGTATTTTAATGGCCACATATCTTTATCCCTTCTTTTTTCTGCCCTGAATCCAAGAAAGCTTTTGTGACAGCTGCATGCTATTTATTTATGTGAGAGCAGATTATGGCCCACTTGGGAATGTCAGCCTTGATGCACAGAGCTCGCTCTGCACTGCTCCAGCAAGAGCAGAAGTACTGATCCTTCCACCATAAAACTGGAGGGTGCTGGGAAGAATTCACCCATAAAATTTATAGCTTTTAACGTACCTACAACCTTTGACCTTACTGTACAGTATTCATATGCTATAAACCTTCATCTCCATCCACAGGAGAGCTGCTGTCGCTGAGGGAATGAAGTTCTCTCTGATAACCACACAGATACTCACTTCTTTTTACCTTCTGCAGAACAGGTGTAGTGGTTTGACCCTGGCTGGATGTCAGACACCCACCAAAGCCACTCTATCACTGCCTTCCAAAAGTGGACAGGGGAGAGAAACTATAACAAAGGCTTCCTGAGTTGATATAAGGTCTGTGAGAGATCCCTCACCAAATACTGTCACAGGTAAAACAGACTCAGCTTGGGCATCCCACCCCTTCCTCCTTCCCAAGCCCTACCTCTTCCCCATCAGCAGTGCAGGGAGGTGGGGAACGAGGGTTATGGTCAGTCCATCACTCCTTGTTCCTGACACTGCTCCGGGAGAACAGTCCTTCCCCAGGTCCAGTGTGGGGTCCCTCCCATATGAGTCAGTCCTCCACAAACTTCTCCAACATGAGTCCATCCCATGGGCATGAGTTCTCCAGAAACTGCTCCACCATGGGTTACGCTTCCACAGGGTGCAGTCCTTCAGGCACAGCCTGCTCCAATGTGTGACCCTCCCAGGGTCACAAGTCCTACCAGGAAACCTGCTCCAGTGTGGGCTCTTCTCTCCATGGGTCTGCAGGTCCCTGCCAGGACCCTGTTCTAGCATGGGCCTCCCACAGGGTCACAGCCTCCTCTCAGGCATCCACCTCCTCCACAGGCTGCAGATGGATCCCTGTGGCCCTCCATGGACCGCAGGGGCACAGCTGCCTCCCTATGATCTGTACCAGGGGCTGCAGGGGAATCCCAGCTCTGGCACCTGGAGCACCTCCTGCCCCTCCTTCTCCACTGACCTTGGTGTCTGCAGTTGCTACTCTCACATATTCTTACTCTGCTCTTGTTTGGCTGCAATGACATCTGCCCAGCAACATTTTTTTTTTTTTCCTTTTTAAATACATTATTACAGAGGGCTTACCACCATTCCTGATGGCCTCAGCTTTGACCAGCAGCGGGTCCATCTTGAAGCCAGCTGATCTTGGCTCTGTCAGACATGGAGGAAGCTTCTGGCAGCTTCTCACAAAAGCCACCCCTGTAGCCCCCTGCTACCAAAGCATGGCCATGCAAACCCAATACACAGGGTTTCTAAAGTTTCCAGGAAGAAACACTGCCCCTGGTCCATCCCTGCATTGCATATCTACCCAAATTCAGTTCACTGCCAAGCTATGGCCATAACCAGATTTTTCACCACTGAAGCTGAAATTTTCACAAGAAGTGCCAAATGGTAAAGCCAAGGGGAGCTGGCTCCCAAAATTCCCTGCCTTCTTCCAACTTCACCGCCCCAGTTCCTTCTTCCTACAACACTTCACAATCTCCAGTTGAAACAAACAAACGAAAACCACAACACAAAATAGTTTTTGAGTCTTTTTGGAAACATTTGAAACTCTTGGCTTTTGTTTCGCTTTGAAAGAAACACAGAGTAGAGATGAGAGAATCAGCATCAGAGGGAGGAAGCCCCCGCTGGCCCTGTGCATATGCCTCCCCACGCACCCTGTGGTGCCCCTTACGGGGCTGTTTCAAAAGCCTTTGGCCCTTCTTGCCATTCCTCCTCAGGCTGCAGCACCAGGGTCTGGCACAGTGTATATGATCCTTATGAGTTTGTGTAACTTTTTACAGTCTGGTTTTCTTCAGGCTTTTTCTTATAGAGATTTTGATTGTCATTAAATTAATCTTTCCTTATTTCAGATTCCAGAGGCATTCCTTCAGCCGAAGTTTGCACCCAGTTCGATGAGCACACGACCAGAGGGCTGATGCCCACCTGCAATCCCACTTGGCCCAGTGTCCCAGCTGTGGTGGCCTCAGTGAGGACAGGCATTTAATGCCACTGCACCCGGGCAGGTGCTTAAAGAAATAAGGAATAAAGTCCAGCCCACATCCCGCATACCCTCCTTTGTCTAATGGGTTAAGAGCCAACCTGCTGTCTCTTACCTCCCCTAAGCTTGAGCCAAATAAGATGCTTTCCACAGAGCCCAAGAGGAAAGCTGGGGATCAGCTGGAAGCTGCTTCTTATGGTAAACTGGGAGACAAGGAAAATGACGGGATGATGAAGCCAGATTGCAGTTTCAGCCTGGGCATCAACTAATTTTCCTCTAAACGTTTTATCTTTTGCAGTGCTCTTTGCCTCTGGTTCTTTTGTATCCTGTATGGAAAAGTTACAAACACTATTTATTACCTGACCACTTTTATTTGACAAATATGGCCTTCTCACCAAGTCACATTCAGCAGGGAGTAATACTCAGTTGTTCGCAAGTATTTAAAATTTTGAGCTTCTGGTTTGGTAAAGGAAATACCAGTGCTACAAGCCCACTTTTGTCTAGAACATTGCCTCAATCCCATTGGCAAAAATGGCTCATGCATATTATCCTTCACTCTATAATTCTTTGACGTGATTCAGCAGCCCTACGCAAAGGCAACATGTTATAATCCATTGCTAAACCTTATCCCACCAGCACCAAATTGTTATAATTTAGCACTCACCTCAGGCAGTCCAAGTTTATTCTATTTGATATGCAGACTGCCATTCACAGTCCTGGGATATTTGATGGTTTTTGCCAGAGTTTCCCGTTTTAAGAATATGTTTGAGCTGTACATTCAGCTAGCAAATTATGGTAATAATATTAAGGCAACAGCCATCTTATGCAGTTTGGGCACAGGCCAGTTTATACAGCAGAATCTGATGTGTCTAAGCCTTGATTGATGCTCACCATGTAAATTCCCCTAGTAATTAACCCGGACTAGTAACTCCCAGCCATGCTTAGGAGACCACCCTCTTGCCCTCCCCAGCAACAGACTCATCATTTAAAGTCAAATGCCTTGGTGGCTGCTCCTGGCAGGCTGGGGAGGAATGAAAGCATAAACATTTCTGAGAGTGAGAGAAGGTGGTGAGGATGGAAATCAAACACCAGCCAGTCCCCAGCTGATATCTTATTTTTTGTAAGAATGGTATGTTCTTATTTATTTTGCTGATGTGAAATAGAAAAGAGGATGTCAGATGTAGAGGATGAATTGATGATGATGAGAATGGAGGAATTCCAAGTGACAAAGACAAACCAGCTCTGGAAATCTCCTTGACCAATTTGCCTGCAGCAGTCTAGCAGGCTTGATTCTCCATTATGCTAGGAATTTCATCCTACTCTGACAAACTAAGTGAGCTTTGCTAACCAGTAAGATGCTGCACTTTTATATGAAAATCCAAGAAGAAAGAAAAATCCCAAAGGTATTTAAAACCAGGAGAAATCACCCTTCTGCTACCTATGTAGGACTCCCCTCCCTTCCTCCCTCTCTCCTTTTTGCTGTGCCTTCTTAAGGAGCAGACACAAGAAGCAAAGAGAATAAAGGCTGTCACGATTACGGCCCTCAGGATAAGGAGTGCATCAAGGGCATAATTGGAGTGTGCTGCTCTCCTGTTACTTGTTTTCCAAAGCCTGTAGAAAGATAAGCATAAATTAGGGCAGCTCTGAAGAGGTATTAAGGCTATCTTCATATCAGGGGCTGACAGTCCTTGCAATACTCTCCGGAAAATGCTGGACCCAAGAATTTCCCATGGCAGCTTATGCTGTCTTTGCCTTTCCATGGCTTCCCTAAGCCCAAACACAGACAATTAAACCCTGTGCACTTAGCTCACCAGTGTATGGCTGTGGGTTTGTGATTCGAGGAAAAAAAAGAGACAATAAAGAAAAAAAGGTGCTTTAAAACACACTCCAAACGTACTTTGAAAGCATAAATACTGGATTTTTTTCCTTTGTGCTCACCAGTCTCCCAGGCCACAGCCATAGCAGTGTGCAATCCATATGGTTAAACCAGCAAGTAGTAATGTGCATGTGGAGGAACAGGAGATATTTGCAAAGGTTTTGAGATGATCCTCCTACAGATGGGTCTTTGAAACAGATGCAGCAGGACAGAAGCTCTTCCTGAAGTGTAACACCAAAATTAGGAATTTATTGGGTCATGTCAAAGACCCCCCTAGTTTCCTATCTAGCCATTTGAAGAAGAACAGAACAAGTCTGTCACAGACCCTTCTAAAGATCATTCCTCCAGGCTTGCAGACACTGCAGCTCAAGGACTTTCTGAGCCAGAGGCAATGCCCTTATACTCAACAGCCCTTGGGGAATTTACCTGCCATGAATTACTCTCATAAAAGAGACAGTTCAGCATCTTAAGCAATGCTATGCACGTTTCTCACCACCTGGGTGAAGAAACACCTCCTTTTGTTTGTTTTGAACTCACTGCCTGCTAATACTTTTTGATGCCCTTCAGTTTTTCTAATGAATAGGAGAGTCTTTTATTCACTTTTCTTTCTTTCACTTTTTTTTTTTTTAAGTCTTTCACAAAACCTTTTCAGTAACCTCTCTTCCAGGCTGAAAAGCCCTACCTACTTAGCCTTTATGTAGAAGCTATTCAGTAAATTTTAGCACATATTACAACTTTTATTGAACTCTATTTTTTTTCACCTTCTAGTCCATCTTTTTAGGGAAGGAGGGGAAAGAGAACCAATATGAAACACAATAACCACAACCTCTGGAAACCACAGTCTAAGTAAGGGTTAGGTATGCCCTGGAGTCTTTCTCCCACACAGAATCTGGATTGAGGCATCCCAGACCTTGCATTGTAATTATGCTTCCAGGACCTCAACAGTCAACTGTTTTTAATGACAAAAACAATATACCAGTTCTTGAAGAGGTTTAATCCATCTCCCTCTTGGCTCCAAAGAACTTTTTTTTTGGTACCCTTTCCCCACAGGCCTTTGGTTCTTCCAGTGGCTGTGGTATTCTCAGTAAAGCTCTGAAGGGACTCCCAGGAAGCCTTAACACCTCTTCAGGCTCAGCACCTTCTGAGTTACCTCTGTGGTACAGCTGATCTGTCTCTCCTCCAGACATCCACCACCCAGATCATACCCTCTCCACACCTGTCTACCACCCATCCAGTATTATACTGTATTACACCTATATTACATTTCAGTATGCTTCATAAACAAACAACATGACAGCTTCCATGTAATATTTTCTTTCTCTTCCCAAAAAATCTACTTGGCTACAAAGAGATTCCTGTTGCTGCCCACACATTGCCCTCCTCTCCTCTTCTTTCCGTGCAGGTGCAGTCACTGAAGCAATCTTCCCTACAAATGCATAAGCGTCTGCTGAAGGTGTTCCAAAGCATTTTGGAGAGCCAGGAATTAACAAAAACAGAAAGTGCAATAAAATAGTACAGACAATATATGAAAAATATTGATTGTGCAGCTGACATTTAAATATTTTAAAGCGATGCTTTTTCTCTGCTCGGAATTGCCCATCACCTGATTTTGAATGAAGTTTTTGTTGAATATCTTAGTTCAACTTCCTTTTTTGCTGTTTGTGAGCAGCTGTGTATGATTGTGTTTGCCTTAGTGCTGTCTTTCAACAACAAAGATGAAAGTCTGTCAGAGCATTAAGTATTATCAGTTATCACTGTGGCTATATAAAGAGATTTGAGGGCCCCGGATCTGTTAGGATTTTTACATTTAATTGTTCACCTTGAGAAGAAGAGTTACACAACTACTCCACTTCCATACAGATAGAATTTCTCGTGAGCAGGAACTAGCGTTTTGGGGGGTACATTTGCATAAAGCCTTATTAATAAAAGCAAAATCATTTGATCAGAATACTGACATTCTAATGAAAGCAAATTTGGATGTTGTAAGGAATGTGGCTTTCACCTTGACAAATCACCTACGTTCTTTCTTGTTGATTTAGCACTGTAATAAAAGACAATGGTTTGGAGATTTTTTTCTTTTTTCCACTGAATTGTAATCATTTACAACTGATTTTTTATTTCCTTTCACAAAGTGCCCTGGAGCTGCCTTCAACCTTTTCCCCATAAGCAGAAAGAACTTGGATCCTTTGTTACACAGAAATAAATGTAATATTCATCATCCAGGGGTGTGGTAACTGGTGTGAGGCCATTCAGACTCAAGGCAGCCTCTGCATTCCCTCCTCTCTTTGAAGATAGGTTTCCTCTCCTGTGTCACCAGCAGTTTGCACTGTCCTGTGTGAGACTATGAATAAAAGCATCACTGCCTCCAAGGACTGCTCTCTCCTCTGTCACAGAGAAACCAGAAGGTGCTGGGAAGTGTGGAAGCCACAGCAGATGGGCACAAGCACCTAAAAGACACAAGTCCTCTTCCCTGCAGCAGCTGAGAGAAAGGCAACATGCTGCCCAAGGGCCTCTTTGGAAATAGGAGGCTAAAAATGACCTCTGGCTGCCTTGGATCCACAGCAGCATGGCTGGTAAGGGCACATGGATCAAAACCACCAATGTCTTTGGAACCCGGCTTCTGCAGGAGCTCCAGCTGGAAGTCAGGTGCCAAGTTCTGACCCCAATGCCTAAAGATTGCAGTGAAGCTCTCCTCAGTCCTTTTCACCTGCACCTGCCCATACCTCACTTTTAAGAAGTCTCCATGGAATCTCCTTAGGCCCTGAACAAAGCAAAGCCTACATCATGACTCCACACCAGACAAGGCAGAATAATAGATCACTTCCATCTGCATCACTCCTTTGTCCCATCTCTCCATCCTGTCATTGCAGGTAACAAACCCTATCACCATTAAAAGCCAAGGGGTTAACAACACCATGCATTTCAATCCATATTTGACACCCAGATGCAGAGATTTGCACAGTAGGGGCAAGGATCAGAGGAGATTAAAAAGATTCCACACCTCCAAATACCAAATGCCTTTGATTTAGGGTTTATGGCAATGTCAGATTTTGGATTAAATGTGCCTGAGTCCATAAACTCCAACTGTAAAATCTCAAAAGTATACAGCTCAGGACAGGAACTTGCATTCTACATGAGGAAAAACCATATTCAGTTCTTAAATGACTGCGTATGGAATTGTTCCATAACGTTGAATTCACAATGTTGAAAACAAGTTAATCTCATATACAAAAGACAAGGCTACGGGAAAGCAACTCATCCCTGTGCTGTTACTAATGATAAATGTATGTGCTCTCAGCCTTGGCAAGGCAATGCACTCTCCCCAGATGAGTAATATGCTCAAACAACCAGCCTTGGAGACAGGAAATGGACAATTTATTTCATCTTTATTTAATGGTCAGCAAACACAATTAAAGCAGGTCCCATCTTTCATGCCATGCACAAGGATTTTAATCTCATGGGCCTACACTGTAAAGCAAGAGGGAAATTTCTGAGGAAGTTCATTAGTAAAAATTACCTTTTACAAATGAATTAAAATATATGTGCACTGGTTGGGACTACAGCTTGGAACACAAGCTCTTGCAAGGAATTAAGAAACTCCTCTGCTCCTCATTTTTCTCCTGTAGGTCATGAAGACACAGAATAAAAGACGTCCCCTCCCTTTACAGATCTTGTAGACAGTCAAGAATAGGAACAGGTGAAGAAGGCTTCAAATCTACTGGCCAGTAACAGGAGATTCTCTACTGCTCATTCAAGGCAGAAGCAAATTGCTTCCCAGGTGCCTAAATATAATAATTACTCTTTCCTGGAGATGCTGCTGAAAGCCAGGGATGCATGCTCACATGACTACAGATTATGTCCATACAAAGGGTAGAAAAAAGAAGGGAGGCAGCAGGTCATGAGATCTCCTCAGCAACTACTCACTAACTGCTCTTTTCTGCATAATTTGCAGATTCATCATTTTTAAAACGTTTCCTACAGGCAAAACTTCAGGAAGGTCCAAGGCACTCTTCACAGGAGTCTTGGAATGGGGTGGTTTTTGGCCATCATCTCCTCTTTCATGGGAAAAGTTAGGAAATAAAGATCCTTTTGGGCTTCCACCACGAACACTAAAAGTATATGGAAAAGCGCTAAACATATTCATTTGTGTGTTATGGGTGAAAAATATTCAGGTTTTGTGAAAGTAGAAAAAGTTCCAAACCAGTATTAAAAATTCCCACAGCAGTTGGTTAATTTTATTTTTTTTTCTGCCAATAGAAACAAGATACCTTCTGAGAGTAATTGTTTTTTGTATTGGTTTGTTTTAAGACAAACTGAAGCATTCCCGTGCTGGTGCAGAACAACTGGCCCTTCAAAATCACACAGAAAGTGAAAAGGTACCTCTGGTTTATGTCCTTTGATTTCCCGTTTGTTACAAGTTTTCAGTTTTAGTCAGATACCAAGGCTGCATAACAACAAAGACTGCCTGCACAAAACAGACTTAGTGACACTAAGAGCAGGAAAGAACCCAGTAGCAAAATTCAAATCTCCTCCAAGTATTTCAGTTCTTTGTTAGGACTTCAGTGCTGGGCCACAACTAGTTACAGAGAAAGTAGACTTCATCACTCTAATGACTGTTTTCATTTAGCTCTTCTACACAACACTGAACAACACAAAAAAAAAAAAAAAAAAAAAAAAAAAAAAAAAAAAGAGAAGTGTTTTAATATCACTTAGACATTCCTCAGTCCAACAGAGTACATGCTTAAATTTCTGGTGTCTCCATCTCTCCAAGTCAGTCAGATGCAATCTGGAAGCTATGTAGTCCTATTAGTCTGGCACAGTGCTTGAACTAATTATGTAGAGACACAGCAGTTTTGTGATTTCCAAATACAGATGGAGAATCTTTAGCTGGCTCAAGGCTGCACCTACTGACCTTTCTGCACGCTGGTAAGATACTTAGAAAAAGTGGAAAGTGTTGCAACATATATGAATAGCAGACAGGACTATGAGTTTGAATGGCTCCATATTGTGCAGAAACATAAAAGCAAATATCTCACCTGGCAAGGGGTTTGCATTTTTTAGTGAAATACTCATAGGAACAACAGACTGGACTTGTTTTCCATGAGTTAAAGAACAGGCCAGCAGTTATATTTAGTCTTGGTGCTATTAAACCAGTAAAGTCTCCTTTATGTTCTTCCCCTAGCCACACACTGATTTTCTCATTTCCTCAAGTTCAGCTGAATTCGAGTTTTGACTACATATGCTGTGCTGCAACAATCTGATTTTTATGGAAGACTTTTCACACACACACTGAAAGGCAGACTACACACATACACTGCAGTTGCTGTACACTGAGAGAGGACTCAGTTCCATGTGGATGTGCTCACCTGGTCTTCCTTTGCAGTCAACTGACAGAAACTCTTTGGTGCACCCACTGGAGTTTCTGCACCAAAGCAAGATGATTAAAATCAGACAGATGAATCAGAGCCCAGAAGCACCTTCTTCTTCTTCTTCTAGAGTGTACACGGACATCTATTTTAGACACAATCATAATGCTGTAAGCATTCAGAGCTAGGATAATGAGTCCCCAACCTAGATTTTCACTTTAAGTATTTTTGTAACTTACTTACACTATTTCTAGGGCCATTGGTTGTCAGTTTGATTCCATCTCACAAACATAGGATACATTCCATCTCCCTCCGATATTAAGTATACTAAGTATAAGAAAGGTACTTCGTGAGTCGGTTTATGTCATTAGACAGCAACACACGGGTCAGTTCTAATAAGCCTCTGTTTGGCAAGAAGGCAAGAAAAGTTGGGATTGGGACCTTTGCATATAGATAAGGAAAGGGTACCTCTTCTTGGATCCCTTCTTCACTGTGACTCACCACATCTGCAGCCCCTCTAAGGAGGTTCTGCTTTTAGGAAGTACCTGGTGATCAGCAAGTCAGAAAGGTGGTAGCAGGTAAGGCTCTATGTCCTGCTCTCTCCTAGCCACTGACTTAGGGATACCTCTAGCTCATCCCTAGAGGTTCCATGAAAGCTCAGTTATGTACCAGGTGGGTTAGCCACCTTCTGGCCTTCCTCATTCAAGAAGGATGTACAACATTGGGGCATCTTAGGATGTAGAGGAATCTGTGGGGCTTTTTGGTGCCATCTGAAAATACCGTTTCATACAGCTTAGAAAGAGTTTCCAAAGTAATCCTTTCAAAGCTGTCAAAGCTTGGAAAGGTTTCATTTAGAAAGACTGTTTGAAACAATTTTCAGAAAATGTCACTCACAGACTTTAATTTTTCAATCACATGATATGTCTGTTTGCAGCAGAATCTACCACAGTGCTTTCTTAAGAGATACTGATAAATAATGGATGGCTCACTCATTGCCTTAATTCTTTTTAAATAAGTAAAGAGGCTCTGAGCACACCAAATTACCGCATCCTTTCTGATGTCTAATGGAGTCCCCACTTAAATCAGTTTGAGACAGGAAATCAGGAAAGTGCAGTGACCAGCCAGGTTTTCCCTGCATTACA
Source organism: Chaetops frenatus (assembly GCA_013400775.1). Taxonomy (NCBI): domain Eukaryota; kingdom Metazoa; phylum Chordata; class Aves; order Passeriformes; family Picathartidae; genus Chaetops; species Chaetops frenatus. The sequence goes on along the minus strand of VZTR01022390.1, from coordinate 33,380 downwards.
TTAAGATCAAAAAAACAAGCCCAGGAGTGAAATGATTTTGCCATATTATGAAAGGCTTTTCCTGGGCCCTCTGAGGCTATTCTAGTCAATCCTTCACAACCACTGCATTCTGGGTCTCAAGTACCACTGACAAGTAGCAGCTTATAGTAACACTCATCTTGACAAGCTTTAGTCATCTGAAAGTTAGCCACTTAATCTAAGCTACTCATCAAGCCTCTCCCTTCAATCAGTGAAGTGAAATAGGTGCCTGGAGTGAACAAAATTTCTCCAGACTATTATAAAGGTTGCTCAACTAGATGCTGACTGCAGCAGCAAAAATTGTTTATAGGATTTCCATCCTACCGTGCTCAAGTCAATTTTTCACACTTTTGTGGTCCAGTTTGCCACTTCTCAATCCCTCCATTACAGCTATCTGTGGGACCATGCTTTTAATCCTGATTAAAACAACTGATCTGACAAGTGTAAAAAGAATGTTTTTGTGGCGCAGTCCCTAATGAAGGAATAAATGTACCGTTGATGTTGGAAGGCACCTCCTGAAATTATTTAGCCCAAATGCTCCACTGGAATAAGGGCCAGCTAGACCAAGCTGTCCAGGACAGTGTCCAGTCAGATTTTGAATATCTGGCTACAGTCTTGGGCAACCTGCTTTAAAGTATGACATAACCTTAACTCTCATCTAGTGACCATGAAGGATCTGGATCCAGGAGTCTTTTTGTATCCATGAAAACACACACTACTACCAAGTGGTCTGGCCCAACCTCCTCCACACTCTCTTCTGTGACCACCAGTGCCATCATTCTGGTGGGTGCAACAGCAACAAAATCAAGGTCATAGTGTATCTAAAGAAATTATTATGCTTGGTAGTGACCATATTCCGTTTGATAGTTTCCCTGGCAAGTTCATCATGCAAGTACAGGAGCTTTGTGCTGACACAGAGAGAGGATGGAAACACACAGCTGGACCTGTAAGAGAGGCAGAGGGAAGATGACCCAGACCTTCACCTTTCAGTGTCAATCAGCAAGTCAATCAGCTCAGCAGTCTTGCAAAACCATATCCTTAATTTCCACAATGGCCTCTTGTGAGATTAAAAATGAAAAAAATCCATTCCATTTCCCTCTTCTAGCATGGTCCCAGCAACAGCTGTACCAGCACATCCAAAGGGACGGGAATTGCAAATTAAGGAGGAGAAACTACTTAATCCAGGTTTGTCATTGAAGTCAGCATCTCAGCAAATGAAACCTCCAAACATACCTCTTTAGGATGAAATTAATTGCCCTTTGGAGGCCCTTCTTTCTCTCTACAGTGACTAAAGACAGCCTAGGTAACTAACTCAGCTTAGGCACCTGGCATGTAGACAGTTAAAGGCAGCTGAGATAAATCCCTCTCCTGCAGTTGGGGGACTAAGAAAGCCTGGCCTGCTAATACTCTTGCATTTTGCACATTTCACAATGAGAGCTGAAATACTCTGTCCCTTAGCAACCACCAGAGGCCATTTATCTAAACTTGCAAAAGCTTTTTGACCAAGTCCCTCTGTAGAGACTTACAAAAAATGAGTAGTCATGGGATGAGAGGTAACATTTCCTCATGTGTTGCAAAGTGGCTGAGACTGAGATCAAAGATAGTCAGGTTGCTTTTACTGTAGCAAGAGATTAACAGCAGGATGCCCACAAATTCCACACTAGAGCTGTTGGTTATTGAATTTATTAATGATACAGAGACAAGAGCAACAGCCAGCACTGAAGAAATTATTCATGCTAACCTTTCAGCAACACCCACCATATGGGAAGAAAAAGCATGAGGTATTTTTTATGACACACGTGTTCCCAACTGATACAGTTTTGAAAGTGATCTTCCCTTTAGCATCAATATGAAGCATCCAGAAGTATTTTCAGATGCATTGACCATTCTGGTGAGAAGATCTTAGATGAAATTCACCTACAGCATGAGAACAGACAGGTCTTTGCTCCTGTGTTGCGTTGAAGTGGGGCACTAGACAAACACATAAGGCTTTGTCATGGGGAAGACAACAAGAAACACCCCATAGACTCTCATTCTAGTATTTATTACTTAATGGAATAACATTAAATTAAACAACATTGTGAAGTCTCCTGTGAAAGCCAAACTGCTTCACCTTCTGCTGCTTTGCCATCTAATCTAGGTGATTGTCATCCAGGTCTCCCACTAAAGTCAGCAACTTATTTTCCTTTCAGTGTCTCCTAAGGTTTATCTGCTTGAATTAGGTGTGGCAGTGGTAGTGTTGATTGGCTGGGCTACTCTTTGGGCTCATAATACACCTGGGACTCCAGTAATACAATTCTGACAGACAAAATAGCCCATCCCAAGGAAAAGCTCACATCCAATTCCTGAGGCTGCAGAACCATCACAATCAAGCAAAGGTCAGTCTATTGCTGAAGAATGGCAAAGCAATGTAGGGAATGTTTCCCCCCTTCTCATTGTGGTTGGACACCTCTAAAACATTCCTTTCAGACACAAAGACAAAAAGCTGCAGAGCTACCCATAGGGTACAGTTAATCTCACATCATATTAAACCACAGGAAGTAACAAAGTTGTCCCAGAACACAGAACAAAAAATTGCCAGACTTTTTAAAATATAGTCTGCAGGTGGCTACATGAAACTTTTGCACTAAAATGATGGGGCTTTGCCATCTGAAATGCATAAGCCTATACAAAATCTAACTACCTGCTGTAAATTGAAGCACCATAAAAATAAAATTGAACAATTACCTTTTGTGGGCAGTGTAGATTAAGCTATATATCAGATTTAACATGACTCCAAAACAGTAAAATTCCACCAAACACAGCTGAAAGAGCTCTAGTCAACACCTGATTTAAACTTTGGACTGAGGGTAGAGAAAGGGTTCAGGAGACAAAATTATTAGAGGGATCATGGCAGTGGCAGGGGGCAGGGAAAGCCATTGTGTCACCACATCCATACAAGAGCTTAAAAGAACTGGAGGAGTTCAAAGTGAGAAGAAAAAATAACACAACACAGAAGCCACAAATGATGAGGTGCAATTCTGCTGCCAGTTACATACACAAGATTCCTACAGATTTCAGTGTTCTGGATGAAGGGAAATGAAAGTGTCCATGCTTATAATAGCTCATCTTTCTTTCACTCCTTCATTTGATATCTCTCCTTAAGCAAAACTGGGACTGGACAAAATCATTCTTCTCAGGAACAATGGCAGGACTTTAGAGAGAGATCTCTATTGTTAGACAGCTCTCCACTAATTCAAAAGGTGCCTCTGTTTGTTCTGGTTTTTAAAATTATCCTGACAATCCTGCTCAGGCAGAGTCAGTTGTGGCTGGGAGTTTAGCTGGGTTGGATTTCTGGTTTTGGGCTCTGTGAAGATTCTCTGTGGGATCTCACCTGGCTGAGTAAGAGTATTTTGTCACTTCAGGGGCACAGATCCTCCAAGGTAATGACGTTAGATGCAATCTTAGCCCACCTTGCAACAGAGAGAGATGTTTAATGCGTATCTAACAGACCAGTATGCATATCCCTGAGCTCTACTGCCTGTAGGATGGGCTGAGCAGACTCCAATCTCCTCTGATCTGGAAGCCCTTACAAACACATTATTGAAGTAATTGTCCTTAAGCTCAATCCTGCTGCAGGCCTTTGAGTTAGCATGCTGTGAAAGAAGGCATGTCAAACACAACCTGGCACTACAGCAGTTGTACAGGTCCTGAAGCCATGATGCTACTCCGTGTCTGGCCAAACCAGAGACAAGGAACAAGACCTCACCTCTGCCTGCTCTCACCTGCATGAAAATGTTCTCTGTTGAAATCCAGTGAAGCAATTAGTCCAAAGGAAGGCTTACTCGTGGGAGGAAAGCTTGGCAGGAAAAGGCCTTGTGAAGCTGAGCTGGAAGCATCTGTATCGCATGCCACTGTGGAATAATTCCCACCTTGGCCCTGACAGTCTACCTCCAGCTGGGAAAGCCCCTGATCCCCAAAGGATGTCTAAGGTTGTCTAAGACAAACACCACAAAATACACACAAACTACCACCCATAGTCAGCTGCAGGCAACTTCAGCTTCTGCCCACATGTATACAAATACTTCCATGCCAAATTATGCAGTAGGGCTTTTTGTTATATCTCCTGGCCAAAGATAATCCAAGAGGGGGAAAATAAAACCTCTCTGTGTGTGTGTGTGTGAGTGTGTGTGTGTTTGCACTTATCACTTACATCCCTCACAGCACTTAAAATTCCTATCTCTCCCCAAGCTTTTGTCTGCTCAGAACTATGATCTGGAAACATATTTGCCCATCCTCAGAAATTCCTCGGATTTCAAAAGTGTTTCCTGTCTTCCTTTAGAATTATCTCAGTATTGATTCCTGAAAAATTATGAAATGCCAACACCAGATCCCTAAGCACTCCTTCTCTACAGCAGGCAGCAGACAGGTTGGTTAGAGATTCTCTCTTGGTTAGAAGGTTCCAAGTGATATCCCAAAGTCAAGTGATTCAGATCAAAGACCTGAGCCAAAGCTTCTCACATCTGATTCTGATAAAATAAATTTTTGTTTCCTCAGAAAGCCCCCAGCCATCAAAGCTTGCAATGCCTGTCATATTGGAGGCAGCCAAATGTTTTTACATCTGTTATGTGAATAAATCAGCTAAAATGGAAGATAAAAGGTTGAACTTCTCTAGGGTCATCTTGAAGATAATGGCAAGGTGTCTTCTCAGCTAGAAAGATGTTAAATGTGACTTTGTGACCCTTTTAGAGACAATTGCTGCTGGTGAGCACTGCAACAGTGACCTCCAGCTGACCTGCCATCGAGCACAGTTTGACCAGATCTCCATGACTGCAGAAGCTCTGCTGAAGGCCATTTTAGCAAGCCCACATCAGGGGATTTAAATTCTACGATGACCAATGAAACTGTGCCATCATTGAAGGGCTGCATCCTGAGGCTGGGGTTAGACAGCTTGCAGCAATTGTCATTTAAGCCAAAGGGCAATTCCTCTCCTCCACCTCCAGCGATTTGTGTGCCACACAGAGGGCAAATGCAGGGAATCCCATGCCTTTATTTTTTTCCTTCTTTCCTATTTTTTTTTTTCTTTTTCTTTCAGCCAGGCCAGTTCCCTGGCTCAGTTTGCTATATAATTCTACCAACACCAACACCAGCACAAGGCTGGGGCCACCAAGAGCTGTGGATGGCAGATCCTTGAATTGGGTGAAAAAGACTTGTGTGAAACAGTTTGGGCTGGAGAGCACTTAGCCCAAGAGGGGCATGTTCAAACCTGATAAGAAAAAACTTTCCATGCCCTGTATTTTCAAATGCATTTGAGGCACTTAGAGATTCAAGATGGATTATTTCTGAACAGCAGGGTAGAGTCCACAATAGAGTAGGCTCTCACATCATGTTTGGCTTTGGGAGTTAGCTTGGAAGTTTTTGCTAGTATACCTTCCCAAAAGCCATTAAATCTAGTAAATGGTAGTACAGTCTATGACCTGCCCCTCAAAGAATGGGGTACTTAATAAATATTGTCTGAGGTGCTATCTTGCTCCTTATGTGCTAAGGTAGCAATTCAGAGACCCACAAGAAATACATTCCAGTGATCGCACCCTATCACAGTTCCCTTTGAAGATACTTTAAAAATAATTAGTAGGTTTCAATACTATCATGGCTATTTAAGATTGTGTTTAAATGCCTCAAGGTCAGGTCTGACCTTTTTTTCTCCCACACAGGAATGTAAGACCTCAATCACACCCCAGTGAGAGAATGCACATTTTTTGCCCTACTCTAAAATCCATAATGTCATTAAAAATGAATATGTTGTTGTTAAATAAATGTATGATGCTAAGATTAAATCTGTTTGCATTTCCTGCCCTCTGTCAATTATTAATGCTGCCTATAACAGAGAGATTAATACCTACACAGTGGGGTATAAACATCCAGAAAACAACATAAGCTTTTCCTTTTGAAGGAGAATTATTTGCTCAGGTTTCACACCTAAGCAATTCACACCAGGAAGCAATTCTGAAATAAGGAGCATGGTTTTGCACCTGTCAGCACATGACTGAGCATAATGAGCTGCTGCTCAAATCTGGTCACAGGAAACTGGCAAGGGTATGCTCCATCAGTGGATAAAACCCATGTGTTTTCATCCACAGAGTCCATAGGGAAAGAGGAAAATATTTCTGAGGACAAGAACTGGAGTCAGAAGCTAAACAATTAACATTGCTTTCATGCCCCTCTGTAATTAACGCAGATCAAAGAGGACCTGAAACCATTGATTTCACCAGAAACAGGAAACAAAGTAAGCATCAGCACTAACAACTGCACAGCAGACACAAAAGCACCTATTGCAGCCAAAGGCACAGGGCTGCAACACCAACACAAAGCAGCCAGAAAAAGAACTTTGAGATGAAAGAACAGAATTTTAACACTCCGAGGTCTGTCAACATAGGGACAGTATATGAGAAAAGCTGTTGTTTTACAAAGCCAGCAAATAGGGTTTACGCTAATATAGCTCGTATTTGTTATTCAAGGATGTGATGAGGGAGAAAAACAAGAAACATGCATTCTATGTGTAAAGACATTAAATAGAAAAGGTATATATTAATAGAGAGAAGGAGAAAAGGAAAATGTGTCATGGCTCTTTTAATTGTGTGTTTACAAGCTGATTTTCTTTGCAGGCATCATCTGCACTGGTAGCAGCATTTTGTTTCTGTAAAGAGCTTTACATTTAAATACAGCAATGATGAGTTCTGTGCTTGGCACCAGCAGGTGAATGGGGTTTGACTTTCCATTTGTTTGCCCGTGAGAAACGAACAAATACGGGGTGCTTTGCAATTAAGAAGCATAAAGCTCAGATAGTACCTGGAGAATAAAAAGAGCAGGAGTCACTGCTTAGAACACAAGTAAAAGGTGAGAAAAAATAATTCAAAACCATGAAGGTGACACACAACAGCCATAGCTCTTCAAAGACGAGAATAAGCACTTGTCCACTGCATTATTCCATTTCCATGACTGTGCTTGTTTGGAAACTGACACCTGTGTGAGATACACTCAAGGGTGATGTTAAGGGTAATAAAAGTGCTGGCTACAAATCAGCAAATCAGTATAGCATATGTGAAATACAGAAGAGGAGGGAACTACAAAGCAGGAAAAATTTCCAGAAGAAAATAAAGGAAAATAAAACAGAAAGGGGTTTTGCCTGTATCTTTTGTTCTTCTGTTGATAGCACTGCCTGGTGCTATCACTTTACCTTTCTGCCCTTTTGATCTGCCAGGTGAAATGCTCATCTGCTCCATTATATTTTTACACTGACTCCACAGAATCATAACATGATGGGTTGGAAGGTATCAAAGATACAATCCAGACCTTGTTCTGAGGCAGGATCAAACATATTTTACAATTTTTGCTAATTCCAGGAAACTTTGGATCTCCAAGTAACTTCTAGACTGAACTTTGATTTCATCCTTTTAAGTATGGTGGGTCCAATATGTGCTTTTACTTAAGTACAAATAATCATAACGGATGTCAGTCCTTACTGGGATCATTCCATTTCAAGGATTGCTATGATGGTCTATCATTGTGAAGCTGCATTAGCTGCTGTATAATTTGTGTTGATGAAGCAGTAGTCTTTGTTGGTTTATACTCTTTCCTGAAGATCAGCCCTTTGGCTGTGCACACCAGGAGACTAATAATGGAGTTGATACTTACTAAATAATATGTTGTTTGCCACATCCATGGACTTCCACATACAATAAATTAACATCATAGCAGAAAGTGATAAACTGGTCAGATTAATCCTGTACTTTGCTTGAGCATCTTGCCACAGATAATATTAATAAACAAGAAATAAAAAGATGTTTCAAACCTTTAAAATAATTCCCATTCATCTGGCTTTACAAAGGACTGTGATCAGTTACAAACTGAATCTTTTCTATTTAGATGCCAATAGCAGTTTACTTTTGATCAGTATGCCCACAGATGAATTCAGACCCACTGAGAGGCTTTACTGGTAAAGCTTCTGAAATTTCCATTGAATGCTGCTACTGAATGTTTGCATGTATCTGATCAAAAATTACCATGAAATATTTCTGATAAGTGTTTATTAAAAGCTGGAGCGTGGCAAATTGTCAAGTGTACTAGCTTAAAGCAGTTCAAGCAGAATATGGCATCTTGCTACGGTGATATTATATTCACAGCTATTCCAGATGAAGAGATCTTTATAATCAGAGAACTTCAGAGAACAACCAGTTGTGTCACATAACCTCTGCACTCCTATCTGCTGCCTGGGACAAAGACAAACATGCAGCATCCAGCAAGTGCCTGCCCACACCTATAGCTGCTACCTTAACTATCAAGTGCTCAGCCTTTATTTTTCCCATTAAACTATGTTTCTCTTTTACTCAGAACAATGCTGCCTACTTTTATGAAAAGCTTGAAAAAGGCTTCATCAGATAAAGCAGAGTGAAGTGCAGCTGGTTCACTCTTGTCTCTTGTGAAGGTGAGCAAAAGAGGCTATTTTAAGGCAGCAGCAAAGAGTCACTTTAACCAGGCATAAATCCAGACTGATTAGAAGAGGTAGTCTGGAACTCTCCTGGCTCTTCTTTCCAGCTGTGACAAGGTTCTCGCTCTAGAATTCATATTGCTGCATGGTGGGGCCCATCTCATCAAGTCAGATAATATTCTTTTTCTTTGTTTTTTTTTCCTGTCTAAGTTAGCTTCCAGCTGCATGAGGTACCTAGCAATGCAACTCTATGAAAGCTTATGCTGCCCAACAGAGATGCCAAGAATGAGCCAGCTGAGGCAAAGAAGGTGGAAGATGGGCCCACCCCTCTCAGAGGTAGAGGTGATGCCTCTGGGATGAGAGATCCTTTATAACCACAGTTTCAAGTTCTAAAGGCAAAATCCTGTCATGAATGCAACCTCTCAGCAATGTAGTTTCCTAATTTAAGAGGGTAATCTGCTATCTCAAAAGAAAACATCTACCTTTTAAGTAAAGTTGTGTATGATGTGATGACCTGGAGTAGGAGAAGACTAAAGTCAGTGACATAGGAGTCTCATTTCAGTTTTGCAATTATATTATTGCCACTTAACAATACACTGTTACTAACTTTAGGATCGGTGTTCAATTCTAGTAATGACTGTACAACCTCCTGAAGACCAAATATAATTGCAATCCATTGAAGAGAGGGGTAAGGGATGGAACTGAAGCTCTGAGCCACTGGTTGTCCCCACTGCTCTATTTTTCACAGCTCCAAAAATAATCTTTCTCAAAAAATATTCTAGGACCTACTCCAGAGGTCCTAAGTATCACTGATGAAACCACACAACACCATTTATCCTGGGGTCCAGGGATTTAGCAGGCACAAGAATTTAGAAGCAAAGAAAACCCTGCCTGAAGAAACTGTAGTCTTGGGTCCCCGTTACCCAAAGTCATGCCAATGGGCGAGCGGAGCCTCTCTGAGGGAGAGTCCTGGGAGCCCTATGAGCGTTCCATAAAGTTTGGTTTGCACCAAAACTGGAATTAGGAGTTCAGGGAAGGCCAAGGAAATGAATGGCTTATAAATCTTTGGGGATCAACTGGCTTGATCCCAAGGAAGACAAAAGGAAAAAGGAACTAAGAAGTATGGGAAAGAACATATGTGGAAAACTGCCAAGAAGCAGAAAATGAAAAATCAGGAAGAAAGGGTATAGGGTACAACAATGAAAAAAAGAAAAGGCTTAGGGATAATAAAAAGAAGGATTTGGGCCAAAATGTTTGTCAAGCACTCTAAGGAGAAGCAAGACCTGACAGTAGTTTGTAAGGGCATAATGCAGCAATGTGACAGGATGGGTCTGAGAGCAGCAATAAGATCCCAAAGAGGGTGAGCATCTGTCAGAGTCAGTCTCTGTCTAATTTAATCCTCCAGAGAGAGAGGGGAAGCTCAGGCCACCTCATTTTCCACCCAACTACGTCAGGCTGACACCCTGAGGCACGAAACTTACCATGTTGTAGGTTTTTGTTCCTTAAGCTTGTCTCCCCAGAATGAACAAGGACCACACCTAGTCATCTGCTTATTTCAGAGAGCGTTGGGATCCTGACAGCCTGCTAAGCAAGCAGCAAAGCTAGGGAGGAGTGGAAAAGGTGTGGAAAGAAATGTGAGAGATCTCACAGTTAATGTGGAGTGGAGGCAGTGATGCAGTTATAGCCCTACTTTTATTTTCACTTGATGGCACATAAAGGAAGGTGAGGAGAATCTTTTAAATGAAACATGACATTCCCTTATTAAAGCCTGATTTAGACTTCAGCAGTCTTTCCGCTTTGTACGCGTTTCAGTGCTCCTACACCATGGGCAGCCAAACAGAAGAGACTTAATAAAATAAATTTCAATGGTAATTTCCTGAACAATGAGGGCTTGTTTTCTAAGCAAACAGTCCTTTTGGTGTTGTTATCAAAGATGACAGGGCTAGCCATGTTGTAAATATGAAGAGGAGAGACACGGTCTCATTTATAGACTTAAAAGTCCTGCTAGGCATCTTTGTTTCCTGAGCAAACAAATCTCTTGTGGGGACTGCATGGAAAAAATCTCATTATCCAGTTTTGTGGGGGCTGCTGTCACTGGAAACAACTGCCTTGCTGCCAGCTTGTCAAAAGCATCATTGTCCAGGGCTGGGCTGCTGTGCCCCCACCAAGGTCCCAGCATCCATTGTTGCAGTTTGATGCAAGCAGCTTCCACTCACATCAAAAGCGGAGCAGTCAGCATTCCCCGCCACATGTTGGGGTGACCTTAGGTAACAAATCTGCTGCATTCCTGGCCTGTGATCCTTGGAGTCACAGGCTTTGTTTGGGTCCAGAGACAGAAATAACCCTTTCCAATCATTTACAGTAATCTCTCTTACACACTAAGAAGGACATCCCAAGCAGAGTATTTATATTAAATACATACAGCAGATGGCCTTACATTTGAGGAAAAGCTAGAAAATAACTGAACAACCCTCAGAAACATTATTAATAATGCTTCCAGACAAGGAAGTGTGGGTTTCTCTATCTCATCAGCCTGCCACTGAAGCCACAGTTTCCCATAATAGGACTCAAAGCTCCTCCTGAGATTGTATCTGCCCTTAAGGGTAAATAAAGTCAGAGTTGGAACTTTCTAACACAACTTTGTCACTGCCTTATTAATATTGTCAGGCAGTGACCAAAGAATGGGCAACACCAGTAGCATAGCAATTTTAAGGAAACATTTCCTGTGTGAAAGTAGCAGCAGTGGTGGCCAACAACTCCACAAATACTGTTAGGAGGCTTTTCCTCACATACTTTTCTGTGGAGCCCACTTTTCTCCAATACACAGTGGAAGACTGCTTTGTTGTTGCTGAGTTCAATGGAAAAATGCACAGTTGCCATATAATTCAATACTATATGCATTTAGGGCCTGACCCAAAGCCAGCTGACATCAATGGCACAGCTGCTATTAAAACTAGGAAGGACTGTGGTTTGGGCTTTCACAGAGAAGTGTTCCCAAGCATAAACCTTTACAGAAGATTATCAACTAATGAACTGCACTGGAGGGGATGCTGTTTGGGAGGTAACATTAGGTTTTGAGAATTACTCACTTTAATATTGTGGTTTGGTTCAGGTTTGCAAGTCAGTGTCTACCTAAGGAGAGCTATGAGTATTCATTAATCCTTATAATCCCTTCCAATTCACATGTGTTTATAAGGATGCTATTCTGGTCTTGCCTCTGAGAGATTTTTGGGCCAACTCCCAAAACTGCAATGTGCTCAGTAAGTAAGTAAGCACAGTGCTTAAAAAAAACCTCTCAGAGGTCATGAGTTTATGCTTAGGTATTTTTAAATGCTGCAGTAAAAAGGGCCTGATGTTTGCCAGACTGAGAACATAGCTCAGGGTTTATAATAGTAACCTGGGATGAGGATTAAATAACTAGGTACTCCCAAGCCACCTCTCCCACTGTAGCCAGCTCTGCACATGCTCTTCTCTCCATGGCAATGCCCTGGGGTGCATCAGAATATCACGGTCCTCATGGAACAAAACTAGGTACCTCAGTGCCACGAGGAGGTACAGAAGTAAACACATGCTGCACCTGGGACCAGCTTTTCTTTCTGGCTGATGGGCCATGGAGATGAGAAGGCAGGACGGTGCCCCTGGCTCCTGCTCAGAAGAGCTTTATCTTTCAAACGAGTGGCTCTTTCAGATATGCAATTCTCTTCACAACTGTGTGACAAGGTGTACGCTATGAAAGGGAAAACCTAATTCATCCCAGCATCATCCAAAAGCTCATAAAAGCTCTTTTCCTACGAGGTACCCTTGCTTCTTAGTCGAGGAAGAAGTAAGTCCCTTCATCCCGCGGGATTAGACCACAATGCCTTCAACCAGCTCTGCTGGAACAATCAAGCCCTTTCCAGAGCAGATGCTTTGAGAATCAGGAAAGTAAAGAATTCAGTATGTTGAGATATGGTAGCCTTTGTACTGGTACCCTGATAGGAAAACAATTCGATCCAGATATGCAGTTGCATCCTTTGAATTCCCATACACTCTTCAGGTGACTTATGTCACACAGAAGGCCAGCTCGAAGCCTAAGGTTCTTATCTGATGTCCATCTGGGTCTTGGCCCTGTGTTTGGAATTTTAGGTGTTTGTGGGACTTTGAAGATAAGCTGGTTTTGTGCTGGCTTGAATGCTGAGCTACTTGCAGTGAGGAACAGTTTCTGAATGTCCAAAATATCAACATTAAGCATAGTTGCTGTCAAAAGAAACCAAAGATTGTTACAGTGCAGAGGCTGATTTCAGCCTTTGACTATCAAACCTCTACCAATCAGACACAGCACACATCACTGAAAGAAGGTACTGTCCAGGCTACAACCCAGCCGATGAGACGGTAAGGTGCCAACCTTTGAAAGCTGCCCTTAATAAAAGGACAGATACAGAATTAACTTTCACTTTTGCTGCTCCACCACCACAAGGTTTGCGTTCCTTTTGCCTGCTCCAGGACCCCTCACCTACAAAGATCTCCTGGAAGATTTCTTTACTGATGCATACATCATCAGTGCATAAAAGGGTTTCCTTTTGTGACCTTTGTCACAAAACCCTCTGGGCAAAGCAGTTTGCAAAGGGTTGCGCAGGGGAATTTGACTGAACCATTCATGTAGCAGTGGTTTTCCTTGAAAAGTACAACTCAAACTCCAATAAGCTTCTCTACAAGCTCATTCCTCCACTTACCCACAAGATTAGGGGGCCACAGAGGCCTTTCCCAGAAAGCTTTGCAGGGGAGTTTGCAAAGACACCGACGGCAGAGCTGCAGACACAAGATCTGCTGCAGCCTCTCCTGCAGGTTCAGTCCAGGAGCCCCACAAGCTGCGTCCCCCTGAACTGCTACGTCCTCTTTTAAAGAGACCAGGTTGTTTTGCTTTCCTGGAGACACAGGGGAAGGATCTATATGCCTGCACTGAATGATCTAATGTAATTTGAGGGCAAAGCAGCTATTAATCACTTCTATTGATATACAGCAGCTTTATTAATAGAAAAACTGCCAGCAGTGTCAATTACTCATACACATAAGTATGCATGTTCTATACAAAGAATGGAAAACAGACTTCCACCTTCTATTGGAATTGTAATTGGTAGAATAACTTCTGAAATGTGGGATCAGGTTTTATAATTTTAAAATACTGCTTTGTATCATTCTCATGCCCTAATTTATCTGCTAAACAGCAAGGCAGGCTCAGAGCCATCTGAATACTGTGATTAACTAGCTTGCTGACTATCTGTGTATAAACATCAGATCCATGATAGTTCCCCAGTGCCATGCTACATACAGAAGAGGATAAAAATATGAGTTGATCATAGGTTATTAAGGGCAGATGTCATATCTGATGGCAAGAGCAAGCAAGCTTTTTCCCCACATCTCCCTCGCACATAAATTAGAGCATCTGGTGTGATTCAGCAGTTTAAACACTTTTGCTCCTCCAGCTGTGAGGGATTACTATTCTCCAGGGCTCTGCCCCAGGGTCCTGGACTACCTGGCAGGGTAGGTGGGCTGGAGAAGGCAGCAGGGATGTATCTGGGTCCCAGTGAGCAGCTGTCCTGCCCCAGAAAGCTCTCTGCATGCCGGGTGCCTTCCCCTCCTGTGCCATGCCGAGGAACCAGTGCTGCCAAGGAATGCTGGAGGGATGGGAAGAGAACAGGCTCCACTGGTGCCACTGCCATCACACCATGTGGCTGCTTGTGATGTCAGAGGGCTGGATTTGCTGACCCAGGTCCCCCTTGCCCTTCATATGAGAGATGAATGGTATTTAGGTATGGAAGGTGTTCTAGAGCAAAGCTGCCTTCTCCATGAATGCTAAATGCTGTCACTGACTGAGAAGCCCACGCCACCTGGTCAAACCCTGATTTCAAAACACATAAATAAACCTAAAAACCTCCACAATGCAGAGGTTCCTGACAAACCAATTACAAGCTTTTCTTTTTCCACCAGAGGTATTTTTCCATTAACATCAAACCAAGTTTTTCCCGTGTTAACTTAAGTGCCCCAAAAGCCCAAATCTGTGGAGGCTTAATTACAGCTTCACACTGCCAACCCCGCTTCAGCGCATCTCCTTGTAAGTCAAGCTTAACATATGTTATCAGCAAACTTAAGGCCCTGCAGCAACAACTACAACAACAACAACTAGGCCCCTGCATAGCTATCCTGCACATCTAGGAGCCTCCAGAAAAGGAATACAAAACATTTCCAGCCAGCTTTCATACCATCCAAATGATGTAGTTTATTTACAAGCCACCTTGCATTCCTGTGATCCTGCCATAGATACCAGGCTGCAGACACAGAGGTACCAGCCCAGAAACAACGTGCTTGCTGCAAGGGCTCCTCACCAGCACGAGGTCACTTGGCTACACATCTGCCATGTTATGGGCCATGTGACTCCTAAATTGTATTTCTCACCTTTGGCTAAAACAAAGGAGGAAGCTGCAGCATGTTGAGACAGAGCTTTTCTACAGGCAACCCGGCCTTCTCAGCACAGAGAGGCAGCTCAGCTGCTCTTCCACAGCCTGAAGCATCCATAACACCTCTACACCCACCAGGACCGGAGAGCTCATCAAAGCTGACACATTAGGGCCCTGTGTACTCTTGGCAAAGTCATCATACCTCCTTAAAACTTAGTAAACCAAGACACGAAATGAACTGGAAGAAGGTCCTTTATAAAAAATAGGTATGATTTCTAAATTAATCCAAACAAGCTTTCTTGTGTAACTTCATTTTTTTCCGTGCAACGCACAGAATAACACAACTGTGTGGAAAAACCCTTAGACTAAACAGAGGACACCTTTTTGAACTGTCCACCCCTGAAAGAAGAGACCTGAAAAATCAATTTAGTGCCAGAACACCCTTTATTTTTGTTATCAAGCTGAAGAGGAGAAAAATTTGATGGTTATCATAGAACCATAGAAAATTAAGAGGTTGGAATGGAACTTAAAGATCATCTAGTCCCAACTCTCACTGCCGTGGGCAGGGACACCTCCCACTAGATCAGGTTGCACAGATATTCAATTTACAAGTTCCTTTAGAGCAGGTGAAGGTGGATCCTGATCATCTGGAGCACTAATCTTATCTCACATGACCATACTGACACCCTAATATGATTTTTGACTAACGCTGTTAACGTGAATACCTGTCTTAAGTTTTATACAGCATCCATTATGGGGATATGAAAGCAATATGGCTTAAGGGAAGGGAGTAATTCTGATGTCTCAACATGCAGCAAGAAGTAAGATTCTCCTCCTCTCTAGAAAGTTAATTTCAGAAATCCTACAGTGAGGTTAGCAGGATTAGTTTTCCAGTTGTCACTGACTTTGCAAGCATAATACCAGATGAAAACTGGAGAGAGAGAAGGAGGGGGAAACTGACTCTTAAAAATGCTGGTTAATTGCAAAGGATCTGTATTGCTTAAGGTGTGACTTGCTGACAGGGAGAAAAATATCTCAAAGCACAGAGGAGATACATCAAAATAGCAAAATTTAGCTGAATAAATCTCAAGGGATGACAGAGGATCCATTGCCTAGAACTCATATAGAGGGATTTCTTGTCCTGCTTGCATCTTGCATTAAGCAGTCTTTTCTTTTTTTCCTTTTTTTTCAAGACCAGCCAGAAATTACTCCACACAGATCAGGAGCTGGGATTTACAGCTAACTGTTGGTGCAGATATAATATCCATGAAAATCAGGCTGAATGGGAGCTTGCCTACCCTTGGAGGTGCACTACATTACCCATGTAAATACTATTCTGAAGGCAGATGAACTTCCAACAGATCAGAAGTTGCTTTAAAAACATGAATATGTCCCGTAGTTTCATATTCTGATGCGAGGGCTGATCCCCTCCTTTGAATGCCCTGCCCTAGGCTAGGGTGAGGTACCAGTCTCATGCAAACCTGCTTCAGAGACCAAGGCAGAAGAGAGGGAGAGACGTTTTCCCTAGGGAACTGCCTCTACTGAAGAAGATCACAGCCAAATGCTAGCTAGGAAATTTCCACCAGCCTGAGTAACACTTCCAATTGCCTGAATCAGCTCAATTTCTCCACACGAAGCTACAGTTCTACCTACTCATTAGCAATCAGCAGGAATCAATACTCTGCATCGGCAGCTGACATCCTCCATCTAAAGGACGAACAGTCATCGCTGTGGTGGCTCAGCAGCACCTGAGGTGAGTGCAACAAAGCAGCTGAAGGCTGAAGAAAAACTTGTTCACCTACAAGGGATGCCAAAAAGCTTCTTTTAAAATAAAGACAAGGGGAGTTCTGAGCTCAGGCTTGCTGCAGAAGGGCATTTGATGTCTGTCCTCAACCCACTTAACCCCATGTCTGGGTGAGAATCTATCTGAAAGCCATCTTGCCCTCAAGAGGAAGCAACAGAGAAAAGGGCAGCAGTGGAGAGCAATTTCTGGCACAGTGGTTTATCAGAGGAGCTGGTTTTCACCCCAATGGCCTTACTCTGTTCCTGTGGTGCAGCAAACCCCATGTCCCCTCAAGCCTCCATTTGTACATAATTCTGGTGGCTTCTGCATATTCTGCATGCATGTGGTGGTCCTTCTTCTCCTTCCAATCCCCTCTACCAGAGAACACACGAGGAGCATAGTGTGCCACCATCACTTTAGGCTTCCAGTAATCAGAGCCCAAGTGATAATTCAGAGATAGAGCAGATCTGCTCTGAGAGACACAAAATGAGCCACCTGGTGCAATTAATCAAAAATGATGGAACAAGCCTAGGCCATTTGGTTCATCAGAGTTCACTTAGCTTTTCTATTTAACGCTCTATTTCCTTCAAGAAGGCATCTTATGATTTACCGAGTAACACCAGTGTGTTTCTACCTCGATGGCTTTAGCTTGGAATGCCAACTGAAAATATGTTTTATTCTGTTTGTATGTGCACAGAGACCTAGTTTTGTGGTGAAGACACCCAGTACACACTATCTCTCCTTCCATTCCCTACCTGCTGGGGACTGCTACCACATTAGGTCATACAGATTCGTACTTTTACCACCCTCGCCACCCTCTAGCCCAACACTACATCCCACCCCAGAAGACCTCTGGCACTGGAATAAAGAAGAGGAATGTGCAGGTGTGTTCCCAACTCATCCTCCCCATTCTGCTGAAACTTGGCATGCAGTGTCCCACCCACTTGGAAGAAATGTCCTGGAGTTACTCCTGAACTTAAGTGCCATGATCTGGAAAAAAGAATGAGAAAAAAAAAAAAAAGGCTTTCACAGTTTTCCATTTAAAATTAATTTCTCCAGTTTTCCATCTGGCATTCCTCAGTCAAATCCCAAAGAACCTCTTGACCTGCAACTGCCTACTCATATCAGGATGTGCATGCAGCATCCCCAAACCTCCCATTGTGTACCAGGGAAATCCTCCTGCTCCAGATCTGCCCTATTTTCTCCTCCCAGTCCCCCGGAGCAGCTGACAGTTTTTAACAAGGAGCTCTTTGTTCAATCAAGTGCTACACTGGATATTACCAGAAATTTTAAAACGGATGTTTTAAAATTCCCCACTGCCTTTGTAATGGGATTTCTCCCAAGGCCTCACAGAGTCCTTTCCCTTTGCCTTAATGGACACAAGCTTCTGCAGCTCTCCCCAGAAAAAGGACTAAATTCAGTTTTCTTCACCTTCAGAAGACTGGCTACAACAGCTGAAAACGAGGAAATCTGAGGAAATCTGAGGAAATCTGAGCAGGTGCCATATCCTGCTTATCCGCTCCCTGACCATGGCCCATATGATGAAAGCAATGCTCCCACACTGAAGAGTAGCCAGATATCTTAGCAGCGTCTCAGGTTTTGATTTATTTCCTGGAAACTGATTTCTCAAATGTTCAGTTCTTTTGGTAAACCAGGCAACTGCTGCTCCAAAGGCTTTGCTTTGTGAGCTGTTCTCATTAGCTTCATGTATTTCATGTTTTTACCCACCATTTTCTTCATATTTTCACATAAAATTCCGTTTGCTGTGCAGTGACCCAGTTTCACAGCACATCTGACATCCCTTTGATTTGTTTTTTTTGCTGCCTGCTCTTCACTTACAGGTAAGAGCAAACATAAGAAGTCTGCAGCTGGCTTCTTTGTGTGGGTCATTTAGACAGATTAGAAACCCTGAAGGAAGCACTAACTCCGCTTCTGGCTTCAATCAATACTTCCTCCGAGTTTGACACACGTCCTCTCTATTTTTTAGCAATCCTTTGCTATGTGATACACTGACTGCCTGATCTCTTCAGGCTGAATAGCAACCTGGCAAGTGGCATTTCAGTAGGTTGCTGCAGAACCCAAATAGCATGTCCTGCCAAGTCCCATCATTACCCAGCCTTCTTTTTCATGTATGTGTATACGTGCTTGTTATGACAGAGGCACTAGAAGGGAGAATAAAGCTAACAGAAGGGAGAGGACATGTCAACCTTAACCGTGCTTTCCCTGATGGTAACAATTGAACAGCTTCCAGCAAAAATATTTAGTTATGTTCACTGTGTGCAGGCTTCAGTATCTTACTGTCTGAATGCATTTGCTGAGTCTCCCCAGTAAGTGCATGCATGTGGATATTTATTCATTTCAGCTGAAATGCTCAGGTGTCTCATGCATTACTGATGACTCCGGGGATGCAAAAGCCACCTCCTTCATTTCCTTTCCACTGCCTGGGGAGAGGTAAGAGTCTTGGGGGCAGCAGTGGTGGCATATGACCCAGTAATTCCCCTCAATTCAGCCCTGTAGCAGAGGCAGATCATCCATTTGCTCAGCCACCTCAGAGCACAGCTGCAGCTGGTTCAAAGTGCTTGACACTGGAAATAGAAGGTGCCCTGGTCACAATGGGTTGGGTAACCTCCCCTGTCTGCTTCCCTTGGCTTGTAAGTCCCAGCCTGGAGGTCTCTGCACTCACCCCCGACACGGCTGCAGTCCCATCACCCATGGGGCTGTGCACCCCAGAGAGAGGGGCTGTGCACCCCAGCCAGCCAGAGCCCCCTCCACCTCCAGCTCTGCACGCTGGCACCGCCAGCACGCACAGAGATGACCCACAGGGGACAGCTCTCTTGGGCGTCTCTCCTCTTGCTTCTCTTGGAGCAAAGCTGTGCTCATAAGGGTGCTTTACATTCTCCCCAGCTATGTTTCCAAGCCCCACAGAAGCTGTCCATCTCTTCAGGCCCTTTTGATCCACTGGGTTTCTGGAGCAACTGTGCTTTGCAGGTCAGCATTCGCTGGGATGGGGATCCTACAGCTGGGATAACACCACACTGTAGCAAAAGACAGCGCTGCCTTTCTGAGCACTTCCTCCAGAGCATTCCCCTCCCTGCTTTCAAGATCTCTCATCTCCTAGAAACCCTCAGGCTTTTTTCTTTCATAGCTCTATACTCTTTTAATGTAAGCATGAATCAAATTCTGTTCTTTGTCACTCCCATCTCTAGACCACGAGTTGCAGAGATTTACAAAGTTACGCTGGATTTACACCAGGATAATGAGAGAAAAAATTAGCCCTTTGTCTTTATATTTTAACTGCTTCCCATCATATTTTTTATTTGTGGCAGTGTTATTGTTAGATTTACTTTGATGTTCCTGTTTGAAATTCATTAATCTACATCATGCTTTAGGAAAGTTCTTTGTATTTGCTCTCTACTTGGAATATGAAATTACTTCACTTTACAAAGTATGTTATAATATTCTAAATTTATGACATTACTATTATCTGAGGAATCACTAGCTATTCATGCATATTCCCCCTTTGTTTCAGGCCTTCAAAGTTAGTACAGCTAATTCTACATTTTCTTCTCTTGGCATCAGTTGCACATTATACTGAATGCTATTAAATTACAGATCCCCACTCCTTTTCCTGGAAACTTGCTGGCTGGCAGGGTAAGATTAGATCTGGATATTAGATGCAAGGTTTTTTTAACAGCTTAGCTCTAAGATGCAGATATTATATGAAGCTTCAGTGTGATGCTGTCCTTAAAAGCATTAAAAAATTACATGAACTACAATGATGTCACTTCTAATCAGAATTTTTATCCCTTTCTTTCCTGATTAGTGCTGCCTTTAGCAGATTTACTAAATATCTCTGCTAGCTCCAACAGCTTCACCTCATGGCATCCTGAGTCAGCATTTCTGGCAGAAAGCACAGCCATGGAGTGAAATTCGTAACGTAAATTAGCATTCAACACTGGAACCAAGGAGGCCATTAGCAAATGTTTCCAAATGACCTGTGGCAAACCCACTTCCTCACCAGGCCTGCTTTAGGAAAAATCTTAATTATTCCCGGAGGGAAGCGGGGAAAAGCCTCCTGGTGTTCAGCTGGACAACTTGGCAGGGGCAATGGCAGCAGCTGTGCTGGGCTGTGTCGGGTAGTGTCCATGCCAGCATGTCCCACAGAGAGCTATCCATGCCTCTCTCCATGCCCAGTGGTCCCCGTGACAGCAAATAACACAGTCCTGGTGGCAGGGAGCCACTCTCCATGGAGGACACCTCTCACCCTTGCAGCTTTCAGAGGGGCACACGCTGACATCTCCCACTTACTCCCCGTCAGGAAAAACCCGGACAACTTCATGTGTCTGTTGATCTTTTTCAAATAAGTTAATTCAATATGTTTCAGATAACATATACTGTAGAGTAACTCAGCTATACACGTGTGACCTAGTGCATTTGTCAATTATTGGATTTTTGAGAATTTTCTCATTAATTTTACACACGCGTGACTGCGTTTACCCATGTCAAAGATTTTCGTTGTAGCCTGACTGATAAAACCAATAAAAACTCATCTACGAATTTGCAGCCTACAAATTCATTCTCTCAGAGGTCCCTATGTAAAGCCCATGCAGTTGCTTCCATAGCTTTATTTCCTTTGGAAGCAAACAGAATTATAATTTATATATATATATAATTATAAACAAATATAATTTTTTTTTTTAAAATACATTCTGAAATATTTAATGTCAGCAGTTAGCACATTAGCAATTATTTGCTTTGCTGGGAAATGCCAGGTGCAGAGCAGATTGCTATCCCCAGGATAGCAAGTCAGGATGGGAAGATCATCCAGCCCACAACTCCATGAGATGGGCCAAAGGAGAATACTGGCAGACTGATATGACTCCAGACAAAATCTACTGATACATTTGTGCAGAAAACTCAGCCTTATCCTGTAACAAGAGTTTGTAGCTCAGAGATTTCCCAAGTCAGAGAGAGTGTCCACATAATGGTTTACAGTCACTTTCTGCAGCATCTCCTTTGCCCCACCCCTTGCCCAGGTGCTGTGGCCTCGAGGCACTCCCACGCTGGTGGTAGCTGCCAAGATAAGCAGGTGCCAGGTAAGGTCAGACCCTGTGTGTCAGAGCAGGCTAGAAAGAGGATAAAGGGGATTTCTCCTGGGCCAGATCAGGCCTCCCTGTGCCACGTCTGTGCCCCACTGAGCAGCTGACAACTCGACCCTGCAGTGGTGTCCAGCACTGAAAGAGATTCTCTTGAGATGATGTAAAATAAAAATGCTCTCTGTTTGCTGCTGGCTGTTTCTCCATGGTGCTTTCACTGAACAGCTGGGCTAGAGGCAGTGAGTTCCCAAAAGTAGTAATGGTGACAGCAAGGATGGATGGATGGATGGATGGATGGATGGATACACTGCTTGATCAATGTGGGAGCTGCTCTCACCAGGGCTTCCCATTTACTGAGGATGTAGATTTAACTTTGGAGGCTTCACCCATAGCCCTCGTTCAAAGCCCGTGCCAGCCACGGAGGTGGAAGCCATGCAGGGAACAGGCAGTAATTAAAGCTGAATTTGAAGCAGAGGGATTTCTCCTCCTCTTTCTCTCACCCTTTCCTCAATCCTAAGCCCTGGGACAATGTTGCCAGAGCAGAGATTCCTTTCCCTGAGTTTATTAAAGAGAGTGCAAGGGTGGCAGGACAGGACTGGTGGTGTTGCTGAGCTGCCAGGCAACATGGGATGGCTCCAGGACTCCAGCACGCGCTGTCCCTCTGTGCCTGTCCATGAGCAGGACCCCATGCTGTGCACAGCACAGACCCAGAGCCTCTTTCCCACCCAAGAGACATCAGAAGGACTTGGCACTCAGCTACCCATAGGGTACATGAGGGGCTGCACACCCTCGTGCACTACCTCCCACCCTACAGTCAGGACACGAGACCCAAAAGATTCTCAGAGTCCTAATTAAATGTGTAAATTGTATGGAACAACACAAAATGCGTCTGCTGCTTTGAAGGACCATGACAACTTCAGGCAGATGGCAAGATGGGAATTAGCACTTCCTCCAGCACCCAGCCAGAACAGATGCAATACATAATGAGGGTCAGGCAGCAGCTCACGGCACAGTTCCCTTTGCTCTCCCAGCAGACACAGAAACGCTAAGTCACTGTGTCACTACAGATTTTGTTGCTGGAAACACGACGAGTGTCAATTGTCAAGGTAAATTAGTAATGCTGCATAAGCAGGAGCTGGAGGTAGAAAGGGAGCTGGAAAGAGGCAGCTCTAGAGACACAATGCTTCTTAAAGCAATTTCTCTAAACTCTTCCTTCTCTCGTGTGCATATTGCTGTTTGTGAGAGATGCACAAAGTCAGTAACTCCCTCTGAAATGGTTGTTTGTTTTAAATTCCTGATGGGAAATATATTAAGTTAATTAAAATTGTTACAAGGGCAGTGATTCCTGAGGCATCTGACTGCAGAAGAATAATGCACCTACCTGGCTACCTGTCTTGTTGGTCCATTTCTTTGTGAATTGCTGTATTTTAACTCACAAAACAGTAAAACATGGGAGCAAAGCAATGGAAAGTTACTGTGTGCTTAACTGTGCAAGAATTATATTCAGGAAAGAAAAAAGTATAGGCTTAATTTGTCAGCAGGTATAAAAATAGATCTTGAGGCATTATCTGAACTTAGGAAAATTTTTTAATTGGCTGCCTGGGGTCCTCCAGTATTTTCATTTTTCTAAATGAATTATGGTATATTCATTATACAATAGGTGACTACAAGTGTGGAAGTGTTTCTGTGCATTCCTTGGGTGGTTCATTCACAATTTGAAAAACAAAGCTAGCCAGATATAATGACAAATCCCTGTTTAGGTGGTTGAGTTCCTTTGTCTTTGTTCTGCTTTTCTGCTGGCAGTACCTGAAGCCCAAATTTGCATGAGTGAAAAATCTTCCTTGGAAAAGCTAACTCACACTTTGGGGTTCCACTGCCTTGCCAGATAATTCAAGCTGCTTAAATGGATTTGCAAGGTGGATGCTAAAATGCAGATTAAAATGTGGATCCACTTCCCAGAAAAAAATGTAATTTATAAATGAGAAATCTTCAGACCTTGAGGTAGCCAAAGTGACTTGGCTTTTAAAGGAGATTACCTACAAAAGGCTCTGGCTACCCATCAGCTGGAGACTGGATGTGCAACCCTTAAAGCCCCAGAACAAAAGATCAAAGACTGCCTCAGTCAAGCAAAATATTCCAGTCTGGGTAAATAACTTCTGCTCAGCAAACAGCATTTTCCCAAATGCCATATCACAATTCAGATCTTCTGACAGGTACAAACACAGGCTGGAAAAGTGTGAGAAAACATGTCCCATGACTTGAGAGAATGAATTAGTTACCTGAGCACATTCAGCACCTTTGGAAACTGGGGCATGGGGGCCCTAATGCTTATGAGAGTATAGACATAACCTTAGCACAGGGCAGGGCTAGTTAGTGGCAGCACTTTAAAGGCAGGAGCCTTTGAGGTGGAGCTTTTCCAGCTGTTCAACCACCACACCACCCTAAAAGGGCAGCTCTGCAGACCTGCTCCCCAGCTGTGCCCCTAAAAATTGCATCTCCATCTTCTCACCAAGCCCCACACCACTACATAGGAGGTCATATCTCTGGACACAGGGGAAAGGTGAGGAGGGGCAAGGTAAGGTAACCATGACCACTGGTGGGGATGATCTCACCCTTGAGAGGGGCAAAAAGTTATCAAAAGTCCCTCTATCTACAAAGGCTGTCACAGGGGCTTCATATTTTCCTGAATCACCCCACCAGCATAAAGACCTCAGGGACCAGATTCCCATCGCACTGTCTGTGGTAAATTTTTGCTGTGTAAAATGAGTGTGGGAGGGCTTAAAATGTGAGTGAGGTTCTAAATAGCCCACAAAGCATGAGGGAGACTGCAACATCTGGCTGCTTGTCTTCTTCCATCTCAATCAAGTGCCAGATATAATTATGAGGACAGGCAATAAGCAGACAGGAATAATATGAGAGGAAGGTGAATCTCTTCAAACCTGAACATGAAATCACAGTACCTTCATTCTCCAGAGGTTCAGGCAGTCCAGTAATAGAGTCACATCTAAGAGGCTTTGAATCTGTGCCTTGTGACATGTGCTATCAGCCTAGCACAGGGCATCAGCACTCAAATAATTATTTTCCCAGCAATCAGCACCAAATCACATTAGAGGAGAACTGAAGAATTTCTACAAAAGAACGTTAACTGGAGAGCTAAATGATAAACACTGCAACATTGACACGGTCTTCTTGCAACTCCCAACAAGCATATTTTGCATTCCAGCTGACTCAAGGCATGTCCTGGGTAGTGGATAAGAGCACTCAGCATGCCACAGAGAAGCCTGACTTTGAAACAGCAAGCTCTGGAATACTCACTGGAGAGCTAACACATGTCTCCAGACAAAGGAGCACAGTGGGGCCTTTCTGCACTGCCCTGCTTTCTGCCTCTTTCACTAGTGCTCACAGCAGGGCTGGAGGGAAAAAAGAAGAGGAATAAGTGCAGTAAATGGCAGCCAGCCCTGCAGCATCAAGATTCTGTACAAGCACTGCGTTTAACCCCAAAGTCATGAGATGCGGATCAAAGAAAATCCCTTTGGCCCACTGGACCTGCTGGCTTTTGGTATGGTTTTTTATCATAAAGACAAAGGAGAGCAAGAATACTTCAAGGCAGTGTGGCTTATTGTCGGGTGTACAGGAATGGCTTAAATTATAGTGCAAGATAGTGCAGTGGTTGCACATTTCATAATGATTTTTCACAGTTTTGGGGGGGTTTTTTTCTGCTGTCATTTGCAGTGCATTCCCTAGGGAAATCATTTCCTCACCTCTGTGATGGTGGCACAAATTAAGACTGACCCCTGCCTAGAAAGCCACATTTACTTATGTAAGGTGATTGCATCCATGAAATAAAAGCCATTCTTTTGCCAGAGTTCCTGCACGTCTCATTTTTATTCCCTTTTACTACTTCTGTATTTTTCTCTGTCACTATCCTAGTAAATTGCATAATATTTTACCTTGTATTTCATTGGACACTTTTATATAAATCTAATTCTCTAATTTTCAGGCTGTATCTTCTGTACCTCTGTGGTTGACTAAATTTTATCTTTATAATAAATAACCTTTGGCCATTACAGGCCAAAAATCTCTTTCCAGTTACTCCTATACAAACCCAAAATTATTGACCGATGAGCAAAACATAGCACCTAGACTGGGCAAGTCTGAAAATGCTTTGGTGTGAAATAGTTTTCTTAGATGCAGGCTAATTCTCAAGTGAGTCTACACCAGTAAGCAAGATATGTACTTTCATATGTGCAATACATCTCACCAGTAAAGGGACTCTGTGGAGAGTTACTAGAGAGTAGTGAGAGCACAGTAAATTTGTGCATGAGCCTTATCTCACCTGGGCAGACAAAAGCTTTTATTATATCCCCCATTCCACCAGTAAGTCTTGCCTATACATATTAGTCACACAGCATGGAAGAATCAATTTTTATGATGATGACAAACTAAAGCACAAAATTGAGCACTTATATGCAGGTCGCCTTTGGGCTTTTTGATGATTCACAAATTAGTCCTGACCTTCCTGGATCTAACTTTAAATATTTCACTTCAAATATTTCTACTCTTTCAAGTACCCCTTAACATAGCTGGAATTTGATCTGCCTACCACTAGGAAAATATGTGATACAGCCTCTGAGTACAGAAAAATGGATGTTTTCAAGAACAGACTCTTTCAGTGCCTGTATTCAGGGGAGAAAAATTGGTTTTATTTAGTTTCATGTTGTAGGACCAGATTTCTTCACTTCTATTCAGACTGAGTAGTCCTTTATTTTTTCAAGTAGTTCTGTTAAAATCAAGGTTGTTTGTCTTCACTCTGTCCTAAAGAGAAGCAGACTACATAATCTGAATTATTTTGGTTTCACATACAGCTGTTCCTTCTAATGGCATCATCTCATTCTTGCCATTGTACTAAACCACTTCACTTAGGCCTGTTTATGTTGTACTGGAGCTCAAAGCACATCATCTAAAGTTTTATGCTCTTTGTATAGACATGATTTGTCACCCTGGCTTAATTTTAGGATGTTCTGAGTGGATCTTTGGCAGGTACAAGGCCTCTTTGAAAACAGTAACAGCTTGCCTGAGTTTCACAGTTTGGCAAGAAATAGACACATACGGGACATTTGTGTGCCTTTTAGTGGGATGAGATCTCACTTCTTTCTCTTTCCTCTACGATGCTGGGCAAGTGCAAAGATATTTTCAATGTACCTTTGTGAGGAAAAGATTACTGGGGAACATTTTGTTTGGATTTTTTTGCTAAAGTCTTTGTTTTCAGGGACACAGGCATTTAGGATATACCTGAAAATGTCTTCCTGCTCATTCCGGTTAGGTATGATAATTTCCAACCTTTTTACTCCCTAATCAGGGCTACAGCACATGTCAAAGTCGTTTACTTTGAATGAAAGGCTTTTCCAGACTGAAAACTCAATTTACTCCTGCTAGTGACATTCAGATAAGCAGTCCCTCAAGGGGTCCCAGTCCTTATCTGATACACTGTGTGATTTGCAGGCTCTGGCAGAAATTAAGTGGAGTTTCATGTAGACACACTTGGGACATGTGTACCCTATTGAACAGGATCTTTCATTTGCACATCAAATGAAGCTTTCCAGTAGCTCAGCTGAGCCCTGTTCACTTGCTGAATATCACTCCTGTTACAAGAGCCTACGATAATGGCGCGCCTCTATCTCCTAAAGACAAGGGATTACTGCTCTGCAGGAGGTGGCTATCAATCCCTTGCCTATCACCTTGTACAATGAATTTCCTGTAACAAAGTAATACCTTTTTATACCTATTTTTTTGAAAAATGAGTTATTCCCTAGGAAAGCTTCATCAACTACCCTTGGCAGCCCCCATCACAGTGCTGAGATCAACTACTGATGTCAGCGGCACCGAGGAAGTTGAGGTAGGGTGCCGTGCAAAACCAGAGCATGTGCCCATGCACACCATGCACATGCTGGTGTCTGCTTCACTGGCTTCCCCTTCTCTCCTGCTATTTAACCAGACCCAGTCTTTCCTTCACCTTCATGCTACAGAGATGCATGCTGCTATGTCTGAACAAGGCTTAGTGCAGTCTTTTTCTGGAATGAAATGTAGGTAAGTCCATATGAGGACAAGATTCCTAATCACGTGAAGGAATTAAGAATATTAATACAAGTATATTAAATTTAACATTGAAATTGAAGTCATTCAACCAAATTAAACATGTAAGTAGGAGCTGCCCTTGAGCTGGAAATGGCCTTCTTTCCACTTAAAGGAGAATTAGCTGTGGAAGCTATCTACCACCAACACATCAAGAGAACCAAGAGTCCAGAGAACATTACAGTTGAAAAGGTTTTAAAAAACTAAACAGGTATTTGTTTAGTCAGAAACAGATTTTTTTTTTTCTGTGTCTTAAACTCAGAAAAAAAAAATCTGCTGGGGACCTGGACTAATGAAACCTACAGTGTTGCATCACTTCACCTCCTAAATATATTACCAGAAACATCTAGACAATGTAATAGAAACAAACTGTATTTTCCTGGGGATTTTTGAATAATCTTGCTGCACTGAACTAAGATTGATGTCACTCTCATGGCATAATGCAAAATGGTTCAAATTACCTTCAAAAAGGGTATTTCAATTTCTTAAAATAGCTTCCCAGTTTTATAATAATTTTTGTAGAACCATATTAGGCAGCCTAACAGAGTGTTACCTTCATAGCTATTGAAGATTGTAAACATCACCATAAGGAGCCAAGGTCAAATGCTGTGTAAAAACTGAGCTTGGCTTTACATAAATATAGTGAGTATTCCTGACAGCGGTGGGGGTCAATGTCCTTTTTGAGGGAAGAACTGATTGCTCTAGGACGAGATAATTTGCACTCACTTGGCCATGGGAAGCCTTAGGCTCCCTCTCTAGGTGATTTGTCACCTGGAGCTCAGGATGTGCACCACAGATCATGAAAGTTCTCTTTGGAAGAATTTCTGAGTAATGAAAGAAACACAATAGGTTTCCTAGGTCATTAGGAGAAGACATAAGTAGTAAAGGACTGAACCACTGTATAAGCAACAGAGAAAATTAAATACTTGCTCAAAGTGGGAAAGGACTTCACTAGATCAATGTCAGATTATTATATATGCCAGATCAAGCTTTATGATAACTGTGATGGGGATCAGTAACAGTCATACCTCAGAGAATTTCAGTGCTTCTTTTCTGGTTTTACTTTAAGTTAGATGCCACAATCTGTTTCTTAGAGTAACAAAATGCAGTATTTCCTTGCTAGAGGAGAAGATTGTGCATCCATCCATAGCATGATCCTGAAGCTGGAAAAGGACACACAGGATCTAGTTTTTCCATGAAATATCCCAGTATAGTTAACAAGCTGTCTCTTCAGTTTTTCCCAAAATCAGATGATCACACAGTCTTATTAATAACCTGTCAAGGCTCATGAGAAGGGATGTCAGTGTCATGACCCCCTATTGGGAAAGGATGCTGAGGTACAAAGCTGTGAAAAGATTTAATCACAAGCGTCCAGAAACTGATTAGAAAAGAAATAAATCCTGATTTCCAGGCAATCTTTTCTCCAACTCTTGGGCTTGCTGGCAAAGGCCAGGCAAGGAAGTTGACAGTAGGTTTTTGAAGATCTCTCTTGAGCCTGTGCTCTTCTCCTTTTCTGAGCTCACATCTAATTCAGCAAGGTCCAAAAGATGCCCTAAGTCCTACTAAATGGGTTAGCCTTTGTGATGGCAGTCAGTTGGTTTTCCACTGAGCAAGAACTAAAGGCTATATTCAGACTGCCCACAACAAACTTTCAAATTTCTGTCATCTCAGTGAATTCACCCAGAATCAGGCAGCCCAGTTAATTAGAGCTTAAGTCAACTGCTTATACAAAAGCATTTGGTGCCACCCAAAATTCCCTAGGGTATCTCAGACTGTCTGCACAGGCCTGGCATGTGTGACATAAGATCTGTGGGAAATCCAT
Source organism: Chaetops frenatus (assembly GCA_013400775.1). NCBI lineage: Eukaryota > Metazoa > Chordata > Aves > Passeriformes > Picathartidae > Chaetops > Chaetops frenatus. The sequence continues at coordinate 3,628 of VZTR01022390.1, read as the reverse complement.
GCAATTCTGGAGTGGCAGCTGGAGGCCAGGTAAGGTTCCTCAGGGCATCTCAGAGGATGCTAAACACCTGTGTCAAGGCAACAGAATGGAGATTTTTACCCCCCAGTTATCGTTGTTTGATCCCTTCTGCACTTCTCAGCTTCTCCATAAATTGCATGGAAAATCCTGCCACCAGGATTCTGAAGAACTTTGTATTCACTTTGCAGAAGTATAAATAATTATGCAAGGCAGGAGGGAAACAAAGCCTCTTTTCTCCCCACCTCATAAAGATATGAGAAATAGACTATGAAGAGTTAAATAGTTCAGTCAGATTAAATTTACCATGTCTGCAAAATTTTCTATCAAAAGGTTACCTTTGATATAATGTTTCAGCCTGCAGACTTCTGCTTCCCAGCCATTAAATTTTCTCCTAATAAACTTTTACAATACGCATCATTATAGGAAACTTAAATAGGCTTAGCTCTTGAGCGAGAATCACAAAGACAGTAGAACAGAGGGAAGAAATGCAAGGTGTCTGCCTTCTTGAATATTTAAGAAGAGGTTCTTTTTTATTAAATAATGCATATGAGGAGAGGGATTTGGAATTCTGAATTTTCAAGGTCAGGGTGGAAAGAGGTCTGTCTGGAGAGCCACAAATTCCTGATCTCAGCCCTCGCCTCTGCCTGCTTCTTCGCCACACAGCCTTGTGCAGATCAGAGGACTTCCCCACTACTGAGCCCTCAGTTACAACTGTGATTAAGCCCCTGGGGCAAATGGGTTCTTAACACTCACCCCTCTCAAAGAAGAGTCATGGCAATTGCTCTTTTTATTCTTCACAATATTGTTCCCGTATCTGTGAGGACAGGCTTAGAAAATATAAATGGCTCGGCTTTATAGCAAAATAGTTGCTAGTGGTTTAAAAGGAAAATTCAGAACCACTTTTCTGCTTATAATGAGCATTGCAATGCAGAATGGGCAACAGCAGAAAGTCCAAATGAGAGACAGGGAGGATCAGCCTCCTTGTTATTACAATGGTTTATGGAGACATTTGGGCTCAGATATACTCTCCTTCCTATTCTGCTGGTAATTCATGTGTTTAAAGTGTAATATATTTGTCCATGGAGACCATGTTACACTCCTTTTCAAATCTCTAAGCATGTTGGTTACTTAACAGACCTCCTGTCACATGGATGAAATGAAAATTCCCTTCCTACAGAAGAGTTACATTACCCCTTACATTTGTTTTAGGGGAAGGGATTTATATCCTATTTTATTCTTCGTGTACTCTTGGAACATCGGCTCTCAGCCTTAGGATGGCTAGGGAGCATACATCAGCCAATGCTGCATTTCATGGCCTGGTATAAACACAGAGAAAGACAGCTGATCCTTGCCTTGTATAATGTGGAGTTAGACAGGGGTTGACAAAGTCTACGCTCTTAAAATAACAAATCTTTCATCCTGTCTATACAAGGAGTGGAGCAGAGACACTGCACCACCTTCAAAGCCTTCTGAGAGGCAGAAGGAGGGAAATATTAAGACAGAAAAACTGTCCTGATATACTTCTTTTTCCAATTATTATTCTGCTTCCCTCCCCCCACCAGCCCACAGACAGTTGCCTTAACAAGCAATGCCTTGCATTGATCAAATATTAGATTCCTTAGGATCTTAGCTCCTCTTTTCGTTCAACAGCAGATTTCAGCTATTCAGGAGCCTGTGGGTTCACATCTGGCTTGGCTGTTTGGCTTGCTGTGCATCTCTGGGAAACTTCACTCCTTCTTTGATTAAGTGAGCGCACTGAGATCCCTGGAGTGGGAAGAGGAGAAGAGAATAGCCTGAAACATCTCTTATGATTTGCATTGCAGTGTCATTTGCAATCAACAAGAGACTCCAGTGCCCTCCATTTAAGATGCTGGATTCCTTCCCACTATACTCAGTAATACACTTAATTCTTACAACACCCTGACACTCTATCTTATTTCTGGCAGTGCTTATTCTAAAGGTCAAAGTCCTCACTGACTTTCTCAATTGGCAATACTATTTTATTTAATTTTTTTTTAAAACGGCAGAAGGCACACCTCTCATCTGCCCTGAGGCATTTTTTGCAGACACAAAGGAAATACAGTCCACAGGGCAACCTCTATAAAAGGGAGCCAACAGGGACATCCCAAACTAGTCCTTCCAAAAAAGCCGTGTAAATGAACAAACTTGCTAGTTGAGAAAACTCAAAATATGACTCAGATGCAGAGTGACTATCAAAGGAAAGGGTCCCACAAGTTTCATCCAGAAGGCAAAAACCTATACATGTTTAGTGTGAGCGACATTTATTGGTATTGGTTCAGATTAAGGGAAAAAAAAACAAAAAGAAGAAATGTTCATTAAAATCTCCACTCTGGCTTTGCAACTTCACTTTAAATCTGAAACACTTCTTGTCAACAGACAAGGAAGAAGACTCATTGAAAGGTGAATTATGCTCTGTCCTTACATGTACATTAAGGGCTGCCACACTGAAGCCAACCGAGGCCGAAATCTGGCCTTATGAATCTTGGTAGGTTCTAAGCTGGCACGTAATTTATTATGAAACAAAAACTCAGTTTTCCACAGTTTTGAAAAAGGAATAAGGGCTGGTGACCACTGCAGATCTTTTTGCCCCTAATGGTGAGATCCAGCAGACTTTGCTGAGGTCTGCAGTAATGGAACTCAATTTTGTTGTCTTCTGACACTGACTCACCTGAAAAGGGTAATAATATTCAAAGAGTTTGTACCTCAAATTAAAATTTAAGCCAATGAAGTCCCTAATTTATCTACATAGGCACATTAAAAAGCTTTGGCTTAGTCTAATATGTCACTTTTTGCAGCATCTCTCCCACTGTAGCTAATGAAATGTTACCAAGAGTGACACCCTAAAATCTGAGGCTGGGGATGAAACACCCTCAATGGAATGTAAAATACAGAGCCCCCTGTGTGGGCAGGTGGTGCTCCCCCTGGCAAGTGACTTTCCATCCCCCCGTTCCCATTGCTTGGCAACTTTTCCCAAGATTTTTCTTCAAAATTAGTCATCTGGAGGCACTGTCCCAGGCAAAGGAAGGCAAAGCTCCCTTTTTAAACACATCAGGGAAGACAGTTCCTCACCCTCAGCTGGGTTTGCAAACCAGTTCAGTATTTACCTTTGGCAAGGAAGGAAGGGAAGGAAGGGAAAAGTGTTTGCAAGCCTCTGTTTCAGCACATTTGCCTTCCCCGCTGCTGGGAGGTGCAGAGTTTGTTCTGACTGTGGGCTGAGCAGCAGAGTGCAGGTTTGAAGAGAGCCTTTCTTCTTGGCCAAATCCATTGTTTGGAAGCTAGCTGGCTGCTGCTGCTGCTGCTGCTGCTGCTGCTGCTGCTTGCTGCTCCTATAATTGCCGAGTTTATTGCTGCCCAAAGCAAATGAGTGAGTAGGAGGAAAAGTAGGAGGAACAGAAAGTGCCATTAATCTACTCTTTGCTGAGTTCGTGGGGGGAAAAATGCAAGTATAATTCCTGTAGGCACTCAATATGGTGATGAGCATGGCAAAAGCAGTCAGATACCACATACTAGCATATAAGTAGGATGAAGAAGGCAAAGGAGGTCTCAGAACTTCACAGCCCAGGAAGACCCTCACCGGAGTGTTCTGTAG